>OZ035842.1:6095852-6450852 GCA_964034765.1 Knipowitschia caucasica | reverse complement strand
TGGAATCCCGTTCGAGTACATACAGCAGGTGCCCCGCGGACACGCGCGCTCCCCTCGAACAGTTCTCAACGGATTTACACTTTTCACAAACATGTTTTTTGTATGAGGCAGACAGACCGGCCCAAATATGCATCCCAAATGCCCAGATGAAAACAGCGATGGCTCATATGTACATAATACCTGGTCACAATTTGTGGAACAAACGTCACTATTTTTGTTTGTTACAAAATATATACTATATGTTAAATATAAGCTTTATAACTTTGTGAAGAAAAACGTTTTCAAGTCCCGGGGAAGTGAAGTAACAGGAGCTCATGGCAAAGGTCACGTGACAGGGGCTCCTGAAGGAGGTCACGTGACAGGGGCTCCTGAAGGAGGTCACGTGACAGGGGCTCCTGAAGGAGGTCACATGACAGGGGCTCCTGAAGGAGGTCACGTGACAGGGGCTCCTGAAGGAGGTCACTCATTATTCACTCACTCCATACACAGTAGTGATAAACCACGACTGTAGCCACAGCTGCCCTGGGGCACACTGACAGAAGCGAGGCAACCAGTCTGGGCCCTGCCTGGCTCAGCTTCAGAAGTTTCTCCTGCAGGTGTGGTTTAAAGTCCTGATGTCACATGTTCCAGGCAGAGTCCGATGCAAATAAAGAGCAAGTCAAGTTTTCAAGAAAAATGTCTTCCTCCTCCTCCTCTTCCTCCTCCTCTTCCTCCTCCTCCTCCTCTTCTTCCTCCTCCTCCTCTTCTTCCTCCTCCTCCTCTTCTTCCTCCTCTCTCCTCTCTCCTCCTCCTCTTCTTCCTCCTCCTCTCTCCTCCTCCTCTTCTTCCTCCTCCTCTCTCCTCTCTCCTCCTCCTCTTCTTCCTCCTCCTCCTCTTCTTCCTCCTCCTCCTCCTCTTCCTCCTCCTCCTCTTCCTCCTCCTCCTCCTCTTCTTCCTCCTCCTCCTCTCCTCCTTCCTCCTCCTCCTCCTCTTCTCCTCCTCCTCCTCCTCCTCCTCCTCCTCTTCCTCCTCCTCCTCTTCCTCCTCCTCCTCTTCTTCCTCCTCCTCTTCTCCTCCTCCTCTTCTTCCTCCTCCTCCTCTTCTTCCTCCTCCTCTCTCCTCTCTCCTCCTCCTCTTCTTCTCCTCCTCCTCTTCTTCCTCCTCCTCTCTCCTCTCTCCTCCTCCTCTTCTTCCTCCTCCTCCTCTTCTTCCTCCTCCTCCTCCTCCTCTCTCCTCCTCCTCCTCTTCCTCCTCCTCCTCCTCTTCTTCCTCCTCCTCCTCCTCCTCCTCCCCAGTAGCATCATCTCACAGCCACAGTGTAAAGACGCCTCTTCTTTAAAATAAATCTTCTGTATTCTGTGTACATTGGATTTGCATATTTCTGTTGTATCTTTGACCGTGTTTCTCTGAGACACAGAGTTTGGAGTTTTATGGAAATATGAGCCGCTGTGATGTTTGCATGAGCTCCACTTTGTCTGCTTCTGTAGATCTGTATTCAAATATATAAACAAGAATCATACTAAACCAGGAGTGAACTGGAACCAGAGCGGACCAGAGCGGACCAGAGCGGAGCAGAGCGGACCAGAGCAGACCAAAGCAGACCAGAGCGGACCAGAGCAGACCAGAGCAGACAAGAGCAGACCAGAGCGGACCAGAGCGGAGCAGAGCGGAGCAGAGCAGACCAGAGCGGACCAGAGCGGACCAGAGCAGACCAGAGCGGACCAGAGCGGACCAGAGCAGACCAGAGCGGACCAGAGCGGACCAGAGCAGACCAGAGCGGACCAGAGCGGACCAGAGCGGAGCAGAGCGGAGCAGAGCGGACCAGAGCAGACCAAAGCAGACCAGAGCGGACCAGAGCAGACCAGAGCAGACAAGAGCAGACCAGAGCGGACCAGAGCGGAGCAGAGCGGAGCAGAGCAGACCAGAGCGGACCAGAGCGGACCAGAGCAGACCAGAGCGGACCAGAGCGGACCAGAGCAGACCAGAGCGGACCAGAGCGGACCAGAGCGGACCAGAGCGGACCAGAACAGACCAGAGCGGACCAGAGTGGACCAAAGTCACTCTGAGCTCATCAGGACTGGGACCAACTCATAACATGTCATTATAAAGTTCCTACAGTTCAAATAAATAAATAATCCAGTCCTCCTGCTCTTTGTAACGCAGGTGTCAAATCGACAAACTGTATTATCTTGCGTTGGTTTTTATCTTTGAGTATGACGTCACTGCGTTCCCAACGTTCACCCAATCAGTGTTCAGTATAGCCGCTACGCCGGAAGTGTTCAGGACTTGCAAGAGCAGAGCGTGCTTTGGACGTGCTGCGGGTACGATAACGCCTTTAACCATCAAAATGATTATTAACTGTCATGAAACTTACTTTGAGTCATTTAACAAGCAGGAGCCGACTGCCGATCTGTCATTCGTTAAAAAACTGCCGCATATGCTAAAGTTTACACGCGGAATTGGAGAGTTCGTGCTAACCTCAGAATTCTCCATTTATTTGTATTGAGTTTGTTAGCTTAGCATTTCCCATTAACTTTCTTTGCAAAGTTAGCATTGTGGTTTTGCCAAGTCTTTTCATGTTTAAAGTAATCTGTCGTCAAAGAGTCATGACAACTACATTTACTGTTCATGTATAATGGATAATGGTGTAATTGTTAACCAACTAGTTTTATGGCGGTTTTTAGCTTATATTGTTTGTTCATTAGCTGTTTGTGCAGAGCGCAGCTGCAGCCAGTGTGACGCTAACTACACGCACACACACGATGAGTAACTTTTATGGAAACTCTTTTAAATATTAATTATTGCTTATAGATTGATATTTCTATAATGATTAATTGAGACTTATGAGTATTTGTACAATAGTTAATGTGTACACAAGTTATTGATTTCCATGGTCCTGTTGTTCAGGCATGTTGATGGCGAGCTAGAGTCCACTGGAACTGAACCGCTCTGACTCTGGACCCTGAAGGAGCTCCTCCTCCACCACTGGTCCTGGGCTGGTAGGAGGCTCCGGCAGCCTATAATGGGCTCTATGCACGCACCACTTCTGCGTTTTAGCTAAAGCCCCACCTCACTTCCTGTTCACGGGAAACTGCTTGAGTTTCACTGGAGTTCAGTGGTTTACACGAGTTTCCCAAATAATGCTCAAGCGGGAATTAAACTGAGGATACAGGGCATTTTTGGGACACAGCAGTGCTCTCTGATTGTGCTGTCATTGTGTTTTTATAAAGTTTAAATCTCTCTGAGTGGCCACAGTCAAAGCTCTACCTCAGAGAGAAAGCACAGCGACACTTTTGGGTCAGTCTCAGCTGAATGTATCAATCTAAATACTAAAAACCGTCACTAAAACCCACCTAAAAGCCATAGGATAGCATAGGCAGGAAGTGAAAGAGCTGTCCTTTGTTAACAGGAAATGACCCCGTGCATACAGACCATTGAACTCCTGCACACAGCACTTTATTGTGATCCTTTGAACTGAGTCATATCTCGACACTCCTCCTCGGTCAGTGTTGGAGAATCCCAACTCTGGGATCTGTGTTGAACTTGGACTTGGATGCACTCTTTACTGACCTTAAAGTCGTGTCTGTTGCACACCAGAGTTACTTGAATAACTTCTGAGTCTACTGGAACTTTGTTTATTTTCTGTACTGTAAATATTGTTGGTCGAGTATTGCATCGTAATGAGTGGCCATTCACTGTTTGTCACTGTCACTGTGTATAATCTATCAATACATGGTGCAAAGCAGAGGTATATATCGCCTCTGCCTCTCCCAGAGTCGTTCCAGGGTTTTCTGATTCCAGCCTAAATCCATCACTTTTTTCTAGTTAGCAAACTGAGACTAAAAACTTAAGTACAATTGTTACACAACTAGCTCTTAGACTTTATTAGCTTTCTGAAACGTATATGCTACATCTTCTTCTTCATCCTCTTCCTCCTCTTCCTCCTCTTGATCCTCCCTCTCCTTGCTAGCAGTTCCTCTTTATAACAACATTATAAATCCAGTTCCAGTCCGTCTCTGGAACATGGATTGATAATCTAGTTATCTTTAAGAAACTTGAGAAACTGTAGTAACTTTATAAAAAACGTTACAAATCAATTTCATGATTTCAGGAAACTAAAAATAGACGTTGGAGTCTCTTTGTCATAAACCTTTGAACACATCTGTGAGAACTTCCAAACTACATTCTTTTGATTTTCCTACGAAGATAAAACCACCGTCCCTGAATCTAGAAATGACCGGGTTTCCTCAAATTTCTGATCTGAGACATTTTGGCTTCATTTACACTTGACCCAGTTCTGACAAAGTGAAAGGTTCAGTCCCAGATCTGAGGGTTTGGGTTAAATGTGTGACGGTTTCTCTCACCTGCAAACATGAGCTCGGAGACGTCTGGTTTGACGTGGAGACAGGTGAAGAGCGGGAGGGGGCTCTGGGCCTGCTCCACCTTCTCCTGGATGTCACTGAGTCTGCGGTCCATCCTCTACTCCACACAACACAGAATATAAACATATGACTTTTCACTGGTTTGTTTAGAAGCTCCATCTTCACCAAAGTGAGAAATATATGAATACACTTCTGTGGAGATAACAAGCAACAAACGGATTATTGAAATAGTGTCAACACATTTCCTGTGTTGACTTTAAAACAAGTCTCTCTGTGGCCTCAAAGTTCTTCTGTTAGTGACATATGAACTAACTCTGAGGAGCACAGGGACTGGCCTCCTGCTGGGACTCTGAGGAGCACAGGGACTGGTCTCCTGCTGGGACTCTGAGGAGCACAGGGACTGGCCTCTTGCTGGGACTCTGAGGAGCACAGGGACTGGTCTCCTGCTGGGACTCTGAGGAGCACAGGGACTGGCCTCCTGCTGGGACTCTGAGGAGCACAGGGACTGGTCTCCTGCTGGGACTCTGAGGAGCACAGGGACTGGCCTCTTGCTGGGACTCTGAGGAGCACAGGGACTGGTCTCCTGCTGGGACTCTGAGGAGCACAGGGACTGGCCTCCTGCTGGGACTCTGAGGAGCACAGGGACTGGCCTCCTGCTGGGACTCTGAGGAGCACAGGGACTGGACTCCTGCTGGGACTCTTAGGAGCACAGGGACTGGACTCCTGCTGGGACTCTGAGGAGCACAGGGACTGGTCTCCTGCTGGGACTCTGAGGAGCACAGGGACTGGACTCCTGCTGGGACTCTTAGGAGCACAGGGACTGGACTCCTGCTGGGACTCTGAGGAGCACAGGGACTGGTCTCCTCTTGGGACTCTGAGGAGCACAGGGACTGGTCTCCTGCTGGGACTCTGAGGAGCACAGGGACTGGACTCCTGCTGGTCCCAGAGTCAGAACTAAACATAGGGAGGCTTCTTCTTCTCTGACAATGTTTAAATCCAGGTTAAAACCAGCTCTGTCTTTCTTTTAAATGCACTGGGATTATTTATGATTTTAATGCTTTGTGTGACCGTTTCTATCTTGTTTTGTTCAGCACTTTGAGTTGCCGTGTGTCTGAATTGAGCTATACAGTACAATACCGTTTTTTTATATTTTTATTTGACATTTTTGCACGGTTCCCTCCCAGTGTGTGCTCACCGCGGGGATGAGCGTCTCTCCGATCAGCATGCCAAAGATGTCGGTGAAGGTGACCGGCTGCCCCGAGGCCTTCTTGGCCCACAGAGCCTGGATGTAGTTGGTGATGTGCTGGGGCATGAGGAGGCGCAGCGGGTTACTGCTCACGCGGCTCATCAGCTCCACGTTGATCTCCTTCGGGCCCTTATTTGGAAAGTCCGGGTGTGAGTAGAGAGTGGACATGTACCTGCAGGCGCCACATGGTTAGAAGGTAACGCAGGATGGAGGGCGGAGGAACAAGAGTCAGAAAGGAAAAATGCTGCCGGTGACTCGTCTCTACCAGAGAAAGGAGGCGGAGCTTACACGATACTAGATAGTCTTTTTATTGGTCAAAAAGTTAGTGAGTTTAAGTCGAAATATGTACGATTTTCACGTCTAGTCATCATTAAAGGGCCCTAATCTGTCATCGTTAAAGGGCCCTAATCTGTCATAATCAAAGGGCCCTAATCTGTCATCATTAAAGGGCCCTATTCTGTCATCGTTAAAGGGCCCTAATCTGTCACCATTAAAGGGCCCTATTCTGTCATCATTAAAGGGCCCTAATCTGTCGTCATTAAAGGGCCCAAATCTGTCATCATTAAAGGGCCCAAATCTGTCGTGATTAAAGGGCCCTAATCTGTCGTCATTAAAGGAAAGGACCCTAATCTGTCATCATTAAAGGGCCCTATTCTGTCATAATTAAAGGGCCCTATTCTATCATCATGAAAGGGCCCTATTCTGTCATCATTAAAGGGCCCTAATCTGTTGTCATTAAAGGGCCCTAATCTGTCATAATTAAAGGGCCCTAATCTGTCACCATTAAAGGGCCCTAATCTGTCATCATTAAAGGGCCCTAATCTGTCATCATTAAAGGGCCCTAATCTGTCATAATTAAAGGGCCCTAATCTGTCATAATTAAAGGGCCCTAATCCGTCATCAATAAAGGGCCCTAATCTGTCATTATTAAAGGGCCCTAATCTGTCCTCATTAAAGGGCCCTAATCTGTCATCATTAAAGGGCCCTAATCTGTCCTCATTAAAGGGCCCTAATCTGTCCTCATTAAAGGACCCTATTCTGTCATAATTAAAGGGCCCTATTCTATCATCATGAAAGGGCCCTATTCTGTCATCATTAAAGGGCCCTAATCTGTTGTCATTAAAGGGCCCTAATCTGTCATCATTAAAGGGCCCTAATCTGTCACCATTAAAGGGCCCAAATCTGTCATCGTTAAAGGGCCCTAATCTGTCATCATTAAAGGGCCCTAATCTGTCATAATTAAAGGGCCCGAATCTGTCATAATTAAAGGGCCCTAATCCGTCATCAATAAAGGGCCCTAATCTGTCATCATTAAAGGGCCCTAATCTGTCCTCATTAAAGGGCCCTAATCTGTCATCATTAAAGGGCCCTAATCTGTCCTCATTAAAGGGCCCTAATCTGTCCTCATTAAAGGGCCCTAATCTGTCATCATTAAAGGGCCCTAATCTTTCCTCATTAAAGGGCCCTAATCTGTCCTAATAATAATCTGCTCTTTTCCAATACTTCTTTAACTGATAAAAGTAGTTCAGAGATATTTGAATTTCTAAATTACTTTTCCAGCCTCTAAATCTTGTTATTGTTTTCATTTCGATGTCCCGCCCTTCACCGTTTCACCAATCAGAAAGTCTGTGATCCGGGCGCCAGAACTCACCGCGTGGAGCTAATCTCACTGGTAAAGTACCATGTGGCACAGAACTAAAAAAGGTCTCGTTATGATTCTCAAATCATTAACGACAAAACAGGGAATAAAACCAGGATTTCTGGCTGTTAGCATGTGACTGTGTTGTGTTTGATGTCTGCCTCATGTGTATTTGTTTTCTGTTCTGTGAGTCCAAGACAAATTTCCTACGGGACAAAATAAATTAATCTTGAATCTTGAATATTTGAACAATGTTTCACTTGTATTGAAACCGTTTTTGTTGTTGGATTTTACAGTGACAATTGTTACTTTTACTTTTTAGCTTGTTTTGTTTCATATATTTGTTTATATTGGTTCACACTGGGTTCTGTGGCACATTTATTCTAGAGTGATTTTACTGAAAATGGTAAAAGAAACTGAATCTGAGTCCAACAAACAGGAAGTGAGCACTGACCATGTGGAGCCGGACAGACCAGCGACATACGTGGCACAGTCCAAGAGGCCGGACTCGAACAGGGCCTTCATGACTCCGGAGAAACCCACCATGGCCCGGAAGCCCCCTCCTGAGCCGGCGATGGCGATCACCGGGACCTGGAGCACACACAGATGGGCGTGTTCAGAGATGTGGACGCAAACTCACATACGTCAAACTTTCTTTTCTAAAATCATCAAATCAAACCATGAAAAAATATTAGATTCACAGAGAACTGTTTAATCCATCCTCTGGGAATGGAAAGAGTACGGCACAACTGCAAATCTACCAAGACTCGGCCGATCACAGATGCAAACACGAGGCCCATGGTTACTCTGGAGGAGCTGCAGACACAACTCACCTGCGGGAATTCATTTATCAGGGAAATATTAGTGAGCAATACGTAAGATTTTCATGTCAAGGCATCATTAAAGGGCCCTAATCTGTCATCATTAAAGGGCCCTAATCTGTCATCAGTAAAGGGCCCTAATCTGTCATCTTTAAAGGGCCCTAATTTGTCATCATTAAAGGGCCCTAATCTGTCTAAAGGTATCAATAAACTGATCTTTTCCAATACTTCTTTCACTGATAACAGTAGTTCAGAGATATTTGAATTTCTAAATTACTTTTCCAGCCCCTAAATCTTGTTATTGTTTTCATTTCGATGTCCCGTCCTCCACCGTTTCACCAATCAGAAAGTCTGTGATCCGGGCGCCAGAACTCACCGCGTGGAGCTAATCTCACTGGTAAAGTACCATGTGGCGCAGAACTAAAAAAGGTCTCGTTATGATTCTCAAATCATTAACGACAAAACAAGGAATAAAACCAGGATTTCTATCTTTGTGAAAAAGGTGTTGGTTATAGATTTGTTGTTGACAAAACTCTTGTCTATTCAGCTGTTATGGTCCCAGCTGGATTCGTCTGCATATCTGGCAACCTGAGTCAGGGAGAGTGGGAGAGGCTGCAGTACCACTTTTGGCCACATTTTTACATACTGCTCCTCTAAAGGCCAAAAGTAATACATAATATTTATTCTTTATATTTCATCCATCCATCCATCCATTTTCTTCCGCTTCATCTGTTGCCGGGTCGCGGGGGCAGCAGTCTAAGCAGAGACACCCAGACTTCCCTATCCACACACACTTCCTCTAGCTCTGGAGCTGTAGCTTTCAATGAATGAAACGTAAGTCTCAACACACTGTGGAATCCTCCTACGGTCTCTTCAGTTCAGTTTCTACCTCCTCATATCTCTAAATCCCTCCGGCTTAATCCAATAATTACACGCTGCAGAATGACACATCGATCTCACTTTTATTCAAAGGCATTTCTGCAGCTTGAGTAACTTCCCCTTCAGGCGGGATGCCCGTAGTTTCATCACATCTTTTCTAACAATAATCCAGGACTTTGGAATGTACATTTGTGTAACGTGGATTGCGAGAGGACGTGCTTTTCCGCAGGAGGTAGTTCTGTGGTGTTCTCTGGGCCCGCGCTGCCCAGCACAGAGAGGAATGTGATGATGAAGAAAACATACAGCAGCGAAACCAGGAGAGAAATGACCTCAGGCAAAAGCACAGACTAAAGCTGAGTCTGAGTCCCAGGAGCAGATAAGATAAATCCTTATTCGTAGATTTCAATGTCACTCCTGCACATTACTATAGAAGAGACTCAGGAGACTGGATCTAAAATATATTATAAAGATCACAGAATAATAATCATAAGATAATACACATTTATTATCTTATTAGTGCTATAATTGCACTTGGCTCCAGGAGAAGGCTCTGAGTTTACACTTTATTTTAAATATAGCTCTTATTTTTCATGAGGTTTTTACAGATGGTTGGTATTGTGCACACTGGGTAAGTCTTGCACAATTTTTCCAATGTGGTTTTACTGCAAATGGTAAATAAATTGTATCTTGTGCTTTAGCAGCAGCTCTGTGTCTGTGCTCTGTGCGTACGACTTGTTACATACGTGTCTCGTTCTTATACAGTTTTAGAAGTGCTGCTAATGGTCGAGTTCAGGGGACGCGCAGCTGAGGACGATCCTGCAGTAATAGTTTGATTCTGATTGAAGTTATTTTTTGCTTGTTTAGAAAAATAAAACACTGATAACATATAGTTTTTTTCCCCAAAAATTAAAATAATCTAATTGAACCACAAGAGTAACGTTCAGATCGAAACAGGTCAGTGTATCGTTACATTCTTGGGGTTCATCAAACCAGATTTTTATTCCCTCACTGCTGAAAAGCAGAGACTGAAACAAGCAATGTCAAACCACACATTATAAGTCAGTATTAGACAAACAGGGGGCATGGGTCAGACCAGAGACCCAGAATGCACCTCTCCCAAGCCACCACAGGCCGAGGAGGAAATGCTAAAACAGTTATTGCAGGACCACAGAAAAGATAAACTTTGGCAAGATGTCTGTGGACATTGGAAAACTAAGGTGGTAGAAGTGCACGTACGCAACCGAAACAATTGAGAATACAATCGCAGAAAGCAAAGTGCAAGTGTTGGTGTCTTGGTTCAGTTCCCACAGTGGTAAAACAGCCGTGTCACTCCAGCTGCCCTGGGACAGACTGACTCAGAACTGCCGCACACAGGACAGAGGCCTGAAAACTGGACCTGTGGGACTTTGTCATCTTTACCAACACTAATGCCCAGCGTACATCGGACTGGCAACTGATTATATCCGTCGCATACGAGTTTCTGCCCCGCACACATCGACAATCTGGCGAAAACGGGTAACTCCTAGTAGCAGACCAGTCTGGGGAATAACAGCAACTGGCCTCAACTACAGTGTGTTTTCTGACATAAACTGTAGAGGGCGCTATACACACAATACACACATGTTGTTGGAGCACATCGGTGATATCTCCGGATCTGAGGACGACTAGTTGCCGAAAAGTAGAACACGGGCAAATGACTGAATCCAGAGACCGACTGTTTATCTCCAGTTGTAAGAGCGCTTACATCGACCGATTTCAACTGATCATCTCCATCATATCCTCTCAGTCGCCAAAAGCCGCCTTGCGACTAGTTGTCTCCAGTTTCTCTGTCCATGTACGCTAGGCTTTACTCTTCTGCAGACAGGAAGGTCACATACCAAGAAGCTTAAAGGTTTAGCAGCAGAGTGGATTGATGTGACTACTAAGAATAAACGACAAATAATGTAAAAATGTATGTATTTTCAGTTTGAAGATAACTTTCAGAGTGTGAGACGGTCACCTCCTCTGGCGAGCTGGGCAGGTACCGCGGCTTCTCCATGTCCAGCAGCTTCTTGATCCCGAGCATCACCCTCTCTCTGCGGCTGTGTCTGAACTGCTCCTCTTTGTCGCACAGAGCCACACTGAAGCGCAGGTCCTGGTTTGTGCTGGAAGACAAATACTGCATTCTATAGATCTACAGCCTCAGTCCTGGGTCTACAGCCTCAGCCCTGGATCTACAGCCTCAGTCCTGGATCTACAGCCTCAGTCCTGGGTCTACAGCCTCAGTCCTGGATCCACAGCCTCAGTCCTGGGTCTACAGCCTCAGTCCTGGGTCTACAGCCTCAGTCCTGGGTCTAAAGCCTCAGTCCTGGGTCTACAGCCTCAGCCCTGGGTCTACAGCCTCAGTCCTGGATCTACAGTCTCAGTCCTGGATCTACAGCCTCAGTCCTGGGTCTGCAGCCTCAGTCCTGGGTCTACAGCCTCGGTCCTGGGTCTACAGTCTCAGTCCTGGATCTACAGTCTCAGTCCTGGATCTACAGTCTCAGTCCTGGATCTACAGCCTCGGTCCTGGATCTACAGTCTCAGTCCTGGATCTACAGCCTCAGTCCTGTGTCTGCAGCCTCAGTCCTGGGTCTACAGCCTCGGTCCTGGGTCTACAGTCTCAGTCCTGGATCTACAGTCTCAGTCCTGGATCTACAGTCTCAGTCCTGGATCTACAGCCTCAGTCCTGGATCTACAGTCTCAGTCCTGGATCTACAGCCTCAGTCCTGGATCTACAGTCTCAGTCCTGGGTCTACAGCCTCAGTCCTGGGTCTACAGCCTCAGTCCTGGGTCTAGAGTCTCAGTCCTGGATCTACAGTCTCAGTCCTGGGTCTACAGCCTCAGTCCTGGGTCTACAGCCTCAGTCCTGGGTCTAGAGTCTCAGTCCTGGGTCTACAGCCTCAGTCCTGGGTCTACAGCCTCGGTCCTGGATCTACAGTCTCAGTCCTGGATCTACAGTCTCAGTCCTGGATCTACAGCCTCAGTCCTGGGTCTACAGCCTCAGTCCTGGGTCTACAGCCTCAGTCCTGGATCTACAGCCTCGGCCCTGGATCTACAGCCTCAGTCCTGGATCTACAGCCTCAGTCCTGGGTCTGCAGCCTCAGTCCTGGATCTACAGCCTCAGTCCTGGGTCTACAGCCTCAGTCCTGGGTCTACAGCCTCGGTCCTGGATCTACAGCCTCAGTCCTGGATCTACAGCCTCAGTCCTGGATCTACAACCTCAGTCCTGGATCTACAGCCTCAGTCCTGGGTCTACAGCCTCAGTCCTGGATCTACAGGTTTGGTCCTGGCTAATTGCTGGAGAAATAACTTAAATCAATCTCTAATTATAGATTTTATATTATGCAGAAAAATATAATTCAATAACTGAACGTTTTGGACGTAATACTTTGCGTCCACTCGTTACGTCCAAAAGTCTGGAGCTGTTAATACAAATCTGTGTTTAAGTAGTAGCTTTAATTCATGCAGCAACCCTCCTCCTCCTCATCTCCGCGTCTTTCACCCTTCTCTGAGCTACACCACCAGGGTCTAGGCCCCGGGGGATTTCATCTCATTAACTTCAATTCAATTGAGTTCAATTTATTCTTGTATCGCCCTAAATCACAACAGCAGTTTTCAAATGGTATTGGTCCATAGGGAGAGACTGTAGAATGAGGACTGAGGCTGTAGATCCAGGACCTAAGCTACAGAATGAGGACCAGGGCCACGCAGCTCAGGACTCAGACTGTAGGACAGGTGCGGGGCAGGACTGAAGCAGCTCCAGGCGGGCTGGGGTCACAGTGGTCCTCCAGGGTCTAAACGCCAAATCTAAATCACATTTCTTGTACCGCAATTTTAAACGTAATCTTTCAATTATTGTCTTCAGAGTTGTACAGTTCTCATAATTCCCCTGTTTTGTCTGTTCGAGTCTCTTCAGATCTAACTGACTGTTTACAGACGAGACGTAGAGAATCAGCAGTTTTCAAAGTAAGTTTGCGAGACGCTTTAGAAATCTCTGCTCAGCGCGAACATGGAGACAGGAGCCTGAAGTGGTTAGAGCAGCTAGGAAATAACACCTTTTATTATTCATTCATTCAATTTCAACCCCTTTATTAGTCCATTTCTGGGTTGGGGGGGTGGCAACGAGAGCTGCACCCAATGCTCACAGCACCAGTCCCCTCTGATCATCAGCAGGGGGTGGGTCCACGGGACAATGGCTGCTCCGTCAGCTGAGAAACAGCCTTGGTCTTTCAGCGGGGGCTTCAGGCAACGTGGGGTTAAGTGTCTTGCCCAAGAATACAACGACAGCAGACATTTGTGGGAGCAGACCAGGGCTGGACTGGGACAAAAAAACGGCCCGGGCATTTTTTCCTTCTTAGCGGCTCAGGCAACTCAAAAAATTCAAGGAGCCATATTTGACAAAAAAACTAAAAACAACATCTGTCTGGAGCCGCAAAAAAACAAAACAGCGTTGTATAAGGCTTATATGACGGTAACAGGGGCTGAAGCTGTATTAGCTACATTAGCTATATTCGCTATATTAGCCTAATATCTAAATGACAAAGTAAAGGCTACAAACACATAAAAACATTATCAAATGTGTGTTTTCATTGCAGCATGTCCTGGAGAGAACGACGCACCACGAGACAACTCTGCTTTAAGTTTAACCTTCATGCAATTGTACAAATAGAGTAAATAAATCTGCTTTTTGGCTCCGAGTTCACCTGCATCACTGTCTGTTCATATCCATCACAGACTGAAGTTTTCTGGAGCTGAATGTCCTTAATGGCCTTTTCTTTCACCGTCTTTACGAAGGTTTTTGAAGTCTGAAAATAGGTGCTCTGACTTTATGATGAATGAATCTTTCAGTGAACGTGTTTAAAGCTTCATTGTTCCTCCTGTTGCAACAAAACTTTTCATTACAAACATGAAGCAGTCCTTCCTCATTGACTGAAAGCAAATGTTCATTTTCATTCTTAGTCCAGTCTTATCGACTCTCTGTCTTTATCTTTGGGATCCATGCGCACACACAGTCTATAATGTTTGTTTACAGCAGCGGCCACCTGGCACGGGGCCGCGTCACAGGATATGACGCACTACGTTGACAGAAATGCTAAAATTGAATATTACTTATACAAGTTTTTGCAGCATTGAAAAACGTTAAGAATGTTTTTCCTCCTACAGAAACCACATTGAAACTAGAAATAAAATATAGCCCTCCCACTCCATTTTCAGACATTTTTGAAAAAGGCTCCAGGAGCCACTTTAGGGGCACTAAAGGTTGCCGACCCCTGGTTTATACAGTATGTGGAAGCAAATACTGTAGAGGATCAGGATGTCTGCAGTTTCAACAATAAAATAAAGTACAATAGTCTACATTAAACAGAGTAATAAACATGTCTCAGAGTGAGGGAGGTGGGCACAGACAACACTATTGTTTGTTACAGGGATGAGAATTGGTAAAAATGTCTGAAATGCATAATGTCAGCCATTAGCTGGCTCTAAATCTGTTTAATCTGTTCACAACATGTTACTTTTGGGCTCAAACATGAACTTTTAATGCAATGGAAAATGTAGGTACCCAAGCTTTAATTTAGAGGAGAGGGGAGACGCGGACTGTTTACTGCAGGGGTGTATTTATTGGGTGCACAAACTACGAAAAGACATGCATGGTCCTGTGCTCGTTTATGGTCTTGGGTACATGGTCACGTTGCGGCTACGCGCTCACCGTGTTGTGTTGTGAGTGGTTCCCGCGTCCAGCTCAGAGCCGCTGGATGCGGGAACACTGCGGCCGCTGAGGTGGTGGAATCCCGTTCGAGTACATACAGCAGGTGCCCCGCGGACACGCGCGCCCCCTCGAACAGTTCTCAACGGATTTACACTTTTCACAAACATCTTTTTTGTATGACAGACCGGCCCAAATATGGGCATCGGCCCTTCGGGCATTGCCCGGTACGCCCGATGGCCAGTCCAGCCCTGGAGCAGACGGAGTAGGTCCCATGGTGGGCTCGAACCCACGACCTCCAGGCTCAAAGGCCAATGCTCTATTAACTGAGCCACTGTCGAAGTGGAGAAGTTTCAGTTCGACAGATTCACATCAAGGCATGCAGCGTACATTACTTCCACGCTCCTTATAGGCAAAGTGTGGTTGCCCAAGGACACAACGACAGCAGACATTGTAGCAGAATTTAAAGTATCTGTGTGTGTTTTGTTCTGCTCCTTCTGTTTGTGTGACAGAAGCGTGTTGTGTTCTTGTGTGTGAGATAAGAGTCTGGGAGTGTGTGTTTGTGTGACAGAAGTGTGTTGTGTTCTTGTGTGTGAGATAAGAGTGTGTGTTTGTGTGACCTCTGTGTGACACTTCCGTCTCCTCGGTCCATGACACAGCTCAGAGGAATGAGAGGCACGTTCATAGCCTTTGTTAAATTACATGACGCTTTAGCACAAAACCGTTTACACTTCACTTCTGTACTTTCTAAATTTAGCCTCTGAGTGACTTCTGTTGTGTTGCAGGTTGAGCAGAGAGAGAAGGAGACAAAAACGTGCTTACCAGATCGTCAAGGACATCTCCAGGTGCACTTTTGTGGCCTGAGAAGACAGGAAAAATATATCAATCAATCCTCATTAAAGGGCCCTAATCTGTCGTCATTAAAGGTCCTAATCTGTCATTGTTAAAGGACCCTAATCGGTCAAAAGGTATCAATAAACTGATCTTTTCCAATACTTCTTTCACTGATAACAGTAGTTCAGTGATATTTGAATTTATAAATAATACAGGCCCTAAATCTTGTTATTGTTTTCATTTCGATGTCCCGCCCTCCACCGTTTCACCAATCAGAAAGTCTGTGATCCGGGCGCCAGAACTCACCGCGTGGAGCTAATCTCACTGGTAAAGTACCATGTGGCGCAGAACTAAAAAAGGTCTCGTTATGATTCTCAAATCATTAACGACAAAACAAGGAATAAAACCAGGATTTCTATCTTTGTGAAAAAGGTGTTGGTTATAGATTTGTTGTTGACAAAACTCTTGTCTATTCAGCTGTTATGGTCCCAGCTGGATTCGTCTGCATATCTGGCAACCTGAGTCAGGGAGAGTGGGAGAGGCTGCAGTACCACTTTTGGCCACATTTTTACAAACTGCTCCTTTAACTGTAACGCTAGTCCCAGGGCTATCATTTACAATCAGTAATCAAGAAAACGAAATTCATGAAAAATGTGTAATCCGTGTGTTTTAGTGAGATGTGTAGTTTTCTAACGGCCTGAAACATGGAGAGAGACAAACGTGTTGAAGTCTGGACTGACTTTGCCGATGAGCAGAGTCTTGGTGGAGGTTTCTCCGATCTTCAGGCTGTTCAGCTCCAAAGACGCTGTCCCCAAAGTCTCATCCATCACGTAGTTCGCATCCATCAGAGTTATCTGTGGGAAAAACAAGTGAGAAGAGAGAGAGAGAGAGAGGGAGAGAGACAGAGAGAGAGAGAGCATAGAGAGGGAGGGAGAGAGAGACAGAGAGAGAGACAGACCACAGAAAGACCAGAGAGAGAAAGAGACAAGAGAGAGAGTGAGAGAGACCAAAGAGAGAGACATAGAGAGAACAGAGAGAGAGAGAGACCAGAGAGAGAGACAGAGAGAGAACAGAGAGAGAGAGAGAGACCAGTGAGAGAAAGAGACCAAAGAGAGAGACAAGGGAGAGAGACCAAAGAGAGACCAGAGAGAGACCAGAAAGAGAAAGAGACCAGAGAGACACCGAAGAGAGACCAGAGAGAGAGACCAGCGTACCTCCAGGACGTTGGGCTGGTTGGGATCCAGGATGAAGTGGAAAGTCTCGTTCCATTTGGGGTTGATGTCGTTGTCGATGTGCCTGGTCTTCCTCCTGCTCTCGGGGGCCGTGGGGATAAACAGCTCCACATAGGGGTCAGGAGTGTCCACTGCAGGAGGAGACTACACTGTTACAAGGTTTAGAACTTTCCACTGGTCTATCTCTGGTCTATCTCTGGTCTCTTTCTCTCTGGTCTCTCTCTCTCTCTGGTCTCTCTATGGTCTCTCCCTGGTCTCTCTCTCTCTCTGGTCTATCTCTGGTCTATCTCTGGTCTATCTCTGGTCTCTCCCTGGTCTCTCTCTCTCTCTGGTCTATTTCTGGTCTCTCTCTAGTCTCTCTCTGGCTTCTCTCTGATCCCTCTCTCTCTGACCTACGTACTGTACATGTTTTAGTAGCAGAGGAAACCGGAGCACCCAGAGGAAACCTACGCAGACACAAGGAGAACATACAAACTCCACACAGATGGAATCCAACCCAGAACCTTCTTGCTGTGAGGCACAATCGCTGACCACTGCACCACAGTGCCGCCCTCTCTGGTCTCTCTCTGGTCTCTCTCTCTGGTCTCTCTCTTTGGTCTTTCTCTCTGGTCTCTCTCTCTGGTTTCTCTCTCTCTTTGGTTTCTCTCTCTCTCTGGTTTCTCTCTCTCTCTGGTCTCTCTCTCTCTCTGGTCTCTCTCTGGTCTCTCTCTGGTATCTCTCTGGTTTCTCTCTCTCTCTTTGGTTTCTCTCTCTCTCTGGTTTCTCTCTCTCTCTGGTCTCTCTCTCTCTCTGGTCTCTCTCTGGTCTCTCTCTGGTATCTCTGGTTTCTCTCTCTCTCTTTGGTTTCTCTCTCTCTCTGGTTTCTCTCTCTCTCTGGTCTCTCTCTCTCTCTGGTCTCTCTCTGGTCTCTCTCTCTGGTCTCTCTCTGGTCTCTCTCTGGTCTCTCTCTGGTATCTCTCTGGTCTCTCTCTGTTCTCTCTCTCTCTGGTAACAGTGAAAATCAATTATCATAAGAATGTAAAAGTCTCTCTCACATAAATCTCCCAGGGCTCCTTTGGTCACACTCTCGGCCTGGACCACGGTGACTGTGAACTTATGAGAAAACTGTTGTTCCACCTGCAGACCATAACAAAGTACACATACTATTACAAAGTACACATACTATTACAAAGTACACATACTATTACAAAGTACAAATACTGTTCCAGACATGGCCACAGGGGGCAATTCTGGATTAGAGTCACTGTCCTTTACTTGCTTAACTAATAAATGAATGTGTTCAACGAGACTTGAATATGTACAGTATGTTTGAACGAGACTGACTCTAATCCAGACTTAAACTGTCTGTGTTTGCCTCATCCCCGTGAGCCTTTGAACACATCTGGGCACTAGCTTCGTGGCTACTAAAAGTATTTTTTTCTCGGAGCTCTTTTTCCACCATTTCTCGTAGTAAACCTTGATACATATGAACACAAATCAATAATATAATCTGTATATAACAACACAAACTGTTTACAAAGTATGTAAATATATATTTTATATGGATGTTTTTTTTCATCTCTTGATATTAATGCATTTTCTAATAAAATCCAATGTAAATATATTGATATTTATCTTAAAATGACTGTTTTTTTTAAATGTCACCTGATATAAATATGAAGAGTTTTCAGTTTAATGTTTTCCAGTCCGATCATTTTACGATTTCTTCATTTGAGAGGAATTCTTGGCCTGACCTCGGAGCTCTGTGCAGCTGCTTTTTGTGTCCATCTGGTCCTGGTTTTGTTTCACAGTCAAAAATCCAACATTCATGATTCATTGGATCGTTGTAGAATATTCCTTTTTATTTACAAATGTAGTGACTCTAGCCCCCCAGAGGACCAGCACTTGGACCGTTTTTGAGGAGGTTTGCTTTGTTTAAGTGTTTTAACCTCCTCTTCTGCTGTATTGCTTTGTTGTTTACATCCCTCTGTTCTCTGCAGGTGATAAAATAGATCCATGTTTCAGGCTCATACTCACAATAATGTTAGAAGCCATTTCTCAGGACGGGACCGCGGCTGTAGAAGAAGAGTTCAGTCATGTGCAGCATCAGAGTCTGTGGGAGAGAAATACTTAACCACAGGCGCAACATTCTTATCAATCCATCACCACAGAATATCATCAACCTGCTGCGTTTGTACCAAAGTCATTACATCTAGTGACCAACATACTGTACATGGGATAATGTCCATAACACAGGTCATTATTGGAAAATAAGCATTTATAAAGCATTTATAAAAGCCCTGAAGCCCAGCTGTTAGTAGCCTAACAGTCTGTCAATAACAGTCTGTGGTGCAGCCCACAGAAGTGCAGACACGTTAATGTGATCAACACAAACAAACAGAAATACTATGTGCAGCACGACAACTTATAGTTTTTCAACCCTCTACGGCTGAAGGAGGTGAATACATTGTTCTAGTAACTAAATAGTTAGAACGCCTTTCTCAAGAAGAATAGAGACAGAGGGACCAGGAGAGCCAGGACCAGGAGAGCCAGGACCAGGAGAGCCAGGACCAGGAGAGCCAGGACCAGGAGAGCCAGGACCAGGAGAGCCAGGGCCAGGAGAGCCAGGACCAGGAGAGCCAGGTCCAGGAGAGCCAGGACCAGGAGAGCCAGGACCAGGAGAGCCAGGGCCAGGAGAGCCAGGACCAGGAGAGCCAGGGCCAGTAGAGCCAGGACCAGGAGAGCCAGGGCCAGGAGAGCCAGGGCCAGGAGAGCCAGGGCCAGGAGAGCCAGGGCCAGGAGAGCCAAGATCAGGAGAGCCAGGGCCAGTAGAGCCAGGACCAGGAGAGCCAGGGCCAGGAGAGCCAGAACCAGGAGAGCCAGGACCAGGAGAGCCAGGACCAGGAGAGCCAGGGCCAGGAGAGCCAGGACCAGGAGAGCCAGGGCCAGGAGAGCCAGGACCAGGAGAGCCAGGGCCAGGAGAGCCAGGACCAGGAGAGCCAGGACCAGGAGAGCCAGGGCCAGGAGAGCCAGGACCAGGAGAGCCAAGGCCAGGAGAGCCAGGACCAGGAGAGCCAGGGCCAGGAGAGCCAGGGCCAGGAGAGCCAAGACCAGGAGAGCCAGGGCCAGTAGAGCCAGGACCAGGAGAGCCAGGGCCAGGAGAGCCAGGGCCAGGAGAGCCAGGGCCAGGAGAGCCAGGGCCAGGAGAGCCAAGACCAGGAGAGCCAGGGCCAGTAGAGCCAGGACCAGGAGAGCCAGGGCCAGGAGAGCCAGGACCAGGAGAGCCAGGACCAGGAGAGCCAGGACCAGGAGAGCCAGGGCCAGGAGAGCCAAGACCAGGAGAGCCAGGGCCAGTAGAGCCAGGACCAGGAGAGCCAGGGCCAGGAGAGCCAGGACCAGGAGAGCCAGGACCAGGAGAGCCAGGGCCAGGAGAGCCAGGGCCAGGAGAGCCAGGGCCAGTAGAGCCAGGACCAGGAGAGCCAGGGCCAGGAGAGCCAAGACCAGGAGAGCCAGGGCCAGTAGAGCCAGGACCAGGAGAGCCAGGGCCAGGAGAGCCAGGACCAGGAGAGCCAGAACCAGGAGAGCCAGGACCAGGAGAGCCAGGGCCAGGAGAGCCAGGACCAGGAGAGCCAGGGCCAGGAGAGCCAGGACCAGGAGAGCCAGGACCAGGAGAGCCAGGACCAGGAGAGCCAGGGCCAGGAGAGCCAGGGCCAGGAGAGCCAGGGCCAGTAGAGCCAGGACCAGGAGAGCCAGGGCCAGGAGAGCCAGGGCCAGGAGAGCCAGGACCAGGAGAGCCAGGACCAGGAGAGCCAGGGCCAGTAGAGCCAGGGCCAGGAGAGCCAGGGCCAGGAGAGCCAGGACCAGGAGAGCCAGGACCAGGAGAGCCAGGGCCAGGAGAGCCAGGACCAGGAGAGCCAGGGCCAGGAGAGCCAGGACCAGGAGAGCCAGGGCCAGGAGAGCCAGGACCAGGAGAGCCAGGGCCAGGAGAGCCAGGGCCAGGAGAGCCAAGATCAGGAGAGCCAGGGCCAGTAGAGCCAGGACCAGGAGAGCCAGGGCCAGGAGAGCCAAGACCAGGAGAGCCAGGGCCAGTAGAGCCAGGACCAGGAGAGCCAGGGCCAGGAGAGCCAGGACCAGGAGAGCCAGGACCAGGAGAGCCAGGACCAGGAGAGCCAGGACCAGGAGAGCCAGGGCCAGGAGAGCCAGGACCAGGAGAGCCAGGATCAGGAGAGCCAGGGCCAGGAGAGCCAGGGCCAGGAGAGCCAGGGCCAGGAGAGCCAGGGCCAGGAGAGCCAAGACCAGGAGAGCCAGGGCCAGTAGAGCCAGGACCAGGAGAGCCAGGGCCAGGAGAGCCAGGACCAGGAGAGCCAGGACCAGGAGAGCCAGAACCAGGAGAGCCAGGGCCAGGAGAGCCAGGACCAGGAGAGCCAGGGCCAGTAGAGCCAGGACCAGGAGAGCCAGGACCAGGTGAGCCAGGACCAGGAGAGCCAGGGCCAGGAGAGCCAGGGCCAGGAGAGCCAGGGCCAGTAGAGCCAGGACCAGGAGAGCCAGGGCCAGGAGGGCCAGGGCCAGGAGAGCCAGGACCAGGAGAGCCAGGACCAGGAGAGCCAGGGCCAGTAGAGCCAGGGCCAGGAGAGCCAGGGCCAGGAGAGCCAGGACCAGGAGAGCCAGGACCAGGAGAGCCAGGGCCAGGAGAGCCAGGACCAGGAGAGCCAGGGCCAGGAGAGCCAGGACCAGGAGAGCCAAGGCCAGGAGAGCCAGAACCAGGAGAGCCAGGGCCAGGAGAGTCAGGGCCAGGAGAGCCAAGACCAGGAGAGCCAGGGCCAGTAGAGCCAGGACCAGGAGAGCCAGGGCCAGGAGAGCCAGGGCCAGGAGAGCCAGGGCCAGGAGAGCCAAGACCAGGAGAGCCAGGGCCAGTAGAGCCAGGACCAGGAGAGCCAGGGCCAGGAGAGCCAGGACCAGGAGAGCCAGGACCAGGAGAGCCAGGGCCAGTAGAGCCAGGGCCAGGAGAGCCAGGGCCAGGAGAGCCAGGACCAGGAGAGCCAGGGCCAGGAGAGCCAGGACCAGGAGAGCCAGGTCCAGGAGAGCCAGGACCAGGAGAGCCAAGGCCAGGAGAGCCAGGACCAGGAGAGCCAGGGCCAGGAGAGCCAGGGCCAGGAGAGCCAGGGCCAGGAGAGCCAAGACCAGGAGAGCCAGGGCCAGTAGAGCCAGGACCAGGAGAGCCAGGGCCAGGAGAGCCAGGACCAGGAGAGCCAGGACCAGGAGAGCCAGGACCAGGAGAGCCAGGGCCAGGAGAGCCAGGGCCAGTAGAGCCAGGGCCAGGAGAGCCAGGGCCAGGAGAGCCAGGGCCAGTAGAGCCAGGACCAGTAGAGCCAGGGCCAGGAGAGCCAGGACCAGTAGAGCCAGGGCCAGGAGAGCCAGGACCAGGAGAGCCAGGGCCAGGAGAGCCAGGGCCAGGAGAGTCAGGGCCAGGAGAGTCAGGACCAGGAGAGCCAGGGCCAGTAGAGCCAGGGCCAGGAGAGCCAGGGCCAGGAGAGCCAGGACCAGGAGAGCCAGAACCAGGAGAGCCAGGGCAAGGAGAGCCAGGATTTTTGCCCCTGGGAATCCAACACTTATATTGTAGTCGGACTGTCCCACATTAATGCTCAGAACTGGGTCCTGAACCCTCGTGTTGCGCTCGGTCATGTTCTCAGATACTGTCAGAGAGAGAGAAAGTTATGCACGTATGACGCAATGGGTGGGAGATAAAAATATGTCGGAGATTGCTGGGTCAGGACATCACTGCAGGCGCCGGTCTGAAAGGCACGGCCCGCCACTTACTTCCGGGTTTACCGCAATCGCTTTTTGCCGCATTTAAACAGTATTTTTGTCATGAACACGTGAACAGATCATTCTGAAAACCTCCGTGCACATGATCTTTGAACACCTGAATTACCGTATAATGAATTGCCACATGATAAACAATAATAATCTATGCAGCTGTAGTGTAGAATGAAACGCCACTAACATATGTGCACATTAAACAGATAAATATCATCCTTTTTATCCATTAGAAGGAGATGATAATGAGACTTTTACTACAAAATCACAGGGAGGTAGACAGTGTTTGCTTTTATAATTGATTAGAAATTTCCTGGAACTAATTTATATCACAATGACATCATACTATAACAGGAGCTTTTAGACAGCAGGGGCTCCTCTTATTAGCATGAACAGAGATAAAAACAACTACAGGTCAGAGACTTCATTCACACCCATTGTTCGATCCCTGCACTCGCTCCCTGTGTATCACTAAAGCACTTTAAATCCTTGCTTAAAGGTATTTAGGAGGATGTTCTACTTCCGGGTGGATCAACACTATTGGTCCTCCCAACTGTCAATCATTCTGGTGATACGTGCTCGTCCAATAAGACCTGAGAGTTTTGTTCAAAAAGTGGAGAGGGCGGTTCTTTCCAAAACATTGGGGAAATCCTATACACATTTAAGACGCACTTTTTATCTTTGGCTATTTCTTTTTTATATTGTGTAAATAGAAGTTTTGTGTTTTTTGTTTTTTTATTGTTGTGGTTTTGTCTGTACAGTACTTTGGAAAGCCTGGGCAGTTCTAAATTTACTTTTTTTAATTGAGTGACTGATGAGGGACATTGTTGTAACATGATTAAAGAGAGAAACTCATGCAACATAAAAACATATAAAATAAAATGAAAAAAAAAATGTAAGAGAGAAAAGTAGTTTTGCGTTCGCTCCCTGGAATCCTTGTTGGATCTGGTGAATATTCCGCAGTTCTCTGTACAGTAGTAACAGTTGTATAAAGAGTTTTCCTCAGAACACACACGCACACACATACACACACACACACACACACACGCACACACACACATGTGCGAGGTGTGATGCTAACAGCTGAGTGAGCGGCTGTGGTGTGTTATCATGAAGCAGCTCTTTCCTGGTACGACAAAGAGGAAGTGAACCGCCGCTAAAACCACCGTACAAACACCGAGCCTCTGACCGCCACACACACTCACACACTCACACACACACACACACACACACACACACACACACACACACACACACACACACCCGCACGCACACACACACACACACACACCCACACCCGCACGCACACACACACACACAAGCGCACACACACACACACACACACACACACACATGTGCACACACACACACATGCGCACACACACACACACACATGCGCACACACACACTGGCACTGACTGGTATTGAATGAAGCGTTTACAGCGTGTCCCCTGTGTCCCTTACCACTGTCCTGTCTGTGCGCTGCAATACTGAAATTTCCCCACTGTGGGACGAATAAAGGATCTCTTATCTTATCTACACACACAAATTCTCTCTCTCACACACACACACACACACACAGCTCTGGACTGTATAGAGCAACACAAGCACTGGTCAGCACAAGGTCTACACACACATAGAGTGGGGCAAAAAAGTATTCAGTCAGCCTCCGATTGTGCAAGTTCTCCCACTTAAAATAATGACAGAGGTCTGTAATGTTCATCATAGGTTCACTTCAACTGTGAGAGACAGAATGTGAAAAAGAAATCCAGGAATTCACATTGTAGGATTTTTAAAGAATTTATTTGTAAATTATGGTGGAAAATAAGTATTTGGTCAATAACAAAAATTCAACTCAGTGGAAGGAGGTTTGGGCTCAAAATCTCACGATACATGGCCCCATTCATTCTTTCCTTAGCACGGATCCGTCGTCCTGTCCCCTTAGCAGAAAAACAGCCCCAAAGCATGACGTTTCCACCCCCATGCTTCACAGTAGGTATGGTGTTCTTGGGATGCAGCTCAGTCTTCTTCCTCCAAACACGACGAGTTGAGTTTATACCAAACAGTTGTACTTTGGTTTCATCTGACCACATGACCTTCTCCCAATCCTCTGCTGTATCATCCATGTGCTCTCTGGCAAACTTCAGACGGGCTTGGACATGCACTGGCTTCAGCAGGGGGACACGTCTGGCACTGCAGGGTTTGATTCCCTGTCGTAGTGTGTTACTGATGGTAACCTTTGTTACTTTGGTCCCAGCTCTCTGCAGGTCATTCACCAGGTCCCCCCGTGTGGTTCTGGGATCTTTGATCACCGTTCTCATGATCATTTTGACCCCACGGGATGAGATCTTGCGTGGAGCTCCAGATCGAGGGAGATTATCAGTGGTTGAAATATTGCTTTGGGCTACATTTGGTCTTTTATACAGATGAGTTCAAACAGGTGCCATTAATCCAGGTAACGAGTGGAGGACAGAAGAGCTTCTTAAAGAAGAAGTTACAGGTCTGTGAGAGCCAGAGATCTTCCTTGTTTGAAGTGACCAAATACTTATTTTCCACCATCTTTTACAAATAAGTTCTTTAAAAATCCTACAATGTGAATTCCTGGATTTTTTCCACATTCTGTCTCTCACAGTTGAAGTGAACCTATGATGAACATTACAGACCTCTGTCATTATTTTAAGTGGGAAAACTTGCAGAATTGGTGGCTGACTAAATACTTTTTTGCCCCACTGTATGTACATACACACACACATATATACTGTACATACACAGACACACATATATACATACACACACACATATATACATACACAGACACACATATATACATACACACACACATATATACATACACACACACATATATACATACACAGACACATATATACATACACAGACACATATATACACACACAGACACACACACTTATATTTGCAAACTCACACATACAACTCTGACCTTATCTCTGGGCTATAGAGCAACACATGCACTTGTCAGCACAGGATCTACAAACATCCTCTTTTCAGACCGGAGCAGGACCACAGCGGGTCTCAGTGGGTCTCAGCGGTTCTTATTGGGTCTCAGTGGGTCTCAGTGGGTCTCAGTGGGTCTCAGTGGGTCTCAGTGGTCAGTGGGTCTCAGTGGGTCTCAGTGGGTCTCAGTGGGTCTCAGCGGGTCTCAGTGGGTCTCAGTGGGTCTCAGCGGGTCTCAGTGGGTCTCAGTGGGTCTCAGCGGGTCTCAGTGAAACAGTGTTTTCTAATAAGAGCTTGTGTGTTATTTTTACCAGACTCTTCCTGATGAGACAAACTTATGAAGTTATGAAACCACAAAAAAGTCCCGCTTTTCTGAGTCCGACCACAGCCGCTGACATCATCAACAGCCGCTGGACATTTGGTTTTCATTTCACAAAACTTTGAAACTATATTTGTGGTTTTCACATGTACAAAAGTTACGCCTAAACAGTTTGATTCAGCGTTTAAGGACACACAAAGACATCTTTCACGTTGGCCCTGAACCATATCTTGACAATATTTACTTCAGACGTTAATGTTAAAGAATGTGAGATTTAAAGATGCAGTTAGCGATATTGTTAGCTTAGCCGTAGCACCAACTCGAAACCCCAGATGTGTCGTTGGCCCTTCTGACCATTCACCGGCCTCATATTTCCCAAACTTCAGAACTTGTTATTGTTGCATTTCCTTGTAGCGGCTGTGGACTTTCATGTCTGTGTTTTTCATGTTTAAATCCATCCAGTTTCTCCCGCTTTATCCGGAGCCGGGTTGTGCAGTCCGGAGTGGGGGAAAGCTGCTCCATACCTGGCAACGTCACCATTGTCCAGGCCTCCATTCGTCACAGAGGCCTGGTTAGTGCTGTGATGGGAGACCTCTAGGAGCTCCTGGTGCTACAGTGGGGCGACTGCGGCTGCTGTTGTGTCCTGAGTAGTGGGGGCGGGTCCCGGCTCAAAAGGGTCCAGTCCAAACAAAAGGGTACTGATGGTGCCGTACCCAGAAAAAAAATCATCCAATATGTTTTTACGACACCTTCTTTCTCCTCGAAAACGCCTTTACGGATGGTCCGAAAGTGGTTCTTGGTCCAAAAGTGGCTCTTGGTCCAAAAATGGTTCTTGGTCCAAAAGTGGTTCTTTGTCCAAAAGTGGCTCTAGGTCCAAATGTGGCTCTCGGTCCAAAAGTGGCTCTGGTCCAAAAGTGGCTCTTGGTCCAAATGTGGTTCTCTGGTCCAAAAGTGTCTCTGGTCCAAAAGTGGCTCTTGGTCCTCTTCGTTCCAGATGCTGTCGATGATTAGGTTTTGGACCAGTCTAGTTTAGCCGCTGAGGACTTTTGAATGCACTCGTTAAACGAACGGGGCTAGTGTCGGCTAACACATTTTCCTGCCCGCTGCCATTTTGATAAAGCCACAGAAGGTGAAAGTGGTGTCACATTATTTTGAACTGCGGAGATAAGTGTGACTACGTCTGTTAATATTTACAGTCTATGGTCCTGACACCATAGACTGTGTCAGGACCATAGACTGTGGCTCAGCATGATTCAGGAGTGTGAGGGACTATCAACCAACGAGACCATCGGTTAGAACTAAAACCAACATGTTTTAGTTCTTCTTGTTCTTGAATCTTGAGCTTTGACCAGAGGCCAGTCTCCTCCAGTGCCATGGAGTAGACTTTAACGGGGAGGAGGAGGGTTATGATCCATGGTGATTGGAACACACTCTTCACATGTCATTATTCATTCACTCCAAACACGGTGGTGATAAACAACAACTGTAGCCACAGCTGCCCTGGGGCACACTGACAGAAGCCACCTGCCATTGACACACACCAGGCTCTTTAGCACTTTACAGCTGCCCTACTGTGGCACCTGGTGTTCCCAGAGGTCTCCCATCACCATACTAACCAGGCTCTGCCCTGCTTAGCATCAGAGATCTGACGGGATCTGGCTTTTGCATTCAATTGTGCCACATACATTATCCAGAGACCAGACCCTGATCCAGAGACCAGACCCTGATCCAGAGACCAGACCCTGATCCAGAGACCAGACCCTGATCCAGAGACCAGACCCTGATCCAGAGACCAGACCCTGATCCAGAGACCAGACCCTGACCCAGAGACCAGACCCTGATCCAGAGACCAGACCCTGATCCAGAGACCAGACCCTGATCCAGAGACCAGACCCTGATCCAGAGACCAGATCCTAATCCCGAGACCATTCATTTGTTGTTGTAAGATCTGAAGCAACTGTGAACAGGTTGAATTCTTGGTCAAGTTTCTTCATTTCTGGAAGAATAAGTTATATATTCAATATCATTAAAAAAAGTGGCTTTATTATTATAAATGTGTCAGTTATGTTAAAAACAGGTGTCATTTCACCCAAAAGCTAAAGTTAGACATTCAAAACGTCATTTGTTTAAACTGGTTTTGCCTGATTTGTTTATGGACTACAGGTCACACAGGAGACAGACAGTGCGGTGATAAAGCAGAGTACACATCATACACACAATACAAAACACATTTCATAGAATTAAAAGTTATTTTAGCGTTGACAGCAAAGAAACTTCACGCAGTTGATTCGTGGCAGTTTGAGTAAAATGAAATGCAAAGTGTCAGTTCCGCAGAGAAGTTGGAGAAGACTTGAGAAACGCTGGGTGATTGCATAAACCCGAGGGAAAGAGTGAACAAAACCGACAGATAGACTTTCTCAAGCTTACCTTTAACTGGACGCGTTTGGATCTCCGCAGCGCAGGCAAAAGTGTTCATGCCCCGTCCCATTGCAGAAGGAGGGGCCTCAAAATGCACCAAAAACACGCGCAATGTGGGGTGAGGGATTAAAAGTGGAAAAGTCCGTGGAAAATAACTCAGTTTGTGGCGGTGGAGTCCAGAGAATGAGAGTGTTTCCTCCTCCAGCCTGGTCTCTGCTGCTGCTGCTGTCGGAGCCACTGCAGAGACCCAGAGCGCAGGGTGTCGTTCCCGGTGTGTCCGCAAGGGGGCGACAAAATCAACAGTCAGTCAGACAATTTATATAATGACATTGTAAGTAACAGGAAGTCACAAACAAGGGATTTTCTTTGGCTCAGGGTGCAAACAAGTTTTAATAGGTAAAGTATGTAATACACAATCATCTTCAATCGGCAGACTCACGACAACAGATGATGCTAGTACTGCTTATACTACTACTTCTACTGCTACTACTGCAGTGGAACCATTTTCAGAACACATTAATTCTGAGGTTATAAATCTCCAACGCGCATTCCCTGAAGAAGTTCTTTCGATGAAGAACGAAACGTCAGGAAAACCTGCAAAGAAGTTCAGATGATGGGTGAGAAACCGTCCTTTGCTTTGCTACTACTACTGCTACTTCTACTGCTACTACTGCTTCTAGTGCTACTATTCTAATGATAATAATTGGCATGAGTTTAGTAAGACCATCAGACTGACCAAGGAGGCTATGTGTCTGTATTTTAACATAAGTACGTTAAATATCAAGCCTTTATTTGATCGTTATGGCTCACAGTAAAATGCCAAAAAATACATTATTATTTTTTTTTTTTTTTTTTGACTGAATAGTTTGAGTATGGAGTCAGAAGTGATGGGTCTGAGAGTGATGTCACAATACAAGGTTGCGACAGAATGAGCACCAGTACTTCCTTCTCAGCAGTAAAGTAAGTCAAGTTCATCTGTATAGTGCCTTTCACAGAGACCACTACTACTACTACTACTACTACTACTACTACTACTACCACCACTACTACTACTACTACTACACAGAAAATGAGGCGGCATCAATGTTTTATTTTCCATATT
Source organism: Knipowitschia caucasica (assembly GCA_964034765.1). Lineage (NCBI taxonomy): Eukaryota > Metazoa > Chordata > Actinopteri > Gobiiformes > Gobiidae > Knipowitschia > Knipowitschia caucasica. Next base: position 6,421,507 of record OZ035842.1, on the reverse strand, counting down.
TTGTCTTAAAAACAAGATTTCTCGATGGCACAATCAAAATAAAACATGTCTCGACAGATTTGCATTGTCTGTGTTTTGAATCTGCTGTTGGCAAATCGACAACTTTGTAAAGTCCTCCGACACGACTGCTGCTGTGACTTTGGGCGATCCACAAATGAACGGAAGTGAATCAAACTGAAATATAATGAAAAATCTTACCCACTGAACTTTTACGTTTGTTTATTTTGTTGCGCAATTGTTCAGATCATATTACACACGGTAACAATGACTTTCCCTAATTCCCACTCGATACATCACTTCCCAGTCATACCTGAAGTATTAAGCCTTGAAATGAATTGAAGAAGGTATATTAGTGATACTGGAAAATTACCTCCAGTTCAGCCACACAATGAAATAATTATGTTTTTTTCCCCTCGTTAAAATGGTTTACAGTCCATACTCCAACTATTTGTTTTTATCTGTGAGCCAGTATGATTAAATGAAACTTGACATTTGACTTTGTGTTGAATGAGGGGTTGATTACGTTGGATTACAGACACGATCGGACTTTTGAATGAGTTTTTGTGTTTCTCAACTGAGATGGAGAACACTGTTGTCAGTTCAACTACATTCAATTCAATTCAATGTATGTTTGTATCACAGCAGATGCGGAGGACTTTACAAAGCTGTCGATTCGCCAACACAGATTAGAGAATTAAACATGCAATGATATGAAACACACAGAGACATTGGTCCATATGCGGCAGAGACCAATGTCCATAAATGTTAATAAATATCAATAAATCTTGCGGAATGTGGAGTGTCCTAGATCCTAACCCTGTCCTGCATTGACAAGGAACAAGTTTAGAGAAATCTCACTTGGTTTTAAGCTCTCTTACCATCAAACAACATCTCAAGTCTAGATTTTTTTTTTAAACTAGGCAATAAAAACCCCCAAAAACACATGATTTGTTTTTCTTAATGCTTCAACATCTTTGAAAATCCAAACCAGAATAAAATACATTGCTTTCTTCAATGAGTGAAACTGAAAATGTACAGGTTCAGAAGCATATACTTGTAAATAGATTAAATGATTCACATTTTAAAACATACTAGTCACATACATTTAGAGCCCATATATGACATTCCTATAATAGTATCGTCCTATATATAAAAGTCTCTGTCACTGGCGGAGTTGTGTAAATTATGAATCGCGTGTTTCCATGTGGAGGAATGCGTGTTGCTCTGATGCGCTCTTCATTGAGGACCGAGGAGGGAGGGGGGGGGGGGGGGGGGGGTCATGACGTCACTCCCCTGCCTAGTGCCCTACATAAACGCGAGCGCCACAGGGAGCAGTTCCAGAAGAGCCGTGAGCCAGAACACAGAGAGGCCAGACTAAAGTATTTGGAGCATGTACAAACTCACCGCGGCTATAGCGCTTCTAGCACTGGGATCTCTGCTCTGCGAAGGAGGTAAGAACCAAACACCTACTGCACCATCTACCTTCTACACCTGCTCATTTTTGCACTTTTACTTAGCTCGGTTTTTAATCTGAAAGAGTGAGAGGCAGTGGATTGATTGGTCACTTAATGCGTCTCCTATTCTCCATAATTACCTAATCATTTAACTGGAACAAGACTCAATATTTATCTCCTCAAATAATAGATTATAGAGCTTTTCAAAGGACCTAGATTAGATTAAATTCTATTCTTCACGATGTCACAGATTACTTTGAAGTATATTGTGTGGATGGTTTTGTGACATTGTGAAGAAAGGACTTAAAATAATTGGTTAAGTCACAATAATTTTTGCGGTATTATGGGCTTTGAATATGGTTTTCTACTAATTTGAGGTGCGAATATGAATGGTATGTTGTAGATGTTGGCTTTAAAATGTGTAAAAAGTGTATTAAACATCCATGATTTTTCACGGGGGGGTAGTATCAGGCTGTATATGTTTAAATAGGATATTAACACAGGCCTAAACTAAACTACTATACTATTTTACTATAAAGTACTACTACTATCACTCATGTGGGATCCAATTCAAAATGCAATAAGACTTTTGGTTAAATGTATAAATGCTGTTTTTTTTTATATTCTTTGTGATAAATACTGATTTTGTTTGGGTTGCCAGGTAATCCATGTTGCTCGCAGCCATGTCAGAACAGAGGCGTGTGTGTGGAACTGGCCTCCGACACTTATGAATGCGACTGCACACGGACCGGCTTCTACGGCCAGAACTGCACTCAACGTAAGACCCGCTCCATTCACAAAAACACACTGAGCACGAGAACTCCCGGAGCAGTCGTTTTGACGGCTTTTGGTTTTGGAAGTGCGTTTACTCAGCTGGTACACATGTTTTCATAACTTTGAGACTTTTTCAGTTTCTATGGTCCTCAGTTTATTTATATATCATTGTTTGTGTGAAATTATTTAAATGTGAGGAATCTACCTTTAACTCCCAGAGCAGTCGTTTTGACGGCTCCATTCATTTAAGCGTAAAGTGCAAAACGTACCCATTTTCAGTCGCCCTGGCAACCAACATACTGCAGCACTTTATGGATCTTTTCTCAAGGGGCTGGTCCCGGCCTGGTCCTGGACTGATTCAGAGCAGTCTTAGCTTGGAGCAAGTACTAGTTACCATAGCAACACACTATTTACTTACAGCAGTTATTAGTGTATTTTTGTACAATGCTGATCGTTGTATTCACCAGTTTTAGCATTTGTTAAAGTTAAAAACTGTATACATTTCTTACTAGTCAAAAAATACAACTTTTTTTAGCGATTTTCTCAGAATTTCATTGATTTGAATGGGAGATAGTTTCAGAACTCTAGGTCCAAGTCTTAAGTGTGTGTGTGTGTGTGTGTGTGTGTGTGTCTAATTTTAAACAACACCTGGAAACTGTTTAAGAAAAGAATGATTGAAGAAGTACAGTATGTTAAGGAGAGAGAGTGAGCGGGAGGTGTAGGGTCGGAGAGTCTTCGGGGCGGTCTCGCCGTGTTGAATGTGCGAGGTTTGGGATATTATACTCAACTCCTTCATCTCTTTCTGCAGCTGAGTTACGGACCTGGATCAAACTGACCCTGAAGCCCACCCCCAACACCGTGCACTACATCCTCACGCACTTTAAGGGATTCTGGAAGATCGTCAACGGGATCTCGTTCCTGAGAGACGCCATCATGAGATACGTCCTCACATGTAAGCTACGCACTGTCAAGAATCCTTATCATGGTATTTTTAGTGCTTTGTAAATGTAAACCCTAATATTGATAACGACGAATAGAAGAGCTCCCATTCTTCTGTGTTGAGTCCTGCCGTCTGGCTCTGAGCTCTGCCCCTTCACATCACCACATCAGCTTCTAAATGGGTCCTAAACTGAGGAAACTGGGAAATTATTGATTCACTTTTTGAAAATCCCATGTTTTTGGCCCGTGTTGGCACTGATCTGTATTGATTCGGAGTTCTTTTCCTTCGGTCTAGGCTTCCGTGCTTTGAAAATGCCAGTCTCACCTCGCTTCTATCCCCGCCCATTTCCCTGTTTTGTAATTATTATAAAACATTCTATCATTTACAAACTGAGAGCTGATTGGTTGACTCTCTTTCTCACCAAAAACACAGGTGAAAAGTAGTGATAGGAGCTGTTTGGAGAGAAGTGAGGATGGATTGGGTTTTACTTTGGTATTTTTTGGTAATTTCAAAGTTAGGTTCCTCAGCTTTAATTCAAGAGATCAGAAATGTATAAGTTTGGACATAGACAATGAACTTCTGTCTCTAACCAAAGCCGTTTTAGATGAATATTACCACATACAATGGACAAAAAGTGTAATATTACTGCATTTTTCAGGTTTTACGTCGCGGTTTTTCGTCATAGTTTGTCCATTGGACCATTTATAATCTGAAAAATACGGTTTTATATGCAGCGATGTTTAAAGCTGGAGTAACTAACTTTGAAACAACAACAAAATAACTATGTTCCAATTCCCAGATTCCAAAACAGTTGCTTCTATCTCTAGTTTTTGCATCATGTATTTTCTGACCAATGTCACGTCTTCAGATCCTCTTTTTCTGACAGAAAAGTTATAAAAAGAGACGACCTCCTCAGTATTTAAAAGTTCAAATATCTCTGACAGGAAAAAGACAGAACTGGACTCTTTCTATTGGAGCGCAAAAAAGTTAGGTACCCCAGCTTTAAACCCAAATAAATCATTCCTAAAAAACCTCATCATTATCATTGCATTTGAGTTTGAACGGATTGATTCTCTGATCTGTGTTGGCGAATCGACAATGATAGAATATGAGTTAAACAGGAATTTTTTGCATTTTTAAAAACAAGAGGATTTTGCTTTGTCCCGTTGGAAAATCTTGTTTTAATGCAGTCAAAATGTGCTCAAATTCAGACATATTTAGCCAAATTTGAGCAATTTGTGTCAAATCTTTCACCACTTTTTGCTATTTAACCCTTGTGCTGTCTTTGAGTCAAAATGTCCTATACCACAGTGATTAAAAGTTGAAAAAAAATACCCTAAATTACGGATTAAAAGGGTCTGACGCAGGGCTGGTCAAACTACATAATCATCAAAATTCAGCTACGGAAAAAAACAAAACTATATTTAGGGTATTTTTTAATTTCCATTTGACACTGTTGTGATTTCTGCACAAAACACATTGAATTGACTGAAATAAAGCTTTGTCTTTTTCTCTGGTTTCTGCAGCTCGCTCCCACATGATTGACAGCCCTCCCACCTACAACGCAGACTACGGCTACAAAAGCTGGGAGGCCTATTCAAACCTGTCCTACTTCACCCGCACGCTCCCCCCCGTCCCGGAGGATTGCCCAACACCCATGGGAACGATAGGTGAGCCCTCAGACAAACCTGTCCGCTGGGATTCTTGCTAGCTAGCTGCGTATTTGTTGTCACGACGTCACAGGAAGCGCGCACATGTAATTATCTGTCTGGAGACTCAGGCGGGACAATAGATAATGGATATTTATACTGATATTCTAGATTTTAGATTGTGAAATAGATTTGTCAAGTAGAAATGATATGGATAAATGTGTATGATGAAGGCAGAGATGGTCGAGAGGTGCGTAACGTCGCCATCTGGTGGTAGAAGTGGAAAATCAGAACAAAACTCAGAACAAACTCAATGTATTTTAAAAGATTTGTCGGAGATTTTTTTCTTCTTTTTCTTCTTTTACTAAAATACGCTTTGTTTGACAACGTTTAATCCAGTTTTGTAAATTGACTTGAACAAACCCAAACCCAAGCACAATATCTATTTTTCTATTTGTCCACAAAATGTAATTTATCACTGTCCGTTCCTGCCTTGACTGGACTATAAAAAACTAAAGAATTATGAATGAATGAATGAATACGTTATTTCGAGCCATGGCAAACAAGAACAAGTAGACAGTTGTTTTATTTACAAAAATACATCTCAAAAAGGATTTAAGACTTTTTACTCCCACTGCCTATTTATTATTATAACTCACAGAAGCAAATATGCACCTATACCAAATTTGGTTATGGAATTAAGCTTTCCAAAAATCTGACCCATCTGACCGTCTCGTTACACTGCAAAAAGTGCTGAAGAAAATTTGGCTAAAAATGTATGTTAATTTGAGCACATTCCGACTGAGTTTAAAACAGGATTCACAAAAGGGACGAAGCAAAAGTGATTTCAAAAGATACAAGAAATATCTCCTTTGGAATGAGGATTAAAGCAGTAGTTCTCGAATTAAGACTAAATGACTTTATCCCGTTTGAGAATCTAGTTTTAAGACGGAATGTGCTCAGATTAAGATAAAAACCACTCAATCCAAGCGTCTTTCACCTAATTTTCCGTCATATTTTTCCGTGCTCAGGGTTAAACTCATGTGTTTTTCCGCAGGTAAAAAAGAACTTCCCGACGCGAAAGAGTTGGCCGAGAAGCTCCTGGTCCGCAGACGCTTCATCCCGGACCCTCAGGGCTCCAGCCTCATGTTCGCCTTCTTCGCCCAACACTTCACTCACCAGTTCTTCAAGTCGGACATGAAGCGGGGCCCGGCCTTCACCGCGGCTCAGGGCCACGGGGTGCGTAGGCCAACGTTAGCTTGTCCGTGAACGACACACACACATCAGAGTAATCACGGTTCTTTTTGGTTTGGTTTCGCAGGTGGATCTCAGTCACATTTACGGAGTCTCCCTGGACAGACAACACAAGCTGAGGCTTTTCAAGGACGGAAAGCTGAAATACCAGGTACGTCTGTCCGGATGTGGTCGCTCTGGCTCCCATACACACACTGGGGTAGTCTTGCACAGTTTTTCCAATGTGGTTTTACTGCAAATAGCAATACAAATCTTGTATCTTGTATCACATAGAAAACCCCCCAAAAAATATAAGGTATTAAATGGTTGAATCAAGTGTTTTTGTCTGAATTTGAGAATATTTTGACTGTCTAAAAACAAGATTTGCCGATGGGACGAACAAAAATGTCTTGTTAAAAGAATACAAGAAAAATCAAGAAATGTCTCCCTTGAAATATCACTAAGCAGCTTTTTCCCAACGGCAAATCTTGTTTTACGACTCAAATTAAGATGAAAATCTTTAATTCAAGCGTGTATTGTCTTATATATTGTCATTTTTTGCAGTGTAAGAATGGATTCACTGAGAAGGCATTGCCAATTTGAACAGAATTTGCAGATGAAGGCACAAACATTTGACTTTTTCTGTTAAAACCTGACAAAACCAATAGTTTAGGAAAGTTCAGTTTGTCTTCTTTGGTTCTTCCATGCCAGACAATAGTAAGTTAGTGTTTTCCTTGACATGTCTCGACGGTTAACTTCAGTCTTCCTCAGACGCTCCTGTCGCATGTGAATAGCTCCAGTCATTCCACCCAGACAAAACAAACATATATGATTTTTTTATATATACAGTATATCTACAATTCTGTGATTTAAACCTGAATCATGAAAGCAACCGGCCTTGTCGTTACACTGCAAAAAGGGAAGGAAAAATTAGTAAAAATGGCAAAATGTATCTTGATTTGAGCACATTCTGACTGAGCCTAAAACTAGATTCTCCAATGAGACAAAACAGAATGATCTTGTTTTAAAAAGATACAGAAATGTCTCCCGTGGCTTGAGAAAATACTGCAACAGTTCTTGAAATCAGACTAAATGGTTTTGTCCCATTGGAGAATCTTACAAACCACTTGATCCAAGCCATTACCGCCTCATCTTCCTCATGCCTCATCATTTTTTGCAGTGTATTTACAATCCCGGCTTTTTCCCTCAGATGCTGAAGGGCGAGATGTACCCCCCGACAGTGGAGGAGGTGGGGGTGGACATGCACTACCCTCCCCACGTGCCCCCCACCCAGCGCTTCGCAGTGGGACACGAAGCCTTTGGCCTGGTCCCTGGACTCATGATGTACGCCACCATCTGGCTCCGAGAACACAACCGAGTCTGCGACGTCCTGCGGGAAATCCATCCAACCTGGGACGACGAGAGGCTGTTCCAGACCGCCAGACTCATCCTCATCGGTGGGTTTCATTACACATACTGACTCTACAGAGAGAGCCCACGTCTTACATGGGGGGCCAAATATGACGTTCTTATAGAGACAAAGAGATGTTCAAATGAGCCTTGATTTATGAATGAGATTTTGAATTTATTTTCTGACTATTTTGAAAATCCATTACGTTCAGTTAGCGAGTTTCCACAGTCAAAGTGGAACAAGTTGCAAATGTTGTGAGTGAGGAAGTTGCCAAAAATATGTGGGCTCACACGAATGATGCTTCTTCTTCTTCACACCAGGTTTTATTTTAGTGCAGAAACCGTGAGAAGGAGTTGGCTGAAAAGGGAGAAGCTTCAGTGAAAACAATTTATTTAAAATTCCTTCAAGAGAACGTTGCACTTAAAAAAAAAAAAAGGGTTTCCTTTCCCCAAGTGTGACCAATTGGGCTGAAAACACATAAGATAAGATAATATAGACCTGTATTTATATGAGGATGTGAATACTGCTTGCCAAACTCATTGCATTACTTAGACCGGACCGGGGCAAAGTGCGGTCCGGGAGCCACATCGGGCCCTATTCACATTCTTAAACGGCCCTGTAGATCCTTCCTAGCCGTTCACCTCATACCAGTCTGCTGCTTTTCTAAATTAATCTTTAAAATTCTCTAATCTGGTAAAAATGAACGTTAAAAAAATCCCAGTTATTGGTCCCAAAAAGGAGCAAGACATGATCTTTGACTCAGAGTTTAATAAATGTACTAAAAGGTGAAAATGAGATCGCAGATTCACTTTTACAACAGCAACAACACTTTTCATGATGGTATAAGGAAGTACCAGTTTTTAAAGGTGATGTGATGTCATATTTTAACATGTATTGGAGCTCAAAACAAGAAACGGTGCAGATAGACAGTATTTTCCGAGGCGTTTACAAGAGGACTTCCAGATGAACTGGTTAAAAGCTGCCTCCATATACTTTTTACATTCAACCGCGTGAAATTTGGTTCTGCCTTCGACAAAAGACGAGATTTTAATGTGGCCTCAATCCCAGTGAACTAAGCTTGTAAACAGTAGGCCAGTCTTACAGGTATATAGGAATATTTTCTACTTCCTGGTGGAAAATCAAGATTATTGGTCCTCCCAGTTGTCAATCATTCTGGTGATATGTGCTCGTCAAATAAGACCAGAGAGTTTTGTTACTATAATTTTGGAAAATCCTGCAATAAACCTTGAATGGCAAGAGATCCAGGGTTAGCGATGATGTCCTGGGAGAATAAAACAGACTTAAACATGGATAAATCGCACTAAAACAACTTTCATTCTTGGTTTTTGTGCCTCTTCCATGGTGAAAAGAAAGCCAACCCGTGTGTTTCTTTTCCCCTCGCAGGCGAAACCATAAAGATCGTCATCGAAGACTACGTGCAGCACCTCAGCGGCTACAACTTCAAGCTGAAGTTCGACCCCGAGCTGCTCTTCAACCAGCAGTTCCAGTACCAGAACCGCATCTCGTCCGAGTTCAACACCCTCTACCACTGGCACCCGCTCATGCCCGACTCCTTCCACATCGAGGAGCGCGACTACAGCTACCAGCAGTTCGTCTTCAACACCACCGTGGTCACCGAGCACGGCATCAGCAACCTGGTCGACGCCTTCACCAAGCAGATCGCAGGACGGGTGAGAACTACGATCCTGACTATAGGGCTGGAGACGGTCACATTTCAAGTCAATATGTTCTGGTATAGCACTAAATCACAACAGTAGTTATCGCAGAGGACTTTACCAAACCGTCAAATCAAGAGAATCAAGCTGTTTGAACTTAAAGTAGAAATATGTAAGATTTCATGTAAAGTCATCATTAAAGGGCCCTAATCTATCATCATTAAAGGGCCCAAATCTGTCATCATTAAAGGGCCCTAATCTGTCATCATTAAAGGGTCAAACCATTCCTTCCAACGGCCGAAATATGTCTGGAATAGAAAATTGTTGGTTAATTTTTGGTGTTTTTTCCCTCGCAGGTCGCAGGTGGTCGGAATGTCCCGGGCCCGATTCTGTACGTGTCCATCAAGTCCATCGAAAACAGCCGGAAAATGCGGTACCAGTCTCTCAACGAGTACCGCAAGAGGTTCAACATGAAACCCTACAGCTCCTTCCAAGACTTGACAGGTGAGATTCTTCTGTCGTTAAAGTGCGGATTACATTTAATTTAAAACATGTGTGGTTTAGAGTTTAGAGTCTAGTGTGCTTTCTGGACTATAAGCAGCACCTGTGTATAAGCCGCACCTGTTAAATGTAAAGAAATGCAACGTGGTCCATATATAAGCCGCACCCGTATATAAGCTGCACCTGTGTATAAGCCGCACCAGCTAAATGTAAACAAATGCAATGTGGTCCATATATAAGCGCACTTGAATATAAGGTGGTATTTTAAGGTGGTAATGTAGCAGAGAGGCTACTGTGAGTCTATAAACTCTGCTCTGGCAACCGCTCTGTCACAATGAAAATACACATATTAGCTGCATCGCTATACAAGCCGCAGCAATCAAAGAACTTCAAAAAAGTAGCGGCTTATAGTCCAGAAATGACGGTAAATGATTTTCAAGCAAATCAATCTAACGACTCATAATAATAATAAACAATAAACAATTCCAAAAGTTACCTACCCCTGCTTTAGGATGGTTGCATTGTACATTTTTACATTGTGAGATCAATAAAGTTTTTCTTATCTTAAAAGAAGTTCAAAAGACGATCAAGTTTGACCTCAGCTTTTTGTCGCAAACTGCTTTTCAACTAAAATGTGTGAGATTTTGAAATTACTGCAAAAAGTGGTGAAAATTGCCCAAATTTGGCAAAATGTCCCTTAATTCTTGCACGTTTTAACTGAGCCTTAAAACAAGATTTACCGACGAGGCGAAAGGCGAAATGATCTGGACACTAAATGGCTTTGTCCCGTTGGAGAATTTTGTCAGAATGGACTCTAATCAAGATAAAAACCACTGGATTCAAGCTTTTATCGCCTCATATTGCATCAGTTTTTGCAGTGTATGGGTGTCTGCTCCTTTAAGCGAGGCAGTAAAGTAGCCGTGTCGTGCACAGTCTCAGAGATGGTTTTTCCAGAGGCATTAGGGAAACAGATGTTCACCATGTCAGGGTAAAGTAAGCAGGTTGTCAACACACAGAGCTGAGCGTAAACACCAGGACAACATTAGTTTGGACTTAGAGGAGTCAGTGAGGACGGACTTAACACGGGACCAGGGCTGTAGAAGGGACTCAGCCTGAAGGTGACATGTAATAATGAGATTAGACTGGGGGAAGTTGGCTTGTTGATCATTTACTTTGCAAAATATGACCAAATGTGAGGTGATGATTTCTTCTTGCGTTTTATCTTCATTGGAGTCCGTTCAGATTTACCAATGGGACAAAACCATTAATATTATTTCAAGAACGGATCTTTCTGCTTTGTCCCATCGGCAAATAACTTAAAAATGTCGTCAGAATGTGCTCAAATTTAATAACAATAATAATAATAATAATAAAGCCAGACCTAAACGCGCTTTAAAAGTAATCAGTAAAATCTTAAAATCCATTCTAAAACGCACAGGGAGCCAGTGCAGTGACGCTAAGACAGGGGTGATGTGCTCCCTTCTGTTCAAACCAGTGAGAAGTCTGACTGCTGCGTCTGGACCCGTTGGAGGCGGGAGAGGGATTTAGCGTCGAGACCGGAGATGTAGAAACTTTTTGCCAAATTTGAGCTATTTTTGACTAATGTTTTGTCACTTTTTGAAGTAAAACTTTAACAATAAAGCCTTCAGGGAGACTGTGTTCACCTGTCCAGGGGCTGCAGATGAAAAATAGCTTACTTGGCTAATTCTGGTGCATTTACAAAAATCTGTATTAATGCACAATGTCCCCGTCAACTAAACTAATACATAAAATTAAATAAAAAGCGCCCTTGAGCGTGTGTCCCTCGGTTTAGAAAACAGCTTGAGTGCGTTTGACTCAAGTATTATTGTTATATTTCCTTCATTACAACCTTCATTTGTATTTTTATTAGTTTTTCAGACGGTAAACAGCAGTAGTTCAGTTCATATAAAAAAAATATCTCATGAGATGAAAACCGTTTTGCTTTTAGTGAAGGTAGATGATAAAAAATAAGTTTACAAATGTTTGATAATATTAAAAAACATGAAAAGTATTGAGGTTGTTTAGATTCTACTAAATTTCTTCTTCATCCAAAAAAGTTCTGTGCTCCAGTTTTAACTGTCCTCCCTCTTCCTCCCGCAGGCGATACAGAAATGGCGTCCATCTTAGAGGAGATGTACGGACACGTGGACGCGGTGGAGCTGTACCCAGGGCTGCTGATCGAGAAGCCCAGAGAGGACGCCATCTTCGGGGAGACCATGGTGGAGATGGGGGCCCCCTTCTCTCTCAAGGGCCTGATGGGAAACGCCATCTGCTCCCCGGAGTATTGGAAGCCCAGCACGTTCGGAGGCCAGGTGGGCTTCGACATCATCAACACGGCGTCCTTACAGCGGCTTGTGTGCAACAACGTGCGAGGGCCCTGTCCCGTGGCGTCCTTCCAGGTGCCTGATGTAAAAGACACAGGGGCCGCGGTCATCAACTCCAGCTCGTCTCACTCCGGAGACATCAACCCCACCGTCATCCTCAAAGAAAGGGCCACGGAACTCTAGAGATCCACATATTTGTCTTATTTATTTATTATTTATTGTTATTTATATTTATTTTTATTTAATTGAAAAGTGAAAAGGTCAAAAAGTGTTGAAAAATGAGGAAATAAATGCTCTAATTTGGAAAAATTTATCTTCATTTGAGCACATCCTGCTTTGAAACGAGATCCACCAACGGGACAAAGAAAAATGATGTCTTTTTAAAAAATGTTTTAAAAAGACACAGAAATGTCTCCTTTGGAACGAGGAAATAAAAAAACCGTTCCAGAAACAAAACTAAATGTCTAAATGAATCTGGTTTTTTGTGCTCAGATGAAGATAAAAGCGTTTATGACCTCATGTTTATCATTTCTCAGTGAAATGTGTATGAATGTGTTATTTATTGAGTCCTCGTGTGTCGTGCCTGACACAGAAAGTGTAATTTGATACTTGAAGGTTAGTTTACAGTTGAAACTCTGTTTTTGTTAGTTACAATGTTCTGTCTTTGCCTCGTGTAAAAACCAGCAGTGAACCTGCCGCTGCACATGGTACATATTTATAGTGGATCACAGGGTCTTACTGTGTCAGTTCAATGTGAGGGATATTTCCTCAGTGCCTTTTGCAGAAAAACACTTTTTTAATAAATGAGGAAATGGTTTACATTTCAGAGAAAAAGCCACGATTGTGTCTGGATTTTGTGTTGAGCACCAGGAAAAGAAAGACAAAGGTTCTCTTCACGAAACACGACAGTGATCTATAATCATCAGATCTGATCAGATTCTCAACCTGAGGTTCTTTCATCTGGAGCCAGGAAAGTAAACGCTGACGTGTTTGGACGTGAAAGTCTTCCTCACAACAGACTCTAAGATCTGCTTCTCACAGATCTGCAACTTTTCACTAAAAGTCACAAAAACTACATACTCCACCTCAGAACCTGTCTCCTTTAGCTTCATATTTAAGGTCATATTTGTAAATCTATGATCTGCATTATAAATAATATGTATTTTAGATCCACTAGTTTCAGAGAAAGTAGATCTTTAATATAAAACAGTTCTGTCTCATTCAGATAGAAAGAAAGATACTTTATTGATCCTGTAGGAGAAATACAAGTGTCCAGCAGCAGCAAAAACACTTCCAACCACACAAACAAAACAAACAAACAGATTATTCTAAAAGGCAAACAATAGTAATAATAACAGTGAAGATAAGAAACAGAAGTTCTGGTCACAGCAGATGGAGCAGGACGGGTCAGTGTGAGTGACTTCTGTGTGGACCTGGTGGTAGAAAAGAGTTTTACTGAGTTATAAATATAAAATATATGTAAATACCAGAAGTTTTGTTCTGAAACGCAGTAGAATGCAGAAAAGTGCATTATTTTATAAAAATAATGAATAATCGCCCCAAATCCTGAATTCTGTGTAGAATTATGAACATGAACTTGTTTCAGGTTTGAGCTCTGTCTCCGGTTGAAGAAAGTGGAGGACCACAACAGATGTAACACGTTCTGTATCAGCTTAAATCAATGTTTTATGATGTGTAAGTTTTGGTCAAATAAAAAAGATCCATGTCCAATAACCACTCGGGATCCAAACACCTAATCAATTCGTCGTCTGCATAGTTGTGATTATAGGTTACTGCGTATTGACGGCAGCATGTAGAGACTGAACAAAAGAGGTCCCAGGATCGACCCCTGTGGTGCTCCACAGGTCAGGGCCATATGATCTGAGACACAGTTTCCAGTTTCAACAAAGAAATACTTCCTGTCTTCTTATTAGAACCTAACCCTACTTAGGGCAGACACCAACCCAGTCCATAACTCTCCACAAGAGAATCTCATGGTCGACAAAAGCATCTCTCAGATCAAACAGGATTAAGACCGAGACTTTGCCTGCGTTGTGTTCACACTGCAAAAAATTTTATATTGTTTTGGGGTAAAAAACAGTATTTTCTAAGTTAAATCATCTGCCAGTGCAGTAAGATATTTGCACAGAATAAAGGCTAGCCTTTCTCTGACCATCAACAATACTGTATATACAGATTGCTGCAAAATAGTTTACTAATAATTATACAACATTAAACCCATTGCACAACTTTTTTAACAAATGTACGCCGTTTTAACCAAGAAAGTGAAAGATGAGTTTGAATGATTACCAAATAATTGGAAAGTGCAAACCCATAACAATATTCTTCCGGCCCTTATAACAAAATAACGACAGATTGCTCTCAACAAAACAAAAAATAGCCATAACCAAATGCATTCCAGAACGTTCTTGTTTCTCTTGAGTGTCCTTCCCAACAAAAGCTGCCAACTCTGCCATCAGGTTGCATCTTTGTCCGTGATGGGATCATGGAGCACTTCTGTCCGCAGGGCGAGCAACACGGCTGTTATGCATTTGGGATATGCCACATGGAAAACGTAGCAGTAAGCCATCATGTAGAGAACGGCTTCCTGGAGCTTGGATTTAGGAAAAGGTGAGATGGAAGCTGAGCCATCCTCGTCAGTGAGCAGGACCCGTCGAGAGGTCGCTTCTGGAGAAACATTCCTGGTTCCTGTGATGGCTGAAAGGAAAAAACAAAACATAAACTACATACTTATGGCAAGTTTCAACAAATAAGATAAAAATACAATCGACAATGATTCTTAAACTCTTCACATCAAATACAACCTAATACCGGTATTTGTATTGTCACCCAGAATGCTTCACAGAGTAAGGGATTTGTTCTCCATCGACTTCACACCTGGCAGTGGTCAAGTATGTGTCCAGTTCCCCCTCGGGTAGACTGACACTGACCACCTCCAACTGTCCATTCATTCATTCATCCATTCATTCATTCATTCATTCATTCATTCATTCATTCATTCATTCATTCATCCATACATCCATCCATCCATTAATTCATTAATTCATTCATCCATTCATTCATTCATTCATCCATCCATCCATTCATTTATTCATTCATTCATTCATTCATTCATTCATCCATTCATTCATTCATTCATTCATTCATTCATTCATCCATCCATTCATTCATTCATTCATTCATCCATTCATCCATCCATTCATTCATTCATTCATTCATTCATTCATCCATTCATTCATTCATTCATTCATTCATCCATTCATCCATCCATCCATTCATCCATTCATCCATCCATTCATTCATTCATTCATCCATCCATTCATTCATCCATTCATCCATCATCCATTCATTCATTCATTCATCCATTCATTCATCCATCCATTCATTCATTCATTAATTCATTCATTCATCCATTCATTCATTCATTCATCCATTCATTCATCCATCCATCCATTCATCCATCCATTCATTCATTCATCCATTCATCCATTCATTCATCCATCCATTCATTCATTCATTCATCCATTCATCCATCCATTCATTCATTCATTCATTCATTCATTCATTCATTCATTCATCCATTCATCCATCCATCCATTCATTCATCCATTCATTCATTCATTCATTCATCCATTCATTCATCCATTCATCCATCCATTCATTCATTCATTCAATCATCTATTCATCCATTCATTCATCCATTCATTCATTCATTCATTCACGCTCACAGATTCACCTGTCCATGTTTTTAGTGATGGGGAAACCAGAACGAGTGCAAACCTCTGGACTACTGTAGTGATTTCATGACACTTTTAAGCAACTGTGGTTAAAGTTCTAACTTCATTCTTACATGTGCAGAAGCCTGTACTTTTCCCTTGTTTTGTCTATCTGAAGGCCAAGCTACAAGCTAACCGTGGCAGCTGCTGATTGGAGGACTCTGTTTCTCCTGAGTATATTACCACTTGCTGTCTAACATTGGTTGTTCGTGTGTTCGTGCTCTACCATCGACAATAAAACATGTCTTTTGTCTGAATTAAAGACACGATCCCAGACTTTGGCTGATTCCTAACACTACCATGAATGATACAAACTGACACCCAACACAAAGAGATGGAACAGTCTGATGCATTGAACATTTTCTTTGGAAGGGTTTGGGAGGCACTTCAGCTCAATCGCTTGTTTTCTGGGGAATTAAAATGAATGTGTAGATTTTTTTTTAATTTACTTGAATCATCTTAAGAACAAAACAAAAAAAGTGAATAAAAGTGACTTACCTTCAGAAAGAGACATTGGTGGTTTCATTGCCTGCTTATAAATTGCTAGATTAGTTTTTGCTTGAAGACGTCCCATCGCTCTCAGCTTCTTGACATAGTCGTGCTGTCCTTTGTCCTTTGGAAATGATTCTTCACTTCATCAAGAACCTTAAAGGCATCAGAATATTACGGTATGAGTCCTTCAGACGAGGCAAGTGCAACCAGCTGCAGTTTAGACACACGCAGGACAAAATGAAACTACGTAAATGTACAGCCAGGTGAAACTCGGAAAATGTTAATATCGTTCAAAAGTGACTTCAGTACTTCAACTTAACATGTGAAACTAATAAATGATAATCATCAGAAAAATAAAAACAAACAAAGGCTGTATGATTCCAAATGTCAAAATGATGTATGTTCCAGCCATGTCCTAATGTGTAGAATGAGCTCAGACCTGTTCGCCTCAACTGCCTCCAAGATCCTGCCGCTCAAAACCGTGTCACTTCGGTCCCAAGTGCCATCATATAGTAGGTGCCATTACACGTATGACCAGAGAGGGCAGTAGTGAGTATAAAATGGCCAACTTGCATCTAGTCTCATTACAGTTGAATAACAGAAATAAATGAACTTTCGAAAGATATTCTAATATTCCGAGTTTCACCTGAAAAACATCGGTGGAATTATGCAAAAAGCCAGAGAGTATCCGCCAAAGGAAATAAAAACGTACATGGTCAAGTCTTGAAGCAGGGATGTGTGGCCTCTTTGCTGCCTTATCTGGCTCTTTCAGCAGGTTTGCATCTGTGAAGTTTATTCTTGCTTCAAATTATAAATCCAACAGTTTGACAAATGCTTCCTTTTCCATTTGACTTTTGATTCATTTCTTAGAGTGTTTTGTAGAGTCTGGGAAATCCTGCTGCAGTTTGGGACCGACACCAACATTTACACCAAAGGCCACCAGCATTGGCCGTGGGTCGTGGGTTCGATCCCACCACGATACCTACTGCACGACTCCCACCGATGACTGCTGTTGTTGTGTCCTTGGGCAAGACACTCAACCCCACGTTGCCTGAAGCCCTGGAAGATCAAGGCTCCTGTGGACTCCCAGTGAGGGGCTGGTGCTCTGTGTACTGGGTGCAGCTCTGACTGCCACCCCCTGACCCAGAAATGGATTAAGGGGAAGAAAATGGATGGATGGACCAAGATTGAATAGATAATAATGAAATTCAGATCTAGTCCTTGTTCATTGTACAAATACATTGGCAAAAATAATCACATTAATCAAAATCTCAAGAGAAAAATCAGAATCATACAATTAGACCGTTGTACATATGAAAAGTAAAACAAACATTTCAAAACCAACTTAGATATATAAAAACTATTCTTGATACCGATACTCATAATCTATTTTGATACCGTAGTTATAACAAAAACAAAATGTAGAGGCTGGTTTATCACATTAACGGCTCAAACGGTATTTTTGTTCTTTTGTAGCTGGAGGTGACTTTCCTGATAGGTTCTCGCTGCCGTATGAAGGGAGAAGTATTAATGTATCACAGTCTATGGACAGAACCTGGGGCCGGATATTTGTGCAGCCTTTTCTGACAGCCTTTTAAAACAAGTTTGCACATAAGTTAGTTTTAGTCGTTGGTCTATTAAAATTACGCTCCTTGTAATGAAATGTCTGTTTGCAGAGAGGAATTTTCATATTTGTATGAAGAATTGTACAAAATTAAACTCTTGTGGCTGCTTAGGGAGTTACAGGCGGAAAGCGTTTTTTAATCCTTCATACTTTTCTACCATATATTTTACACTCACAATATGGTTTAACTTCTAAAACATGAAAGTAAAAAGTCTCATAGTTCTTAAAGGAGCAGTGTGTAAACATGTGACCAAAAGTGGTACTGCAGCCTCTCCCACTCTCCCTGACTCAGGTTGCCAGATATGCAGACGAATCCAGCTGGGACCATAACAGCTGAATAGACAAGAGTTTTGTCAACAACAAATCTATAACCAACACCTTTTTCACAAAGATAGAAATCCTGGTTTTATTCCTTGTTTTGTCGTTAATGATTTGAGAATCATAACGAGACCTTTTTTAGTTCTGCGCCACATGGTACTTTACCAGTGAGATTAGCTCCACGCGGTGAGTTCTGGCGCCTGGATCACAGACTTTCTGATTGGTGAAACGGTGGAGGGCGGGACATCGAAATGAAAACAATAACAAGATTTAGGGGCTGGGAGTATTTGAAAAGAGTATGTTTTATTAATGCGTTTTGACAGATTAGGGCCCTTTAATGATGACTTGACATGAAAATCTTACATATTGCTACTTTAATGGTCAAAAATAATGTGTCAGATTTCCTCTTTAAAATGAAAATACAACCTGGTGATGATGATATTGTAAGTCACAGCTGCTTCTTCTGCTGGTTTAGAGTCAAGTCCATAAAATGTAAAATCTCGCTCCTGAAGTATTGCCCTGAAGCACTTACACTTGGCTCAGCTCAGCTCGGATCAGACATGCTCATTCTTGTCCAGCATTTGCAAGTGTTGAGGTAAGTGGACTTTATGGAAAACTTGTTCCATAAATGAATGTGTTCAAAGGTGTCTCCAAGCAACAGAGAAGACCGCATCTGACAAACGGCTTCAAAAGAATATGGTAGATTTTAATTTAGTATCCCACTAATTTGAAACTCTCTGTATCCAGTCTATACAGTATTTAACAGGAAAAATACGTTACTCCACAAACTCATATGAGGTATAAAATAAAACAGATCTTATTCTCATGCAACAGTCTCGCCCGAACCCACGCCCTCTGCCTCTAGATTATATACTGGTATTCATGACACCCACAGAGCTGTACAAGGTCAATGTCAACGTTCCCAAACTCAGAAACATCTCCAGAGTCACTGACATCACCCAGAAATACAAGATCACACCTAACCTGGTCTTACCACACCATCGTACTCATTTCATCTGGTACTGAGGTCTGGATTTGCGCCATTGACTCTGTTAACAGGTGGGAGGGGCTAACTACTTTTGCAGAGTTAAACCATTGGATCTGAGTTTAACGTCACGTATGTAATGAGGCCAAGTGAGTGAGGCATTTAGCCTAGCTTTAGCATTTAGCCTAGCTTTAGCATTTAGCCTAGCTTTAGCCCGTGGGGAGTAGAGCCACAACATCTTTGCTTCAATAACATTTACTAAACATTCCTCTTGCTCCGGCTTCAGTTTCTTGATATTTGGATTGAACCAGAACAGATTATTTTACTATCACATTCTTCGACAAACTACAACCAGTAAATTCAGCACAAACTCTTGACGTCACCGACACCGACCTACAACACCCGCCTCCCCCGCTCTCTGATTGGTCGGAGGAGATTCAACCGAGGAAACTGCAGCCACTAGGATCAGACCCAGACGTACATATAGGAAAGGATCATGGACCAGAGTTTACACATGGTAAGACCAGACGTACATGTAGGAAATGATCATGGACCAGAGTTTACACATGGTAAGACCAGACGTACATGTAGGAGATGACCATGGACCAGAGTTTACACATGGTAAGACCAGACGTACATGTAGGAGATGATCATGGACCAGAGTTTACACATGGTAAGACCAGACGTACATGTAGGAGATGACCATGGACCAGAGTTTACACATGGTAAGACCAGACGTACATGTAGGAAATGATCATGGACCAGAGTTTACACATGGTAAGACCAGACGTACATGTAGGAAATGATCATGGACCAGAGTTTACACATGGTAAGACCAGACGTACATGTAGGAGATGACCATGGACCAGAGTTTACACATGGTAAGACCAGACGTACATGTAGGAAATGATCATGGACCAGAGTTTACACATGGTAAGACCAGACGTACATGTAGGAGATGATCATGGACCAGAGGTTACACATGGTAAGACTAGACGTACATGTAGGAGATGATCATGGACCAGAGTTTACACATGGTAAGACCAGATTAGATCATACCTGCTCTTTGAACTAAAACACATACTGTGTCTTAAATCTTATATACACAGATAATGGGATTGCCACAATACTTACACTAGTTTTTGAACGACCCAAAATTACAAAAAGCATTTCTCTCAAAGTCAGGCTTCACAGAAGATAGTTTATCTTTAGATTAAGCATCAAGCAAATTCTTTATTTTCTAAAATTGGTCCCATAGTGTGGAAATTTCAGTATTGCATCAACAGTTACAGAACAGCAATGAGGAGCACACAGCACAAGATAAATGACAATAACCATGTACTAAAAAAAAACCCTCTAACATAATAAAAAAGACAATATAACAACTAGCTTTAGTGAGTAAGTAAGTAATGTTTATTTATATAGCACATTCTACAGCCCAAGGTACAGACCCAAAGCACTTTACAATGTTCAGAGTCAGATATTGTTCCAGTCCTTCCACACACGGTGATGACAGAAGCGAGTCCAGAACACACTGGACCATCAGCTCCAACACCATCCATTCACTCTCTCATTTACATTCAGACCTATTGTGCATGTTTTTAGTGGTAGGGGAAACCGGAGATTAACCTACGCAGACACAGGGAGAACATGGCCGCCCACATGATAAAGAAGCAAGTCTGAAATCCTGTATATTCTATTGCAAGAAATATATACAGTAGCTGTATGTATAGATCTTAGCATGTTGTTTTTTGTTCCAAATGGACCTCACTGGAAGAAGTCATTGGTCAAAACGCATTAAAATAAAATAATGTCTCATAGAAGTGACGGCACTTGAGTGAAAGCCTGGCTCCTCTGACTGTAAGTGTCTCTGACTGTAAGTGTCTCTGACTGTAAGTGCCTCTGACTGTAAGTGTCTCTGACTGTGAGTGTCTCTGACTGTGAGTGTCTCTGACTGTAAGTGTCTCTGACTGTAAGTGTCTCTGACTGTAAGTGTCTCTGACTGTAAGTGTCTCTGACTGTAAGTGTCTCTGACTGTGAGTGTCTCTGACTATAAGTGTCTCTGACTGTAAGTGTCTCTGACTGTAAGTGTCTCTGACTGTAAGTGCCTCTGACTGTAAGTGTCTCTGACTGTAAGTGTCTCTGACTGTGAGTGTCTCTGACTATAAGTGTCTCTGACTGTAAGTGTCTCTGACTGTAAGTGTCTCTGACTGTAGGCCTCTGACTGTAAGTGTCTCTGACTGTAAGTGTCTCTGACTGTGAGTGTCTCTGACTGTAGTGTCTGACTGTAAGTGTCTCTGACTGTAGTGTCTCTGACTGTGAGTGTCTCTGACTGTGAGTGTCTCTGACTGTAAGTGTCTCTGACTGTAAGTGTCTCTGACTGTAAGTGTCTCTGACTGTAAGTGTCTCTGACTGTGAGTGTCTCTGACTTTAAGTGTCTCTGACTGTAAGTGTCTCTGACTGTAAGTGCCTCTGACTGTAAGTGTCTCTGACTGTAAGTGTCTCTGACTGTGAGTGTCTCTGACTGTAAGTGTCTCTGACTGTAAGTGTCTCTGACTGTGAGTGTCTCTGACTGTGAGTGTCTCTGACTGTAAGTGTCTCTGACTGTAAGTGTCTCTGACTGTGAGTGTCTCTGACTATAAGTGTCTCTGACTGTAAGTGTCTCTGACTGTGAGTGTCTCTGACTATAAGTGTCTCTGACTATAAGTGTCTCTGACTATAAGTGTCTCTGACTGTGAGTGTCTCTGACTGTGAGTGTCTCTGACTGTGAGTTCCTCTGACTATAAGTGTCTCTGACTGTAAGTGTCTCTGACTATAAGTGTCTCTGACTGTGAGTGTCTCTGACTGTGAGTTCCTCTGACTATAAGTGTCTCTGACTGTGAGTGTCTCTGACTATAAGTGTCTCTGACTGTAAGTGTCTCTGACTGTAAGTGTCTCTGACTGTAAGTGTCTCTGACTGTAAGTGTCTCTGACTATAAGTGTCTCTGACTGTGAGTGTCTCTGACTGTGAGTTCCTCTGACTATAAGTGTCTCTAACTGTAAGTGTCTCTGACTATAAGTGTCTCTGACTGTGAGTGTCTCTGACTGTAAGTGTCTCTGACTGTAAGTGTCTCTGACTGTAAGTGTCTCTGACTATAAGTGTCTCTGACTGTGAGTGTCTCTGACTGTGAGTTCCTCTGACTATAAGTGTCTCTGACTGTGAGTGTCTCTGACTGTAAGTGTCTCTGACTGTAAGTGTCTCTGACTGTGAGTGTCTCTGACTATAAGTGTCTCTGACTGTGAGTGTCTCTGACTGTGAGTTCCTCTGACTATAAGTGTCTCTGACTGTAAGTGTCTCTGACTGTAAGTGTCTCTGACTGTAAGTGCCTCTGACTGTAAGTGTCTCTGACTGTGAGTGTCTCTGACTATAAGTGTCTCTGACTGTAAGTGTCTCTGACTGTGAGTGTCTCTGACTATAAGTGTCTCTGACTGTAAGTGTCTCTGACTGTAAGTGTCTCTGACTGTGAGTGCCTCTGACTGTAAGTGTCTCTGACTGTAAGTGTCTCTGACTGTGAGTTTCTCTGACTATAAGTGTCTCTGACTGTAAGTGTCTCTGACTGTGAGTTTTTCTGACTATAAGTGTCTCTGACTGTGAGTGTCTCTGACTGTGAGTGTCTCTGACTATAAGTGTCTCTGACTGTAAGTGTCTCTGACTGTAAGTGTCTCTGACTGTAAGTGTCTCTGACTGTGAATGTCTCTGACTGTAAGTGCCTCTGACTGTAAGTGTCTCTGACTGTGAGTGTCTCTGACTGTAAGTGTCTCTGACTGTAAGTGTCTCTGACTGTGAGTGTCTCTGACTGTAAGTGTCTCTGACTGTGAGTGTCTCTGACTGTGAGTTTCTCTGACTATAAGTGTCTCTGACTGTAAGTGTCTCTGACTGTGAGTGTCTCTGACTATAAGTGTCTCTGACTGTAAGTGTCTCTGACTGTAAGTGTCTCTGACTGTAAGTGTCTCTGACTATAAGTGTCTCTGACTATAAGTGTCTCTGACTGTGAGTGTCTCTGACTGTGAGTTCCTCTGACTATGTCTCTGACTGTAAGTGTCTCTGACTATAAGTGTCTCTGACTGTGAGTGTCTCTGACTGTGAGTTCCTCTGACTATAAGTGTCTCTGACTGTGAGTGTCTCTGACTATAAGTGTCTCTGACTGTAAGTGTCTCTGACTGTAAGTGTCTCTGACTGTAAGTGTCTCTGACTGTGAGTGTCTCTGACTGTAAGTGTCTCTGACTGTAAGTGTCTCTGACTGTAAGTGTCTCTGACTATAAGTGTCTCTGACTGTGAGTGTCTCTGACTGTGAGTGTCTCTGACTGTAAGTGTCTCTGACTGTAAGTGTCTCTGACTATAAGTGTCTCTGACTGTGAGTGTCTCTGACTGTGAGTTCCTCTGACTATAAGTGTCTCTGACTGTAAGTGTCTCTGACTATAAGTGTCTCTGACTGTGAGTGTCTCTGACTGTAAGTGTCTCTGACTGTAAGTGTCTCTGACTGTAAGTGTCTCTGACTGTAAGTGTCTCTGACTGTAAGTGTCTCTGACTATAAGTGTCTCTGACTGTGAGTGTCTCTGACTGTGAGTTCCTCTGACTATAAGTGTCTCTGACTGTAAGTGTCTCTGACTGTAAGTGTCTCTGACTGTAAGTGTCTCTGACTATAAGTGTCTCTGACTGTGAGTGTCTCTGACTGTGAGTTCCTCTGACTATAAGTGTCTCTGACTGTAAGTGTCTCTGACTATAAGTGTCTCTGACTATAAGAGTTCCTCTGACTGTGAGTTCCTCTGACTGTAAGTGTCTCTCCCTGAGGTGTGAAGAGCTCAGTCCGGTCCAAACCACACAGCGCTGACAGGAATGGATTTGGCTGGATCTCTTTTCCCTCACACACAGTTATTGTGGCTGACGTGACGAGAGGCACGGATTCACCGAGCTGCGGTCACTTTCCCATCATGCATCACTAATCGTGGCGGACACATTGACGGCTCGCTCTGCGTCACATCAAAATCCACCCATAAAAAAAACATTCTAATTGAGTCATGTGCATCAGTTGTTAGTTCCCTTCATAATGGTTGTCATTATAACAGACAGAGCGTAAGAGTCTGCAGCACAGGTACTTGGCCTCAGAGCGGAGGAGTCTGCAGCACAGGTACTTGGCCTCAGAGCGGAGGAGTCTGCAGCACAGGTACTTGGCCTCAGAGCGGAGGAGTCTGCAGCACAGGTACTTGGCCTCAGAGCGGAGGAGTCTGCAGCACAGGTACTTGGCCTCAGAGCGAGGAGTCTGCAGCTCAGGTACTTGGCCTCAGAGCGGAGGAGTCTGCAGCACAGGTACTTGGCCTCAGAGTGGAGGAGTCTGCAGCACAGGTACTTGGCCTCAGAGCGGAGGAGTCTGCAGCTCAGGTACTTGGCCTCAGAGCGGAGGAGTCTGCAGCACAGGTACTTGGCCTGAGAGCGGAGGAGTCTGCAGCACAGGTACTTGGCCTCAGAGCGGAGGAGTCTGCAGCACAGGTACTTGGCCTCAGAGCGGAGGAGTCTGCAGCTCAGGTACTTGGCCTCAGAGCGGAGGAGTCTGCAGCACAGGTACTTGGCCTCAGAGCGGAGGAGTCTGCAGCTCAGGTACTTGGCCTCAGAGCGGAGGAGTCTGCAGCACAGGTACTTGGCCTCAGAGCGGAGGAGTCTGCAGCACAGGTACATGGGCCTCAGAGCGGAGGAGTCTGCAGCACAGGTACTTGGCCTGAGAGCGGAGGAGTCTGCAGCACAGGTACTTGGCCTCAGAGCGGAGGAGTCTGCAGCTCAGGTACTTGGCCTCAGAGCGGAGGAGTCTGCAGCACAGGTACTTGGCCTCAGAGCGGAGGAGTCTGCAGCACAGGTACTTGGCCTCAGAGCGGAGGAGTTTGCAGCACAGGTACTTGGCCTCAGAGCGGAGGAGTCTGCAGCTCAGGTACTTGGCGTCAGAGCGGAGGAGTCTGCAGCACAGCTACTTGGCCTCAGAGCGGAGGAGTCTGCAGCACAGGTACTTGGCCTCAGTGAAGGCCCTGATGTGTCTTAGTTACATGGCCGAGAGGGTGGTTTTCAGAATCCACCGAAATTATTTTAAGTCAGTCAACCAAGATGGACAACCCTTCTTCAGACAGTCAGCATCCATCCCGTCTGCCACAGTGCAGGGCCTTTTTGAGTGGAGTTAGCATGTTTCTCCCCTTCCCCATAGACTGTAAATATTAACAGATGTAGTCACGCCTATCTCCGCCGTTAAAACTAATGTGCCACCACTTTCGCTATCTATGGGTAGTGTAGAAATGGCCGCAGGGGCTAAACTAGACTGGTCCAAAAAATATATACTCCCCTTAACATCGACAGCATCTGGAACGGAGCTTTGAGCCAAGAGCCACTTTTGGACCATCCTGCAAAGACGTTTTCAAGAGGTAAGAAGATCCTATCCATTAGCATTGAATAATTCTATTTCCAGGTCCACCCCCACAGGCCCGGGGTGGTATTGCAGCATGTCAGCGCACGTCATTTTGAACATTTTTGAGCCGGGACCCGCCCACACTGGGTTTCCCCCATCGGCTAAAACTCACATATCACTATGTGCTCGAGTATTAGCACAAGATCAGAACACTTTCATGTTGCTCTGGTCTGAGACAGCGGGATCCAGAGCTGGCTTCACTTGCATGGCGAATGAGTGCAGGGCATTGGTTTGAATGGGCAAACATCTTACCCAGAGAGCCTTCAGAACGGAGGCCTGAGTAGGTTTCTGCAGTTCAGTGTTCATGGTTTTACACTGGTCCAGACCAGAGCAGAGAGGATTCATGGTCCGAACCAAGTGGATCAGGCCAAAATCCACTGGAGGGATGCTAACTTTTTGAAAAATGCAAGTAAGTATTCAGCATTTTACTCTGGACCAGAGCAGAGAAAATGGTCCAAACCAAGCTGCAGCTCCACCTCTGCTGCTGTGACCTGAAGGACAGTTGCATTTTAATACTATTGTTAGCCAAATCTAGAAATATCAATTTATTTGTTTTGTTTTTGTGGATGGACGGGTTTCTGCTGCTACAGGACACTTGCACTGATGGTAAAAGAGTCTAAAACCAAGTGAGATGCCCCAAAGAGGTATATTTCAGATGTCTTAAAGCTGGCTCCGCGTGTGAGACCCTCAGCCTCAGCAGCAGCCGCTCTGCAGAACCTCGCTTGTACCTGTGATTTGTCTTTTCTGTCATCTCCTAAAGCTCACAACCAGAGGCGAGGGTCTGTAGCTTCGTGTGATGTGCCTCATTAGATTAAGAAGTTCACCACAGAAGTCACGTAGTCCACCTTCAGTAATCCATGTCGTCTGTGTTGTGGGCGGCGGGGGTGTGCGTCTGTATTGTGCGGGGGTAATGAGAGGAGAAGGACGTGGGCCGAGTTTGGGTCCAGACCAGACCCTTGTGTGCTCTTCCTTTTGTCCAGGGCTGGGACTCTGACTCATGTGTCCAGGAGAGAAGCCAAATCCTGTGATACGTGTCGTGATGCAGGTCTGAGAGCGGAGCTGGGGTTTCCTATACGCACACTATAGTCTGCGGAGGGCCCTGTGGAGGTGTGAGGCTGCTCCCTCCAACAAGTACATTATCAAAGGCTCTGAGGCCCATTGCGAAAGTCTGTCTGTTTATTTATTCATTTCAGGCATTTATTGTACATAATTATATCCTGCACAGACTATATTTTTTACCTTTGCACAATCTGAGTGATTCTATCTGTGCCAAATGCGACATGTACATTTCTCCATTATGAGATCAATAAAGTCTTATCTTGTTTTATATTGGGCAGAAGTCACCTCTTGTCCATCATAGTTTATATACTGTAGATAATAAATAAAGTATTGCTAACATGCATAAGAGGGGAAAAAAATCATACCAAAATAGTTGCCAGAACAAATATGTAACTGTGGGACGGAACATTTAAAGGCGCTATACCCGTTTCTGCAATGTTTGAATGTTTAGCACCACCCCCCAACTCGCTCAATGGCTTCTCATTTCCCCTACGCTCTCATAACACGGAACCACCTAGTTTTATTTGCGATCTGATACGTATGCTAACATTAGCATTAGCGCAACTTCTTGTAAACTGTGCAACAATCACTGATGAAATGGTACAAAAGCAACGCACTGCTAACACAATATATAAGTAAAAGAATACCGCTTGTTTCGCGTCCGAATGTATTAATTTAAACATTAGAATATATTCTAATATTGAATTATAATTTATTATACAGCTCCTCACAGCAGCAGCACTCCATTGACTTGAATGCAATTCTTCCGATCATTTTTTCTTGATAACAGAACTCTCAAATCAATAATGACCGAAGCCCCAATGCAACCTCTGTTTGTAATTCAGGTGTGTAAAATACTGCCATTACTCCGCAATTACAAGCTATCAGCGCCTGTCACTATCACTTGTCTGTGTAGAGAAGCCAACGGAGCTAGCGGAGCTAGCCACGCTCAATAAACAACTAGCTACATATCTAACTATCAATCAACACCATTAAACGTTAATCAGACAATGACACTTGAGATGACACTTGCACGGGCGATTTCAGAATTTGCGGTCAACGTTTTCATGACAAAAATACTGTTTTAAAGTGACAAAAAGCGATCGCGAAAAACCCGGAAGTTACCATGAAACAGCTAGCTAGCTTAGCTGTTACCTGCCTAGCACGTCTCGGTGAAACCTTTGGGAGCTAACTATTTTATTTGCAGTCATTAAATACATTTCGAATTGTAAGGGCTGTCTAATATTTGTTCGAATATATATATATATATATATATTATTTTATTGTAGAATTATATTCGAATGTTGAAGTCGAAGCCCTGGTGTTAAGCAGCGCTGTAGAGGCTAGAGGACGCAGGCTGCTCGCTGCTCGTTCTGTGAGGGGAGGAGAAAGAGCGGCCCGCTCAGACTCTACTCAGCACATTTTACGGCATAAATTTCATACACAGCTGAATCAATGACCTCAAGTTTTCGATTAAAGTATGTATTATGATACAACTTGTATGTAGTAAAAAGCATTTTTATGAACTACTTAGAAAAAAAATCGAGTATAGCTTCTTTAAAGGAGTCCTGAAACATTGGTTAAAATCAAAGCGGTCTCATTGATGAAGATCTGCTCTTCCTCGGACTTTCTCTTCTCTTTTAAACTCTGTCAGCAGTTCTCATTGTACAGTCTGACAGCAGTCACATATGAAGAGTTACATATTAATGCCGCCACGACTCTATGACTGTGACCGTAAATATGAACTGTCCTAAATTCATAATGCAGACCGTAATCGGTGCTTCTGAAACCAGAATCAGTTTTAGTTAGTGCACTTTAAATCAGGGTGAATCAGGGTTTCTCTCTCTTTACCGGTGTGTTATATTCCCGGACACAGGAAGTAAACACGTGACTGATTAGATGAAATAGTAGTTGGACGTTCTCTGCCTGTGGTCTGATGACAGCTTCAGAATCACAGGCTCCTGCTGCATTTGACTTCAGGGTGACGGTTTAACTATAGCCTCAGGCACCAAACTAAGCCGATAAATACATTGTCCTTGAAAAATAATTGTTCTGAGTTAATGACAGGTCAATGACTAACTGTTTAAAACTGAACCTCTGCTGCTGAAGGAAACATTATGATCATATTTGATATTTTAAATGCAAGAATGAAGTTGGAATTTCATGTTTATGTTATGTTAAGATATGAAAACATTTCTGAAAAAATCTCAGCATGTAGCATCAGTTTTATATTCTTGGGTTTCATATGACGTCAGGGCAGTGGCGCGAATGACAAACGTAGGACAGGACGTGACGGTGCAGTCTGCCAGGTTTATACACGGAGATGTAGTAGAAGAAGAAGCGGTTTATACACGGAGATATAGGCCCAGTCCCAATACCCACACTGCACCCTACACACCTCTTCGAAGTGTGCAGTTGTTGGAAGTGCACACCAGGGTTGGAGTGGCAGGTTACAAGTGTGCACAAAAGGCAGAATTAGGACAGAGCACACTGAGTGCAGGTTACGTCATCGACTCGTCAGAGATGGTCATTTTCAGACCTAAACTTTATAAACATTAAAGGTAATTTTGTCTGACCCTTTGGGAAACAATATGAATTGGTTCACACACGTTAAAATACATGTATATTAGTTGTTTTTAATTAGAGATAGCTGTATAATTTAAGTCATATCTGGTCAATTTTTATACATTCGAAGATTATTGTACCAAGTGTAAAGTTTAAATTGAATGTTATATGAACGCTTGCTTTAAAAAGTTATTAAATTGTTAAAACACAATGTCCGTAATTCTTCATCAGACATTTATGCTTCTTTCCAAGTAACAGCAAAACTTATTTACACACATACTGCATATATATTTCAAAATGTATATTTAAATGCATTTTCCCGACGTTTTGGTGTGTACCGCAAAGAATTATGGGCAATATCCTTCGCCAGAGTGTGCATAGATGCAGGCTACGGCGAAGTGTGGATCAGGGGCGCAAAGGGGGCGGGGCCAAAGACCTCCCTGGAGAATTGGGACTGGACCCTACGCACTCGCACCCTTTATCGGGAACGCGCAAATGAGGGGCGCGAGGGTGGAAGTGCGAGTGTTGGGACGGGGCCATAGTAGAAGAAGAAGCAGTTTCTACACGGAGATATAGTTGAAGAAGAAGCGGTGTCAAAATGCCATCTTTTTGTGCGGTGTACGCTTGTAGCAACAGCACAAATAGAGAGAAAGACCAGAGTTTGTTCATGTTCCAACTGTGGTCTCATATAAAGGAGGAGACTCTGAAAAAATCACTGGAATGAGGCGGGCGAGGTGGATCAAGGCTTTCCCAGATAAGCGCCCCCTGCAGGCCACCCCAATGAAACGAAGACATTTCTTCTGTTTTTTTTTTCTTTTCAAAAATGCCTGAAATCAAGACTCTTTTAAGAAGTATTTGTTAGTCCTCCCTTAGAACTGAGTGTCCCCGATTAAGACTGTTCCAACAACTGTACACCGCACAGGAGGAGAGCCTTTGACTCCAAAACCGACTTTTTGGAGTCAATGGGAGCAACACTGTCCCACCTCTGCTCATGCGCCCCCTACAGGCCAGTTTGTTGAAACCTAAGACTAGAGCTGTTTTGGACTCTCAAAGATGCTGCACATGGCATTATTTATTTCATTCTACAACCAGTGGTGATAAACTGTAGCCACAGCTGCCCTGGGGCACACTGACAGTAGCAACCAGTCTGTGCCATCGGACCCTCTGGCCTCCACCAACCACACACACACCTACCAGACTCATTCTAAAGTGGGTGAAGTGTCTTGCCACGATCACAGTTTGGCTCTTAACAACCGCAGCCGCCCCCCTGCGTCACCCGGTGTTCCCAGAGGTCTCCCATCACAGCACTAACCAGGCCCTGCCCAGCTTAGCCTCAGAGTTCTGCCAGGATCTGGTTATCACCTGCAGCTATGGTCTCACATATCAAACTGTATCTCGGGGAAAGGGAAGGGCAAAAACAACAAACAAGACCATTGTGTAATAACGCGTGTAGTATTCTGGTGATTCATCTGTGTTTATACCAGAATCAGAAACTATTCATGTGGTTGTGAGGCTGGGTGCAGGTCCGACCACGCCCCCCCATTGGCCCCCCCTGACACCCCCATATATGGTCATGGCGTTCACTGCAGCGTGTCTAGGAGAGGATGACAAACCATGACACGGCCCTCTCTGCTCAGGTGAGTCGGTTTGAGCCGCTTCGACACCGGTTTATCCAACACAAAAACCCTGAACAGAGGAGAGCGAGAAGGAGTGATGTCACATACCGTTGGGATGAGAGCACGATGCTGTTTATCTGACGCCATTCTCAGACCTGTTTCACCTAAAGCCGTCCGTGGGAAAAGGCAGAGCCACTTCCCGTTATCGGACTTGTCATTGCGAAGGTCTGTAATTAACCAGTGACAAACATACGGTGGAACATAGACTGTGGAATGTGACCCCCACCCAGACCCAGGCTGTATATGTCCATAAAGGAACATTCCAACGCCCTGAGGCAAATATCTGAGGACGCGATGGAAGAGAGAGGTGTGATTACTGTTGTGATAATGGGCTGTAAACGTCATTTGAATCATTTTTGAGGGAAAAAGAAATGATGAATGCTTTTTATGTTTGCTCTTATTTGACCGTATCTCGGTTCAGATAATTCCAGGAGGAACCTTTGAACAGGACGGTCCCAACAAACGCTGGCCTTTTCATATTTGCGGAATAATTGTTTTTCTGCTTTTTGATTGGAACAAAACAAAAGCAGCGACCAAAGTGTTTCAAACACAGAATATCACATTTACCAAACTAAACCAGATGCATGCTTTCGTCATCCTGCCCCAAGTGTGCAGTGGCAGCAGTAGGTTAAAAAACATACATAAGTACATAGTACATTGTAACATTTCTTCTGACAGAACTTAGAAGCACAGCTAACCGCCACCTTATTATTTATGCATTACTTATTTGGTTGGGAATGTGAAGTGTCTTGCTTATAGGGACACTTTACAGCCGCCCCACTGTGTTCCCAGTTCTGTGATGTCTCCCATCTCAGTACTGACCAGGCCCTGTCCTGCTTAGTTTCAGAGACCGGATGGGATCTGGCTCTCACCTGAAGGTAACATTTCTCCATGTGAACCCATGAGGATATTTACACTAGTGTCATACGTGGGTGTAACCCGGATAATAATCGCAGTGTTAAAAGTAATAAAAGTGGTAACATATTTAAGTTATAAAAAGGTTAAAGAGAATTCATTGTTTTTGATAATTCATTAGCATAGATTGTTCATTAAAAAATGATTAAACATATTTACAAGTGTTAAAATGCATAATTCATATTTATTTTATTTACTATTTTGTACATGTGTAAAAGTGCTGTTTCTTCTGATTCTTGGATGGTCAGTGAAGGTGACGCAACGTTGTGTGAGAGAGAGAGGGAGAAAGTTCGAGAGATGCTCGGAGGACAGTGTGAGCTAACGTCGTGTTTTAAGAGAAAGTTTTTTTTGTACCGTGGTGTTTTTAAAAAAAGAAAAGAAGCCATCGGGAGAGTGAAGTGCGATAAAAACTCAGTAGTTTCAACTCGGAGCTTATGGACTGTGTTTTCATCGCTTATTACTTGCTTATTGAGATTGTAAAAAAACAACCTCATATCAAAGACTGAGGCTACGGTTCGCCAACCCCGCGAAACCGCAGAAGCTGACGGTGGATCGTTGCCGAACTGGACAACGAGACAGACGGATCCCAGATAGCACTCTGAGTGCCCGCGACGCTCAGAGTACCTCTGGCTACGTGGGAAACAGCGGCGGGACGAGACGTATTGGACCGGGTGGGACCGCGCACCTGCACCGCCATTGACGCCACACCACTGCCCGGAGCCCGCTGAGCACTGAGAGGACAACGCGAGGAAAGATCCGGAGCTGAACTACAAGTATCGGTTGAATAAACGCTGTACACAAGGTACCTTCTTTCTTTTTGTTTATTTTGCTCAGTGAGTGAAGCGACCATCAGTTTTTGGTCTCACCGCACCCAAGCATCGATACAGGCCTGCAACGTAGGGTGTATATAGATGCCGGCTTTAGTTAAATTGTAATGTATTCATTGTGTCTGTGAGCATTGTTTATGTTACAGTCCCTTGAAATGTGCATTTAACTGGATTTTGAGCTTTATTATTTTCTTTTGTAATTAAAGGGAGGGGATTTTTTTATACTTACCTCGTGTCTGGTGTTAAGTTAATTCAGGTATTTGTATCTGTTTGGAATATCTTTGTGTGAGTAAAAGTATAGCCCTGCGACCCAAAATAGTATAAATAGCTCTAGAGTCAGACTATTTAGTACGGGAGTACACACATTAAGGAACCCCTAGCCCACTCAAGTAAATAATGAGCAAACAAGGGCTACATAAAATGGAGGCACCGCTGGGATGTTTTGGGTCCATCTAGAGGAATTAAAGGGGCAATACGTAAGTTTCTAAAGTTTCCACAAAGTTACAGAAATTACATTTTCTGGTTCTTTTGGCTCATAAAACCATGGCAGACCGCACTAACCATGTTGCAGAGCTGAAGAGGTGGTGTCGCGGTGAAGGACTGGAGGAAGAAAAAGCGTTATTGGTAGTGGTCCCAGAAGATGTGGATATAGCCACAATTGAAGAAACTGTGGGCACCATAAAATGTTTTGGACGCGTCCGGGTCAGAGGCCGCATTTTCAACACTGCTTTGAGTTCCCTCACTGTTCTATGTGAATGCAGAGAGAAATTTTCACAAGGAGATGTGCCCAAAGAAGTGGTTAACATGGAAAGTGAATTGAGTTGGCAAATAATCACGGTTGGCGATGCTGCCCCACTTGATGACTTCCGTGTTAAGCTACAAACTCTGTTAGCTGCGGAAGGCAAGACCTTGGAGGATATTAAAGGTCTTCTTCCTAATGCTGCGCCTCAGTCAACTTACCCCGAGTCCCCAGCCAACCCCACTGAGTCCATTCTGCTTGCAGTTGGTGATCTGTTGGAGAAAACCTGTAAACCGACAACTGAAGGTGGCTATCGGCGTTTACGATTGTTCTCTGGAAATCTGCCAATACCCCCCAGTGAAGAGGCATTTGACCACTGGCTTGAACAGGCATGGCTCATGGTGGAAGAAAGTGAATGTTCGGACAGAGAAAAAAAGCGCAGACTAATCGAAAGTTTAAAGGGGCCCGCACTAGAAATTGCAAAATCAGTCAGAGATTCAGATCCTGAAGCATGTCCCTCAGAGTATCTGAATGCATTGGAAGGCGCGTTTGGAAGTGCAGAGTCTGGAGATGACCTCTACTTTTCCTTTCGGTTAATGCAACAGTTACCCGGTGAAAAGCTGTCGGATTTTCTGAGGCGCTTGGAGAGAGCCCTCATAAAAGTTGTCCAGAGAGGAGGGTTCCCAACTAGTAGCAAAGACACAGCTCGTTTGGAACAGCTGTTACGAGGGGCCACCGCTTCTGATCTTATGCTTATTCAGTTGCGTCTCCGTGAAAGAAAGTCCTCACCTCCCACATTCCTCCAGCTATTAAGTGAAATTCGCACTGAGGAAGAGTATGAGGCGTCAAGACGAAGACTAAGATCTTCAGTACAGCCAGTACGGACAAAACATGTTGGAGCTGAAAGCCATGCGGAATTACAGAGTTTGAAAGATGAAGTAAAAGAGCTCAAGACCAAACTAGCCTGTATGAGCTTATCCCCTGCAGCCAAAGAGACACGGCGTAGTGCATCACCGGTATCCACAACCCAGTCAAGTGAACACAGTGATACTTATGAGCTTGCTGCTTTAAAGAAACAAGTCAAACGGCTTCAGCATAAAGTGGAACAAAAAGATGATGCTCCTGAACTGTCTGAAAAGCCAGCTAGAGTAAAAAAAGTTGATGTTTCACCAAAGACAAGCACTCCCAACAGAAACCGACAGCCACTCGACGAACAGTTCTGCTATCGTTGTGGTGAACAAGGACATTATGCGGCTAAGTGTCACAATCCGGAAAACCAGGGCAAGGTTATAAGGAAGCTCATTCAAGCTGTCAAGACAATGAAAGAAAGTACCACGACAAGTAATCCCCCTGACACTAACTGCCATGTCAAACAAGGTTTGCTCACGACAGTCACCCCCGTTGGCATTCCAGAAGGACTAATTGGGCCACCAAGTGTTGTACCCCTCAAAGTCAATGGAACGCCCTGTGACGCCCTATTCGACAGTGGATCGCAGGTCACCATAATATTTGAGTCCTGGTATAAAGCCCATTTGTCTTCTGTCCCAGTGCAACCAGTGACTGGTCTCGACCTTTGGGGTTTAAGTGAGTCTAACGTAAGCTACCCATACCGTGGTTATGTTGTGGTCGATTTTGAGTACCCAGCCGAAGTAACAGGCAGCAACCACATTGTGACAGTTCTGGCCCTGATCTGCCCAAGCCCAAAAGAAGAACATGTTCCTGTCATTGTTGGAACTAACACAAGTCATGTCCGCAGTTTGGTGCAGCAATGCAAGAAAAATGGTGTTGACATAACCAAAACGTTGGGGATCAAGGCCAAAGGTCAATGGAGAAATGTGGTAACTGAAACCATGACCTCCAGTGAAGATGAAGTAGGCTGGGTGATATGGCAAGGCCCCAACCCCTTATCCCTACCTCCGGGAGAAGGTATGCAAATAAACTGTGAAGTCAACTTCAAACAGACAGTTGGTCAAGAGATCTTAATGGTTGACTCATCCCCTTTATCTCCACTGCCGGGTGATGTACTGCTGCAGCCCATGGTTGTGCCTGCCAATGCTGTTCAGACCAACAGTTTCCGAATCCTAGTGCAAAATCAATCTGGCAGAGAAACCAAAATACCAGTTGGCACAGTCATAGGACACATGTATCGCACTGAAAGTGTCATCTCTATGCCACCCCAACAGGCAAAAATGCATGAGTTGAGCAGCAATCAGATTGACTTTTGTGACTCACCCGTGCCTCAAGAGTGGAAAGACCGGCTTAGAAAGAAACTGGTTGAACGCTCTCAAGTCTTCTCGGTCGATGAGTGGGATGTTGGTCTGGCCAAAGATGTGGAACACACCATACGTCTATCTGACTCAAGACCTTTTCGTCAAAGATCACGCCGCCTGGCTCCAGCAGACATAGAGGATGTCAGAAAACATCTGCAAGAGTTGCTGTGTGCTGGTATCATCAAAGAGTCCCGTAGCCCTTATGCCTCACCGATTGTAATAGTTCGGAAGAAGAACGGAACAATCCGGATGTGCATAGACTACAGGCTTCTCAACAGCAGAACAGTGCCAGACCAATACACTACTCCCTGCATTGATGAAGCCCTCGATTCACTGTCGGGAAGCAAATGGTTTACTGTGCTCGATCTGCGCAGTGGGTACTATCAGATTCCCATGGCAGAGGAAGATAAAGAGAAGACAGCATTCATCTGCCCGCTCGGCTTCTTCCAATTCGAAAGAATGCCACAGGGAATAACTGGTGCCCCTGCAACTTTTCAAAGATTAATGGAGAGGACAGTCGGTGATATGAATCTCCTTCAGGTCTTGGTCTACTTAGACGACCTCATAGTCTTTGGAAAATCTTTGGAGGAACATGAAGAGCGACTGCTCAAAGTTTTGGATCGTCTCGCTGAAGTGGGGCTGAAGATCTCCTTGGATAAATGCCAGTTCTGCCAGCCAGAAGTGAAATACTTGGGGCATATCGTGTCTGCTCAAGGTGTCTCCCCTGATCCCCAGAAGATTGAGGCTGTCACTTCCTGGCCTCTACCAAAAGATCTTAAGTCTCTTCGTTCGTTCTTGGGCTTTTGTGGATACTACCGAAGATTTATTGCAAACTATGCTGCTATTGTAAGACCCTTGACGGAACTAACCAAAGGTTATGCCCCAACGCAAAAGAACCGAAAGAAGAGTGCTGAACAAAACAAGTCCTACCTGAAAGAGTCTGAACCCTTTGGAGAGCGGTGGGATGATTCCTGCACCCAAGCCTTTCACCAGATCATCTACTGCCTTACGCATGCACCTGTTCTGATTTTTGCAGATCCAACCAAGCCCTATGAACTTCATGTGGATGCAAGCTTCAAAGGACTGGGAGCTGTCCTGTACCAGCCGCAAGAGGACAATGAGTTAAGGCCAGTTGCATTTGCTAGCAGGAAGCTAAGCCAGGCTGAGAAGAGATACCCAGTACATCAACTGGAGTTTCTGTCGTTAAAGTGGGCAGTGGTGGATCGCTTTCATGACTACTTATACGGTGCTCGATTTACAGTGCGTACAGATAACAATCCGTTGACGTACGTGCTGTCTACTGCCAAGCTCAATGCAGTAGGACACCGGTGGCTTGCAGCGCTATCTACATATGACTTCGATGTTCACTATCGTCCCGGCAAGCACAATATCGACGCAGACATCCTGTCCAGAAACTTTGAGAGTACAGAATGGGAGACAATTCCAGAGGCTGCTGTCAAGTCCATCTGCAAAAAAGTCCATGTGTCAGAAACTCCAAACCACCCTGCAAGATGTATTGATCAAACTGGTGCTTCCCCAGAATGCATACCAGACATCTATGCATTTCCACTGAAAATGGAATTGCAGTCCCTTGAACACGTTTCTAACACTGATCTAGCGAAAGCTCAGAAAGAAGATCCAATAATTGGTCCAGCCGTAAAAGCTGTCCAGCAGCACCAATGGACAGATACTGGTCCCGAATTGTCTCACCTAAAACGTGAGAAGGACAAGTTAACCATACAAGATGGCCTGCTCTATCGCATCATCAAACAGCAATCCGGTGATGACATTGCTCAACTAGTCCTGCCAAAGAAATATCATGGAGTTGTGTTGCAGTCAGTGCACAACGAGTCAGGACATCTTGGTACAGAGAGAACCCTGGATTTGCTTCGTAGGAGGTTCTACTGGCCTAAAATGTCACGTGATGCTGAGCAACACATTAAAAGTTGTGGTGAATGCATAATGCGAAAGACTCCTGTTCAAAGAGCTGCAACGCTGCACCAGATTTCGAGCAGTGGCCCTATGGATCTTGTATGTATTGATTTTTTATCTATGGAGTCTGATTCCAAAGGCTTAAGCAATGTTTTGGTAGTTACAGATCATTTTACTCGCTATGCACAAGCGTATCCGACCAAGAACCAAACTTCTCAAACCATGGCCAATATTTTAGTTGAGAAATTCTTCGTCCACTATGGTCTTCCTGCTCGAATCCATTCCGACCAGGGTAGAGATTTTGAGAGTCACCTCATCAGAGACTTGCTAAAGACATTGGGGATAAGAAAATCACGCACAACCCCGTATCATCCACAAGGTGACCCACAACCTGAAAGATTCAATCGTACACTTCTTTCAATGTTGGGAACTCTGAGCACAGACAAGAAACGTCAGTGGAGCCAACATGTCCCATACCTAGTCCACGCATATAACAGCACCAAGTGTGACGCTACTGGCTTTTCACCATATTTTCTTATGTTTGGACGTGAAGCCCGGTTACCTGTAGACCTGTGCTTTGGGATCTCCCCAGATGACGCAGTGGAAAGTCACTCACGCTATGTGTCAAAGTTAAAAGAAGATCTGCACCAAGCGTATAAATTAGCATCTGAAACAGCTGATAAAATCCATCAAAAGAACAAAAATGCATACGACAAAAGAGTTGGTTTTCAATCATTGGAAGTAGGCGACAGAGTCTTGTTAAAGAATTGGGGTCTCAAAGGAAAGCACAAGTTGGAACCAAGATGGAGTCCAATACCTTACGAAGTCATTGGGAAGATGCCAAATCTCCCTGTGTATCAAATAAGAAGAGAACATGGGAGTGGTACTATCAAGACCATCCACAGGGACCACATACTACCTATTGGACAGCATGTGAAATTGCCACCACCAGCTGAAGAAAAGCATTGTCCCGTCAGACGAAAGGCAAAAACTCCTACACCGCCGAGGATTATGGTCGAGCCTCAAGTGTCACAAGAATCCGAGTCAGAGTACGAGTACTATGAGCCCCAGAGACGCCACTACACTCAAAGAGTAAAGGAAGTTCTCAGACAAACTCTAAGGCCTCAAGAGACTCAAGGAGACCTTGCAAGTGATCAAGAGAAGGAAAGTGAGGATGAAAGTATGCAAGAGTCGCAAACAGAGAATGAAGAAGAGTGTGGTGAAGAAAGAGAAACTGACACAAATCCAATGGAGACCACTCAAGGAGAAAGTGACCAAGAAGAATTTGAAGAAGTCTATTCTACTCCAGAACCAGAGGTGAAGATGAGAGCAACACGGTCTGCCAGAGTTCCAAAACTTACAACGCCTCATGACCAAATGGCTGAAACTCCAAAGTTTGTGTCTAAGAGACAGGTTAAACCAGTAGTTCGGTTAACCTATGATGAGCCAGGAAAAGCTAAAGACCAACCAATCACTATAATCCATAGAGGTGTGGTCATCACGATAGGAAAAGATCATTAGCCTTTGATTAGATATGGGTCATTCTTCCCTAGTTCATTTAGTAGTATGGTAGTCTGTTGGGGACACCAGACATTTAGTGGGGGGAGGGTGTAACCCGGATAATAATCGCAGTGTTAAAAGTGAATAAAAGTGGTAACATATTTAAGTTATAAAAAGGTTAAAGAGAATTCATTGTTTTTGATAATTCATTAGCATAGATTGTTCATTAAAAAATGATTAAACATATTTACAAGTGTTAAAATGCATAATTCATATTTATTTTATTTACTATTTTGTACATGTGTAAAAGTGCTGTTTCTTCTGATTCTTGGATGGTCAGTGAAGGTGACGCAACGTTGTGTGAGAGAGAGAGGGAGAAAGTTCGAGAGATGCTCGGAGGACAGTGTGAGCTAACGTCGTGTTTTAAGAGAAAGTTTTTTTTGTACCGTGGTGTTTTTAAAAAAAGAAAAGAAGCCATCGGGAGAGTGAAGTGCGATAAAAACTCAGTAGTTTCAACTCGGAGCTTATGGACTGTGTTTTCATCGCTTATTACTTGCTTATTGAGATTGTAAAAAAACAACCTCATATCAAAGACTGAGGCTACGGTTCGCCAACCCCGCGAAACCGCAGAAGCTGACGGTGGATCGTTGCCGAACTGGACAACGAGACAGACGGATCCCAGATAGCACTCTGAGTGCCCGCGACGCTCAGAGTACCTCTGGCTACGTGGGAAACAGCGGCGGGACGAGACGTATTGGACCGGGTGGGACCGCGCACCTGCACCGCCATTGACGCCACACCACTGCCCGGAGCCCGCTGAGCACTGAGAGGACAACGCGAGGAAAGACCCGGAGCTGAACTACAAGTATCGGTTGAATAAACGCTGTACACAAGGTACCTTCTTTCTTTTTGTTTATTTTGCTCAGTGAGTGAAGCGACCATCAGTTTTTGGTCTCACCGCACCCAAGCATCGATACAGGCCTGCAACGTAGGGTGTATATAGATGCCGGCTTTAGTTAAATTGTAATGTATTCATTGTGTCTGTGAGCATTGTTTATGTTACAGTCCCTTGAAATGTGCATTTAACTGGATTTTGAGCTTTATTATTTTCTTTTGTAATTAAAGGGAGGGGATTTTTTTATACTTACCTCGTGTCTGGTGTTAAGTTAATTCAGGTATTTGTATCTGTTTGGAATATCTTTGTGTGAGTAAAAGTATAGCCCTGCGACCCAAAATAGTATAAATAGCTCTAGAGTCAGACTATTTAGTACGGGAGTACACACATTAAGGAACCCCTAGCCCACTCAAGTAAATAATGAGCAAACAAGGGCTACATGTGTATGACGGACGTATGACGGACGTATGACGGACGTATGACGGACGTATGACGGACGTATGACGAACGTATGACGGACGTGTGACGGACGTATGAAGGACGTATGACGGACGTATGACGGACGTATGACGGACGTATGAAGGACGTATGACGGACGTGTGACGGACGTATGACGGACGTGTGACGGACGTATGACGCGAGGCTGCGCCGAATTTAGGATGGATTTCTAATTTTGTGCGCACAGCAACGCGTCTCCATTGAAAACACATGTGAAACATGATTTTTCTAGCGGCCCTTGGCTCTAGATCACATCTGCACACACACACACACACACACACACACACACACACACACACACACACACACATACACACACACACACACACACACACACACACACACACACACACACACACACACACACTCGTATCTAAACATCAGCAGGAGGAGCAGCAGGTTTCACACTGATTCTAGACATAGTTTTTTATGCTTTCATAAAGTCTGGCGTCTGGTCAAACCAGCAACAGAGACCATGAAGACAAACACATGTGGTTTGTGTTGCTCTACATCAGTCTCTGTACTGTCCTCTGCACTGCCCCACAGACTGCACAGGGACAGCATCAGAAGGACCTGCTCACGGTCAGTGTAGATAGTGCGCAGTAAACGCGTACTTTCCCTGTGAGATCCATGTGTGTCTCAGAACATGGAGCTACTCTTTGGAAAGGATTTAAAAGTGTGTGTGTTGTTTTGTATAATTAATGATATTGTTTTGTGTTTTACAAACGTTATTTTTCTAATGTTACTGCGCTTGTGTGTTCATGGTTCTACACTGATCCAGACCAGACCAGGCCGAGGATGGTCCAAGCCAAACAGACCAAGTGGAAATCCACTGGAGGAATGCTGATGTTTTTGGACAAATGCTAATAAAGCATTTAGGATTTCACTCTGAAACAGTTCATCAATAAAAAAGTGATCGATCTCACATTTATGTTGTTCTTTTGGAGGTTTTTGTTTGTTTCATCAATCCTCAGCTTCATTCACATAACAACTGAGGATGATGAGGATGAAGATGAGGATGATGATGAAGAAGATGGCAAAGATGAAGATGATGAGGATAATGATGAGGATGATAAAGATGATGAGGATGAAGATGATGATGAAGATGATGATGATGATGATGATGATGAAGATGATGATGAAGATGATGATGAGGATGAAGATGAGGATGAAGATGATGATGAAGATGATGATGAGGATGAAGATGATGATGAAGATGATGATGAGGATGAAGATGATGATGATGAGGATGAAGATGATGAAGATGCCCATGAACGAGGCCCAGCAGTTCCGGTCCATCTCTGGATCTTTCTGGTGTTTCCAGATCTCTGAGTCCGACGCTGAACTTTAAAGTTGGAGGTTTTTGATTTGAAGAAGTTTCTGGAGTCGACTTGAGTTTCTGTGAAAGTCATTTCTCTGTGACTCGGTTCAGAGAAAAATGAACTGAAAGTCTTTAGTTCATTTATATTTATCCAAAAATGTACTTTTTATTTTAAACATGGAAGTAGTTATTTATTGTTGAATAATAATAATAATAATAAAAATAGTTCCAGACAGACCCAGTTTAGTTTAGACTTTTCAATGAAGCCAAGACTGCAACCAATGATCAGCCAGGTCCAGGACCAAGACTCAGACCAGACCCAGACCCAGACCCAGAGCCAACTGAGGCCAGTCCCGGACCCAGACCCAACTCAGGCCAGACCCAACTGAGGCCAGACCCAGACCCAGACCTGCAGGCTGGTGTCCATGGGTCGTCCCACGGCAGGTTCATGTCAGAGCCATCATCACAGTCAGACTCATTTGAAGCTTCATAAAAACATAAAACATTTGTAAACAGAGAGATAAAAACACAAGAGCGTGGACCGAGCGTTACAGACGGAGATAAAGGACAGACGCTGATGAATACTTTCCACCGTGTTGCAGCTGTGATTGTTCACGCACCACACTTTGAGAAACAGAACATTCTCAGTGTTGGACTGTTCCTGATGTGATTTACAAAGGGAGGGATTTACAAAGTTGTCGATTCACCTTCACAGATCAGAGAATCAAACAGATCCAGGACTCAGACTGTAGAACGAGGACCGAGGCCACATGAGGGAAGACTGAGGCTGGGGAGGAGGGGGTCAAAGCCTTGGACCTCATGGTCTAGAGGTCTACAGACAGTTACTTAGGCCTCAGGACTAGTCTAGAGGTCTACAGACAGTTACTTAGGCCTCAGGACTAGTCTAGAGGTCTACAGACAGTTACTTAGGCCTCAGGACTTGGTCTAGAGGTCTACAGACAGTTACTTAGGCCTCAGGACTTGGTCTAGAGGTCTACAGACAGTTACTTAGGCCTCAGGACTTGGTCTAGAGGTCTACAGACAGTTACTTAGACCTCAGGACTAGTCTAGAGGTCTACAAACAGTTACTTAGACCTCAGGACTTGGTCTAGAGGTCTACAGACAGTTACTTAGGCCTCAGGACTTGGTCTAGAGGTCTACAGACAGTCCCTTGAACCGGTGAAACCAGTAGAACTCACAGCTGTGCTCCAGACTTGTAGAAACATCTCAACAACAACAGAAGCATTAGTTTCAGCCTAATTCCTTTGAAGCCCTTTGTACCTGTGATAAATACATTCATAATGTGATACATTGGTGTTTTATTTTCAGGCACATTTTGAAAACGTCTTCAAACATGTTATAGCATAAAGCGAGATAGGAAAGAATAATAAAGTGATACATTTTAGGACGTTTAGGACCTGACAGGATTGAACACCGTGCACCGTCACTGTGGGCCCCGGGATTGGGTTTGGGCGGTCTCCCATCCAGGTACTGTCCAGCCCCTGCACTGCTCAGTTAGAAGGGGTTAGTTATGCTTCTAATTCTAATTCTACCTCTGCATATTTGGATGTG
Organism: Knipowitschia caucasica; assembly: GCA_964034765.1. Classification (NCBI taxonomy): domain Eukaryota; kingdom Metazoa; phylum Chordata; class Actinopteri; order Gobiiformes; family Gobiidae; genus Knipowitschia; species Knipowitschia caucasica. The sequence continues at coordinate 6,378,054 of OZ035842.1, read as the reverse complement.
TCTGAACCAAAAACATTGTTATTGTAATAGACAAAGTTTATGATTGAGCAAAAATGCATTTAATTTTCTTTTCTTACATGAGGGACATTATCTTTGCTTTGTCCAGTTGTTTCTTCTGCAAGTATCTGTATCTGTTCCAAGTAATGTTTTAGTCATGGGTAAAGCTAGACTGTGTCAGCAGAAGTAAAACCAAACACAATGACAAGTTTGTGGAGTTTGAGCGGACGCCAAAAGTGTGTTCAAACTGGTTTTATCACGGTGATGAAACATAACTGAAACTCTGTAACCGCCAACACGGAGGGATCAGAGACAGCTCTCTTTCTGAGAACTGCTTTGGTTAAAGGGACTCTTGGAAAACTCTTGGAAAACTCTGTCTCATTATGTTACAGATTAAATAGGTCACCACATAGTTCGTACCGAGGCCACATGGTTCGTACCGAGGCCACATGGTTCGTACCGAGGCCACATGGTTCGTCACACAAGAATGTTTAATAATGCTCAAGAATGGGATGTGTTATTGTTTAAGAATGAAGACGTATGTTTATGAGAGAGAGGATTTGTTGGTTCACAGGGGACCGGAGCACAAGGACTGGCCTCCTGCTGGGACTCTGAGGAGCACAGGGACTGGTCTCCTGCTGAGACTCTGAGGAGCACAGGGACTGGTCTCCTGCTGGGACTCTGAGGAGCACAGGGACTGGTCTCCTGCTGGGACTCTGAGGAGCACAGGGACTGGTCTCCTGCTGGGACTCTGAGGAGCACAGGGACTGGCCTCCTGCTGGGACTCTGAGGAGCACAGGGACTGGTCTCCTGCTGGGACTCTGAGGAGCACAGGGACTGGTCTCCTGCTGGGACTCTGAGGAGCACTGGGACTGGTCTCCTGCTGGGACTCTGAGGAGCACAGGGACTGGCCTCCTGCTGGGACTCTGAGGAGCACAGGGACTGGTCTCCTGCTGGGACTCTGAGGAGCACAGGGACTGGTCTCCTGCTGGGACTCTGAGGAGCACTGGGACTGGTCTCCTGCTGGGACTCTGAGGAGCACTGGGACTGGTCTCCTGCTGGGACTCTGAGGAGCACAGGGACTGGTCTCCTGCTGGGACTCTGAGGAGCACAGGGACTGGCCTCCTGCTGGGACTCTGAGGAGCACAGGGACTGGTCTCCTGCTGGGACTCTGAGGAGCACAGGGACTGACCTCCTGCTGGGACTCTGAGGAGCACAGGGACTGACCTCCTGCTGGGACTCTGAGGAGCACAGGGACAGGGCTCCTGAAGGTGTCGAGAGTCAGGACTAAAAATGGAGATTCAGCATTTCCAATTTATACAGCTAAAATCTAGAGCTGTCTTCCTGAAAATGTGAAACTGTTTTCTTCTCTGACAATGTTCAAATCCAGGTTAAAAAGCAGCAGAGGTGGTCTAGCATCTGGGTGGAGCAGCAGAGGTGGTCTAGCCTTAGGGTGGAGGAGGACGGCACGTTCTGCTCTGTATGAGTCAGAATTCAAGCTCCGGTCGGGACATGGCCTTTCTGAATTTGCATATTCTCTTTGTGTCTGCGTAGGATTCCTCTGGGTGCTTTCATGTCCATACAATCATGTACAATGTAATAAAAAGCCTCACCCTCCAGCTGGGTCCTCTGCTCCTTTCCAGGCCCTAGTGCGATTGTGGGATGGGTCAAACGACACTCAGTATATGATCAGCAGTATTTTTCTTAAAGTTTATGTGACAACACCGGATCCTCCATGTATCAGATTAGTGTGAGCGGTTCTGGAAGAGATAGAAGTGTAGCCCGGTCTCATCCATAGACTGTAAATATGAACAGTCGTAGTGAGGCCTCTCTCCAGCGTTGAAACTAATGTGCCATTACTTTTTCCTGCCGTGGCTTTTTCAAAATGGCCGCGGGCAGCTCCTCCCGCAGGAACATGTGAAAAAAAGTATTTGCGCGTGCGTTAGCTGCACTAGCCCCATTCATTTAACTAGTGCATTCTGAAGTCCACAGCGACTAAACTAGACTGGTCCAAACAAATATACTCTCCTCAACATCGACAGCATCTGGAACGAAGCTTTGGACCAAGAGCCACTTTTAGACCATCCTGTGAAAACGTTTTCGAGAGATAAGCAGACGGCGTACAAAAACATTGGGTAATTCTGTAATACCAGGTTGGAATTACAAGTATGTTAGCGCACATGCTCATGGAAGGTTTTGAGCCGGGACCCATCCCCACTGGTCCTCACTGGTCCACACCATCGTACTCCAGTGTTGTGCGTGAACGAGTTCAAAAGAACGCGTTCATTGAACACGCTCATTTTTTCGTGAACGTTGAACTGAACGCAACACATTTTTTAAAAAAGAACTTGAACGTGAATTAGTTCATTTTATGTGTCATGAACGGCAGACATCACTATGAACGTTGGAATCTGTTTTCTCTTTTGAAACGCAACGAGAGAAAGTTCCTCCCTCCTGTATTCTCGCACTTTTTCCGCCAAAATCTAAAAATTCCTACGGTTTCCACCGTCTGAACGCACCCTGACTCTGTGTTGTGGTGCGGCGCTGTGAGCTGGTGCTTTTCACATGTGCCCGAGTCGTGATGAAAACACAGGGTGAGTTAGCGACAAAGTTTACACCGTTTACATTTGACATAAAGTATAGACACACGCACTGCAGCGCATTACTGTCTGTAGTTTATGAGCATAAAGTACAGACACACGCACTGCAGCGCATTACTGTCTGTAGTTTATGAGCATAAAGTACAGACACAGCACTGCAGCGCATTACTGTCTGTAGTTTATGAGCATAAAGTACAGACACAGCACTGCAGCGCATTACTGTCTGTAGTTTATGAGCATAAAGTACAGACACAGCACTGCAGCACATTACTGTCTGTAGTTTATGAGCATAAAGTACAGACACAGCACTGCAGCGCATTACTGTCTGTAGTTTATGAGCATAAAGTACAGACACAGCACTGCAGCGCATTACTGTCTGTAGTTTATGAGCATAAAGTACAGACACACGCACTGCAGCGCATTACTGTCTGTAGTTTATGAGCATAAAGTACAGACACACGCACTGCAGCGCATTACTGTCTGTGGTTTATGAGCATAAAGTACAGACACAGCACTGCAGCGCATTACTGTCTGTAGTTTATGAGCATAAAGTACAGACACACGCACTGCAGCGCATTACTGTCTGTAGTTTATGAGCATAAAGTACAGACACAGCACTGCAGCGCATTACTGTCTGTAGTTTATGAGCATAAAGTACAGACACAGCACTGCAGCGCATTACTGTCTGTAGTTTATGAGCATAAAGTACAGACACACGCACTGCAGCGCATTACTGTCTGTAGTTTATGAGCATAAAGTACAGACACAGCACTGCAGCGCATTACTGTCTGTAGTTTATGAGCATAAAGTACAGACACACGCACTGCAGCGCATTACTGTCTGTAGTTTATGAGCATAAAGTACAGACACAGCACTGCAGCGCATTACTGTCTGTAGTTTATGAGCATAAAGTACAGACACAGCACTGCAGCGCATTACTGTCTGTAGTTTATGAGCATAAAGTACAGACACAGCACTGGCAGCGCATTACTGTCTGTAGTTTATGAGCATAAAGTACAGACACACGCACTGCAGCGCATTACTGTCTGTAGTTTATGAGCATAAAGTACAGACACAGCACTGCAGCACATTACTGTCTGTAGTTTATGAGCATAAAGTACAGACACACGCACTGCAGCGCATTACTGTCTGTAGTTTATGAGCATAAAGTACAGACACAGCACTGCAGCGCATTACTGTCTGTAGTTTATGAGCATAAAGTACAGACACAGCACTGCAGCGCATTACTGTCTGTAGTTTATGAGCATAAAGTACAGACACAGCACTGCAGCGCATTACTGTCTGTGGTTTATGAGCATAAAGTACAGACACAGCACTGCAGCGCATTACTGTCTGTAGTTTATGAGCATAAAGTACAGACACACAGCACTGCAGCGCATTACTGTCTGTAGTTTATGAGCATAAAGTACAGACACAGCACTGCAGCGCATTACTGTCTGTAGTTTATGAGCAGAGATGGAGCAACTCCGTTTGGCTCCCATTGAAAACCATGTAGATCTAGTCTGTTTTGTAGTCAAAAGGCTCTCCTCCCGTGGGTGTACAGGAGATATATATATATACATATATATATATATAGCTCGTAGTGTGAAAAAAATATTTAAGTATCTCACGAAAAAAGTAAAATGAACTGAACTTTGAACTAGTTCAGAATTAAAAATGTGAACTTTGAACGTGAACTGTTCACTTTGAGCATTTATGAACTGAACTTGAACTAGTTCAGAAAAGTTGTGAACTGGCACAACACTGTCGTATTCATTTCGTACTAAGGTCTGGATTTTCTCCATTGACTTTGTTAACAGGTGGGAGGGGTTAACTCCTTTTAAAGATTGAAACCATTGTATCTGAGTTTCCCATGTGTAATGCACCCAATTAAGCTTTAGCATTTAGTCTAGCTTTAGCATTTAGCCTAGCTTTAGCCATCTCCTTTGCCCCTACTGGAGCCCGTGGGGAGTAGAGCCACAAAATCTCTGCAACAATAACATTTACTAAACATTCCTCTTGCTCCGGCTTCAGTTTCTTGATCTTTGGATTGAACCAGAACAGATTATTTTACTATCGCATTCTCCGACAAACTACAACCAGCAAATTCAGCACAAACTCTTGACGTCACCGACACCGACCTACAACACCCGCCTCCCCCGCTCTCTGATTGGTCGGATTCAACCGAGGAAACTGCAGCCACTAGGATCAGACCCAGACGTACATGTAGGAAAGGATCATGGACCAGAGTTTACACATGGTAAGACCAGACGTACATGTAGGAAAGGATCATGGACCAGAGTTTACACATGGTAAGACCAGACGTACATGTAGGAAATGATCATGGACCAGAGTTTACACATGGTAAGACCAGACGTACATGTAGGAAATGACAATGGACCAGAGTTTACACATGGTAAGACCAGACGTACATGTAGGAAATGATCATGGACCAGAGATTACAGATGGTAAGACCAGATGTACATGTAGGAAATGATCATGGACTAGAGTTTACACATGGTAAGACCAGACGTACATGTAGGAAATGATCATGGACCAGAGATTACACATGGTAAGACCAGATGTACATGTAGGATATGATAATGGACCAGAGGTTACACATGGTAAGAGTTTGTGGATGGGTAAGGCCTGAGTTGTAGAAATGGAGATTGTCAGATCAATCCGTGTAAAATTCAAATCATTTCAATTAAATGTATTTTTGTTCAGTCCTGAATCAGAATCTCAGCCGTGGATAAACTTCTGGATCATTACAAACGAACGAAGGAAATGTGTTGTTTTATTTTCCAGATTTAACATTTTAACAGTATTCTCTCAGTGATGTGTTTTCAGAAAGTGTGTAACCGGCTGCAGACATGACTTCAGCTCACCTGTGTGTGTGTGTGTGTGTGTGTGTGTGTGTGTGTGTGTGTGTGTGTGTGTGTGTGTGTGTTTACTCAACTGTCACTGACTAACGACGCTAAAGCAGCATGTTCAAATAGGAATGTATGATGAGCTCCTCTGTCCCCGGTCTGTGTGTGTGTGTGTGTGTGTGTGTGCGAGTGAGAGAGTGTGTGTGTGTGTGTGTGTGTGTGTGTGTGTGTGTGTGCGAGTGAGAGAGAGTGTGTGTGTGTGTGTGTGTGTGTGTGTGTGTGTGTGTGTGTGTGTGTGTGTATTTAAAGTGAAGTTTCCATTACAGTCCCTATGAAGTGTTGTCACTTAAAACATCATCACAGGTGACGCACACACATGCACACACACATGAAAAACACACACACACACCCACGCACACACATGCACACACACACACACACACACACACACACACAGTAGCTCGCCCCCTGCATCATTCACTTTTGAGTCAGTACATACAGTATATAATTTAACTATAAATGTCTCATGAATGCAGTATGGTATATTATACATGTGTGTTCTCCATGATCAGCTGTGCTTATTATATAGACTACAACTCCCTGACCTGGTCTTACCGCACCATGGTACTCATTTCATTTAGTACTAAGGTCTGGATTTGCTCCATTGACTCCGTTAACCCCTCCCACCTGTTAACTTCTTTTGTAGGTTGAAACGATCGGATCTGAGTTTACTGTGACGTATGTAATGAGCCCGAGTGAGTGAGGCATTTAGCATTTAGCCTAGCTTTAGCATTTAGCTTTAGCATATTGCCTAGTTTTCGTGGGGAGTAGAGCCACAACATCTTTGCTTCAATGACATTTACTAAACATTCCTCTTGCTCCGGCTTCAGTTTCTTGATATTTGGATTGAACCAGAACAGATTATTTTACTATCGCATTCTTCGACAAACTACAACCAGCAAATTCAGCACAAACTCTTGACGTCACCGACACCAACCTACAACACCCGCCTCCCCCGCTCTCTGATTGGTCGGAGAGGATTCAACCGAGGAAACTGCAGCCACTAGGATCAGACCCAGACGTACATGTAGGAAATGATCATGGACCAGAGGTTACACATGGTAAGACCAGACGTACATGTAGGAAAGGATCATGGACCAGAGTTTACACATGGTAAGACCAGACGTACATGTAGGAGATGATCATGGACCAGAGTTTACACATGGTAAGACCAGACGTACATGTAGGAGATGATCATGGACCAGAGGTTACACATGGTAAGACCAGACGTACATGTAGGAAATGATCATGGACCAGAGTTTACACATGGTAAGACCAGACGTACATGTAGGAAATGATCATGACCAGAGTTTACACATGGTAAGACCAGACTATACATGTAGGAAATGATCATGGACCAGAGTTTTACACATGGTAAGACCAGACGTACATGGTAGGAAATGATCATGACCAGAGTTTACACATGGTAAGACCAGACGGTTACATGTAGAAATGATCATGGGACCAGAGTTTACACACATGGTAAGACCAGACGTACATGTAGGAAATGAGCATGGACCAGAGTTTACACATGGTAAGACCAGACGTACATGTAGGAAATGATCAGGGACCAGAGTTTTACACATGGATAAGACCAGACGTACATGTAGGAAATGACCATGGACCAGAGTTTACACATGGTAAGACCAGACGTACATGTAGGAAATGACCATGGACCAGAGTTTACACATGGTAAGACCAGACGTACATGTAGGAAATGATCATGGACCCCAGAGTTTACCCACATGGTAAGACCAGACGTACATGTAGGAAATGATCATGGACCAGAGTTTACACATGGTAAGACCAGACGTACATGTAGGAAATGATCATGGACCAGAGTTTACACATGTAAGACCAGACGTACATGTAGGCAATGATCATGGTCCAGAGAAATACACATGGAAAGACCAGACGTACATGTAGGAAATGACCATGGACCAGAGTATTACACATGGTAAGACCAGACGTACATGTAGGAAATGATCATGGACCAGAGTTTACACATGGTAAGACCAGACGTACATGTAGGAAATGACCATGGACCAGAGTTTACACATGGTAAGACCAGACGTTTAGGAAATGACATGGACATGGTAAGACCAGACGTACATTCTAGGACATGATCCAAGCATGTACCAGAGTGACTTACACAGAAACAGGTAAGACACTTGCAGTTGATTTGAACTCAATGGTGCAAACATAAAGGACACAAGCAGGAGTAGGGAAAAAAACAGCGGACACCACTTATACAGACCTTGTATTTTTAAAGACATGTCCCTCTATTTGTGAAGCAATACATTCATCCTTTTCTTCTTAATCCATTTCAGTCAGATCTGCCCCCAGGTCACAGGCACCAGCCCTGATCGTTCCTGCAGCTGATGAGTCCACAGGAGCCTTGGTCTCTTCACGGGGGGCTTAAGGCAAAGTGGGGTTAAGTTTACTTGCCCAAGCCCCGGGAGCCAAGATGGCGCGATGTCGAGTTCAAATGATGGTTGTGCTCAGTGGCGCATGTGTGCGGCTGCACGGGGTCGACAGATTGCGGAACTCGCTGGAACTTCAAAGATCCATGGAACTGGCAGTATGTGGGGGTTCGTCTGGTCCTCCTGGTTTCAGCGGAGTGGTGATTCCCATCATGTCTTTGCGCCAAATATGGTGTTGGTTTCATGCAGTTGCACAGCAGGGCTCGACGGATCTGACCATCTCAGAGCGGGAGCCAGAAGGGCAGAGTTTGTCGCGGGTAAAGATGTGGATTTAAAGAAAACGAAGGATTTAAGAAGTAAAAAAGTTCAGGATGACGAAGGAACACTAAAATCCCCACAAAATCCGACCTTTATGATGCTGGAGTTCTCTGTTAGGTTCTCGTCAGGGTCTCTGGAACTCGAGGTCGAAGCTGTTTTAGTTTTCATGAGATCTTATGGGGAACAAGTTTCTGGGTATAGTCACAAGAATTTAGTCTGGTTCTAGTCTGCTAAAAACTACGCGAGAGGTCCCCTGAGACATGGTTCTTAAGCTTTCCAAGCTAAGTATTACCCTTCAGTTATTATAATGATCCAAGGTCTTGGACATCTCTTGAACCGGATACCAAGAGATGCATATACAGTAATTACACCGATGAATGATGGGTTGTACAGGGTCCGCGGGGTCACGCGGCCCCCTGGTGTATGGTGGGCCGCCGAGGGTACTGCAGGGGGGGTCCGCGGGAGGTCATAAAAAAAAAAAAATAAATATATAATTATTTAATGTTAAATTTATAATGTTTTGTTTGTAATATAAAATATTTGAGTTCATTATTTGACTTGAATAATCCACTGTAATCATTTTTGTATTACAATGTTTGTAGCAGAGGCTATTTCCCAAAATAAAATAACCAGAAGAGCATATTCTCTAAATGTTGTCTTCTTGGTTATTATTTTGGGGGGCCACGCAGACCCGTTCAGATTTTTAAGGGGGCCTCGGTGTTACTGAGTTTGGCGAAGGACCAAAAAATGCATTATAGGAAGGATAAAAAACATATACAAGTGTATTGTTTTGGGTAAATTTCTTTGATAAAATTAACTCCACAGAATAGTTATTTGATCTTGGGTCAATTTAACTGTGAATTATGCAAATGTTCTGTGAGATGCAGTTTTCATATAGCGAAGGAGCAAAAATGTAGGTAAAAAAATTGTCTATTTTTACAACAAAACAGTCCTTAAATTGCACAATGGAAACAGAACAATATGGATTTTCAGCTTATCGCTCAACTAATAACCTCGGGCTATTTTTATTTTTATTTTATTTTTTAGATAAATAAAGAACACACATTTAAAACAAAATATTTAATAATTTACTATAAGTCGCGTAGAGTATAAACACACCCCCCGACAAACTGATACCAACAACAAAACTGCAATTTAATAAGATAATCGAAAATACGGCAGCTATTTTGAAGTCAGAATATTAAGTGTGACTGCTGATTGCCAGCTCAGTTCTCGTTTTGCAGGGATTTTGGAGGTTTCGTATGAGATAGCTGTGCTCTCCTGCTTTGGGTGAGACTTTAATGGGAGCTATAGCCGTGGAATGAAGGCTGGGCTGTAATGAGCCCGGTGGTCATGTTATGCTATTCACCGGACACCTCGAGCACAGTTTCTTTAATCTTGCTCTAAAGTATTTTTCTATCCAAAAGAAAAAATATATATGTGTAGTTCTTTCAAACCAATCTCTGCGCTCTAAGCTGCATTATACTCGATATTATGGAGACAACAGACGAAACACGTTAATGATTTGGAGATCTGTTTAAACACCATATATGTTAGCCTGGTGTACCACCATAGAACAATTAAATTCATCTAGGTCTTGGATTTGTGCCATTGACTCGTTAACAGGTGGGAGGGTTAACTCCTTTTGCAGATTGAAACGATTGGATCTGAGCTGTACCGTGACGTTGTAATGAGGCCGAGTGAGTCGTTAGTATTAGCATTTAGCCTTGCTTTAGCCATCTCCTTTGCTGCTAACGAAAGCCGTGGGGAGTGGCGCTTACATTTGCTATACGTTCATTTGCTCCGGCTTCAGTTTCTTGAAGAACCCAGACAGAATACTTTACTATCGCATTCTTCGCCAAACTGACAACCTGCACGTTCGGCGCCAACGCTTTGCGTTACCACATTCTAACTACAACACCCGCGCTCTCTGATTGGTTCGGAATGGATTTAACGAGGAGGGACCAGACCCAGACGTTTACATGCAGTGTAATGTGATTGACTGATGAGTGTTCGGATGGATAAGGACCACGCTTAGTTTTTAATGTAAATAAGTGGAGGTTTGGAGTCACTTGACTTTTTGGACCGAAAATATAAACTATGTACTCGACTCTGCTGCTGTGACCTGCAGGAATGTTGTTGAGATTTTTATTGTTAGCTTTTTAGAATGATCAATTTTACTTTTTATTTTGTGCTATGGAACATGCCTTCAGTACGGAAGGATCAATTACGTATCCCAGGGTTAGGGTTTATCCGAGTCAAAAGCGAATTTCCAAGTCTGTGACTCTAGTTATTACAATAAAAATGATTTATTCTGATTCTATCGAATTAAGATCTATTCCACTCCACTCCAATTTTGAAGCACTTTTGTCAAGAAGGGGTGAAACTTATCTGTATGGGCCATAAAATAGATTGATACAAAATTGACGTTTTTTTAAATCTAGTTTCCAATGGCATTGTTCTGCTGTTTGATTTGTTTTTGCTTATACACTGTTCACATCTGTTTTGCATCTTTCGACAGCTTTTCGAAACAAAGAGGTACCATGATTTCTTAGCCAATAGCTCTAGCCGAAAACCAAAGGTTCAAAATAGCGACTCACGGGTTTTTTAAAGTCAGCAGAGATCAATACCGACAACATTGAATGGGTGGAGGTGTGTTTCAAATGTTGATACTTGTAGATGTATTTATGTTTGGGTTTCTGTGTGTGAGGTACTGAAAACAATCAATCTAATCGTTAATCTAATATTATAACATGGTCTGATTTAAAAATGTTTTAAAATAATACATTTGGTTTTACACAGCGCTTTTCAGGGACACTCAAAAAACTCTTCACATGACATATATCTTTCACTCACGGTGGTTGATAAATTAATTACTGTTGCCACATCTGCCCCTGGGGCACACTGACAGTAAGCGAGGAAAAAAAAAAACTGTCTCAGTATATATACTCTGCTCTATATGTACAGTATATAACCCTCCTGTCCTATATGTACAGTATATAACTCCTGTCCTATATGTACACTATATAACTCTGTCCTATATGTACAGTATATAACTCCTGTCTATATGTACAGTATATAACTCCTGTCTATATGTACAGTATATAACTCCTGTCTATATGTACAGTATATAACTCCTGCTCTATAGGGAAAAAAGCTGCTACTCACTTATTTTGTATGTGTTGTATGCTCCCTGTGAGCTCTTACTTCTGTCCTGTCTGTGCGCTGCAACACTGACATTTCCCCACCGTTGGACAAATGAAAGGATCTCTATCTTATCTTCTGACCTGTAATCTGTGTGATGACCTGACGGAGTGTGTCCAGATTGAACTGTACGAGGTCAGTGGACGTTAGAAGCTCGGGATGCGGTTAGCGTTAGCATGTGTGGGAGGAAAACCTCAGACCTCTGCAGCCGGGACCACATCCAGGAGATAAGAGGCCCCGGAAAAACAATGCATCATAATCATTTCACAGATTATGTTTCTATCTCTGCTTTTCAGACCTCGGGCTTTTTCTTACAAGTTCCAAAAAAATCTTCTATAGTCTGAAAATGATTTAAATGTTTGTGAAATTGGATTAATGCAGCAAGTTGTGGTCTGACATTTTACTTTGTGGGACAAATCAAATGCATCAAAAAAGTCAGGTACCCCAGCTTTAACACTAGAACTCCCAGAGCAGTCAATTTGACGGTTTTGGGAGTTTGATTACTCATCATTTGTTTTTATGAAAGAATATTTTATTTTGGAAATGTGAGGAATTCTACCTATATCTCATTTCCCACCAAAGAATATCAAGGGCTAGTTACCATAGCAACACAATGCTTACCGTCATAAGTTAGCATTAGCCTTGTCTGCTACATAATTTATACCCACCAGTTCTAGCACTGAGTAAAAGTCAATAAAAGGTAAAAAAAAAACCCATTCCATTATGAATTACTTTCTTTTCATGAATCTGGCAAAAAAACAAAAATTTGTCGTTTATTTTTTATTATATTTTTTATTTTTTAGAATCCATTGGTTTGAGTGATAGCAGTCAAAATGGCGGATCTGGGAGTTATAGTAGTTTCAGATTTCTAGTGTCAAAGCCAGGAGTGACGTCACATCTTTCACTTTGGAGGTACTTTTCAACCCACTCCGTCTCATTGTTAAAAATAGTTTTTGTGGTTTCTGTGTTTTGCTCATTCTCACAGAGGTTATCAGTAGCTGCGGTTCCTCTTATCTGAAGAATGCTGCGGAGACTGACTCACTTTGCAAATATTGCCCTCTCGAGCCACTTTTACCTGTTGGGGAAGTATCAGGAAGTGCCGGAGCTGCCCCCACGCATCTGCAGAGCCACGAGTCCAGACCCGTGTGCGAGACCGGGACTGGAACCCGTGACTCCTGCAGTCGGTCTCTCTGTGAAACTGTGTCTGTTACAGTAAGAATGTGGTTCATCTGCTCACACAAAAGCAACAAAGAAAAGGGGAATCTCACATTTATTATGCAAGGACTGTGTCTGGAGGTGCTTTGATGGAGTCATGTGTGGAGGAGGTGTCAGAACGACTGCAGTGGGTCAGAAAGGTCTTACCATGTGTAAACCATAGACTGTATATATTAACGGACAGAGTCAGGCCTATCTCCGCCGTTCTAACTAATGGGCCAAACAATGTGCTCTACTGGAGCAATCAAAAATGGCCGCGAGTGGTCCCGCCCACAAGAAAACTGTGAAAAAACGCATCTGCGCATGCGTCAGCCGGCGCAACTCCATTTATTTGAACGAGAGACTTCTAAAGTCCACAGCGACTAAACTAGACTGGACCAAAACACCTCCCTCAGCATTGACACACATGTGGAACGGAGCTTTGGGCCAAGAGACAACTTTTGGACCATCCTGTAAAGACGTTTTCAAGAGGTCTGCCGATGCTATATGTTAGCATTGGCTAATTCTACTTCTGGGTCCACCCCCACAGGCCCGGGGTGGTATTGCAGCATGTCAGCGCACGTCATTTTGGACACTTTTGAGCCGGTACCCGCCCCCACTGGTGTAAAGTCTGGTCCATGGTCATTTCCTACATGTACGTCTGGTCTTACCATGTGTAAACTCTGGTCCATGGTCATTTCCTACATGTACGTCTGGTCTTACCATGTGTAAACTCTGGTCCATGATCATTTCCTACATGTACGTCTGGTCTTACCATGTGTAAACTCTGGTCCATGATCATTTCCTACATGTACGTCTGGTCTTACCATGTGTAAACCCTGGTCCATGGTCATCTCCTACATGTACGTCTGGTCTTACCATGTGTAAACTCTGGTCCATGGTCATTTCCTACATGTACGTCTGGTCTTACCATGTGTAAACTCTGGTCCATGGTCATTTCCTACATGTACGTCTGGTCTTACCATGTGTAAACACTGGTCCATAATCATTTCCTACATGTACGTCTGGTCTTACCATGTGTAAACTCTGGTCCATGATCATTTCCTACATGTACGTCTGGTCTTACCATGTGTAAACTCTGGTCCATGGTCATCTCCTACATGTACGTCTGGTCTTACCATGTGTAAACTCTGGTCCATGGTCATTTCCTACATGTACGTCTGGTCTTACCATGTGTAAAGTCTGGTCCATGATCATTTCCTACATGTACGTCTGGTCTTACCATGTGTAAACTCTGGTCCATGATCATTTCCTACATGTACGTCTGGTCTTACCATGTGTAACCTCTGGTCCATGATCATCTCCTACATGTACGTCTGGTCTTACCATGTGTAAACTCTGGTCAATGATCATTTCCTACATGTACGTCTGGTCTTACCATGTGTAAACTCTGGTCCATGATCATTTCCTACATGTACGTCTGGTCTTACCATGTGTAAACTCTGGTCAATGATCATTTCCTACATGTACGTCTGGTCTTACCATGTGTAACCTCTGGTCCATGATCATTTCCTACATGTACGTCTGGTCTTACCATGTGTAACCTCTGGTCCATGATCATTTCCTACATGTACGTCTGGTCTTACCATGTGTAAACTCTGGTCAATGATCATTTCCTACATGTACGTCTGGTCTTACCATGTGTAACCTCTGGTCCATGATCATTTCCTACATGTACGTCTGGTCTTACCATGTGTAACCTCTGGTCCATGATCATCTCCTACATGTACGTCTGGTCTTACCATATGTAACCTCTGGTCCATGATCATTTCCTACATGTACGTCTGGTCTTACCATGTGTAAACTCTGGTCCATGATCATTTCCTACATGTACGTCTGGTCTTACCATGTGTAACCTCTGGTCCATGATCATCTCCTACATGTACGTCTGGTCTTACCATGTGTAACCTCTGGTCCATGATCATTTCCTACATGTACGTCTGGTCTTACCATGTGTAAACTCTGGTCCATGATCATTTCCTACATGTACGTCTGGTCTTACCATGTGTAACCTCTGGTCCATGATCATCTCCTACATGTACGTCTGGTCTTACCATGTGTAAACTCTGGTCCATGATCATCTCCTACATGTACGTCTGGTCTTACCATGTGTAAACTCTGGTCCATGATCATCTCCTACATGTACCTCTGGTCTTACCATGTGTAAACTCTGGTCCATGATCATTTCCTACATGTACGTCTGGTCTTACCATGTGTAACCTCTGGTCCATGATCATTTCCTACATGTACGTCTGGTCTTACCATGTGTAACCTCTGGTCCATGATCATCTCCTACATGTACGTCTGGTCTTACCATGTGTAACCTCTGGTCCATGATCATTTCCTACATGTACGTCTGGTCTTACCATGTGTAAACTCTGGTCCATGATCATTTCCTACATGTACGTCTGGTCTTACCATGTGTAACCTCTGGTCCATGATCATTTCCTACATGTACGTCTGGTCTTACCATGTGTAACCTCTGGTCCATGATCATCTCCTACATGTACGTCTGGTCTTACCATGTGTAACCTCTGGTCCATGGTCATCTCCTACATGTACGTCTGGTCTTACCATGTGTAAACTCTGGTCCATGGTCATCTCCTACATGTACGTCTGGGTCTGATCCTAGTGGCTGCAGTTTCCTCGGTTGAATCCGACCAATCAGAGAGCGGGGGAGGCGGGTCTTGTAGGTTGGTGTCGGTGACGTCAAGAGTTTGTGCTGAATTTGCTGGTTGTAGTTTGTCGGAGAATGCGATAGTAAAATAATCTGTTCTGGTTCGATCCAAATATCAAGAAACTGAAGCCGGAGCAAGAGGAATGTTTAGTAAATGTCATTGAAGCAAAGATGTTGTGGCTTTACTCCAAGCCCCGGTGTTTTTCTGGATAACATGAATTTAGTCTGCCATGGGCATTTTGGTTTTTACAGATATTGAATTTGAAAAATGTTTAACCATGAAGAAAACACAATCTTATTCTAATAACGTGTTTCAGTCATTGCTGTATAGATTCTGTCCTCCTATGGACAGGTGTTGCAAATTAGCAGTTTTGCTATAACACTTGAAACAATGTATCTGGTTTGTCCAATGCAGTTGATATGTCCATATCAAATAAACTAATAATAATAATAATTCTAGCCCTGTTTTCCATTCGCCTCCCACTCCTTCTGCTTGAACAACGGCAGTGGAGCGACCGAGACGAGGCGGCGGCGGCTCATGAGGGCGACTTGCAGAAACGTATTTACACTGAAAACCTTTGTGTCGTTTGGAAAAGGATTTAAAAATAGCCTGCTTCCTCTCCTCGTTTACCTTCGTCTCACAACAACATGAGTTTCTCTGCCGTAGTTCCGGGGATTTCCAGCTCCTGCATCCTCCTCTCACACCTGCAAGGGCAAAGGTGACTGCTACAACAGGAACTGGCATCGTTTATGGAATTATCTGTGTTCTTTCTGTCTCTGAACATGATCTTGAGATAAATATTTATTTACCCGTTTATATTTATTTACAAACATAGATGGCTTCATGTCAAAAGCAACAAATACAACTAATACAAATACAATACTATTTCTCTCTTCATTTTACATAGTATTTATCATTTTTGTTTACATTTAAACTCAAAATGTAATTTATTTGACCATGTTTTAAGTTCATTGTCCACAGAGTTCCATAGTTTTACACCAGCACATGAGAAGGATATTTGTTTGAGTGTTGTTCTTGCAAAAGACATTTTAAAATCCAGATTCCTTCTGCTGATTTCATCGTTTACAGAGACAAACATTTGAAGACCACAGGGCAATAAATAATGTCGAGCTCTGAACATAATCAATAATAGAATTACATCTTTCGTGTTTAACAGTCCTGACAGTTCAGTTGTGTGTTCTCTTGGAGCAGTTTTGTGTATTTTTTGAAAAGCTTGTTTTTGTAGAATGACTAAAGGTATTAAATTAGTGTTGTAGGAGTTGCCCCAGACTTCAAGGCAATACATATAATATGATTGGATCAACAGTATAGAGTTCACATTGTCCAATTGAACGGATACTTTACTTTGCTCAGTATGGCCAGATTCTTACAGATTTTCTCTTTTGTTGAAGTAACAGATATATGGATTATGATGCTACACTAGGCAGATGTGCATTTCCATTTTCTCACTAAAAACAACTCAAATCAATCAAATTAACTCTAACCAGCACTACTACGGGTCTGTGAAAGAGGCAGAAGTCTGACCTCTAGTGGACGGTTTATGCACTGCAGCAGGAAGCTCAGACCGGGACTTGCTCCAGCTCCAGCCCCAGGCCCTGGTTAGTGCTGTGATGGGAGACCTCTGGGAACAGCAGGAGCCGCAGTGGGGCGGCCGCAGCTTTAAAGTGCCAAACTGTGGTTGTGTCCTTAGGCAAAACACTTCCCTCACATTACAATGAGTCTGGTGTGTGTGTGAATGGTTGGTGAATCGTTCGTTTTAATGGCTCACAGCGGTAAAAACGTATCGCAAAACTAAGCTTTCTTCACTCAATTTGGATCAAATCTAAGTGTTTGGACTAAATGCAACAGGTTTTAGACACAATAGATTTCACGTTAAAGATGGAAAAGAATTGCAGCTTTTTATGGAGATTGGAAACGACCGAGCGAAGGTGAAAAGTGAATCTTTGCGGCGGGTTGTTTGTGTTATTATTAGTTTTTGCTCGAGAGATGTCAAATTCTGCACTTTGAGCCTTAATTTCACCCCCTGAACATGCATGAAAAGTTGTAAAATTTTGCTCAAACATCAGACTTGGTGAAAAAGTTTATATTTTGGTGTTTATTTTTATGGGACTCAAAAAATGCCAGAACAGCGCCACCTACAACAGCCAATGGGAGTTTCAGAGGTCAAGTTTGTTGAAGCGCCATGAAATTTGGTACACATGTTCCTCAAGTCAAGATACGACCGAAATGTTACCATGGCTCCGCCCCCTGACAAACAGGAAGCCCATATATTTCACTGCAAAATGGAAAAATGATCCGCAATAATTTTCATACATGTCGTTTGTAAATCTTCTCCTCCTCGACCGTTTCACCGATTTGCCTCAAAATTGCTCCACATCATCTCAACACATGTACCTTCAAAATGACCTCAGGGATTTTTGATCAGTGAAACATAGTTTGAGCAGCGGAGCAGCAAAATGTGAGTGTTTTTTGGCTGTTTTTGACAACATTAAATTTTCTCCCGTTTGCACAAACAAATTCTGATTTGCACAAAACTTGAATACAATGTTCAACTCCAGGGTTTAGGTCAGGTGAAAGTGAAATATTTGAAATTGGCCCATTAGCGCCCCCTACAGATTGAGGCAAAGTTTTACATGGGGTGCCAAACAGCTCTAATCATCATATTCATTACAATTTGACTAACGTTCTTCTATGGCAACAGCAACAAATCATCACATCACACTTCTACTATTCATTCTCCTGTCGTCCTGGCATGGTTTAGAATGGACTCCATGTAAATGCATTGTGCTGTGACATCACAAGAGAAGCCACGGGTTTCTGAGGATGGTGATTGGCTGCAGTGAAGGATCTGAATAATCTGCTGTTTCAGATTTGGAAGCATCCGAGCGGAGAGAGAGAAGAGACAATGACACACACACCGCCTGTGTCCAAATTAAACTCCTCTAAGCCTTTAAGCTAATCGTGCAGGTCACAGACAAACAGGGCAGGAGTCAGAGAGAGGAGGTCACAGACAGACATTAAAGGGCCCTAATCTGTCATAATAATAAACTGCTCTTTTCCAATATTTGGATTTCTAAATTACTTTTCCTGGCAACCTGAGTCAGGGAGAGTGGGAGAGGCTGCATTTTTACAGACTGCTCCTTTAAGTCTCCATCACATCAGGACCTTTGGCTACAGCCGCAGTGACGCAACTCAGCAGGTCACATGACTCAGAGCCATCAGGCCGTGGGTCCGTCCTGTCGAGGCGTCTAAAACCAGCGCTAAGCTCACATTACGGAGGCCAACTGGGCTAATGCCTCGTCAGGGCACTTTCTGACGCAGGATAAATGTCACTTTCTGGCAAACGCACCTCACACTTTCCAAACTCTGTCTCACTGTTTTGATTTTATAGATGCACTGTACAAAATCCAATCTTTCCACGAGACAAGTCTCCACTTCTTCTACTTTAAATCCACAAACTGGGATCTAATCAATGTAAACAATTACTATTTTTTTTGGGGATTTTTTTCTTGGGTAGCCATATTCCCGTAAAATAATCTGTCATTTATGAGTACAAAAAGTAGACAGTTTTTATATTCACTCAAAAAAATGTCACGTTGGGAGTTATCGAGCTATAGGTTGGAGACTCCTAGACTAGAAAACCAACCATAACCCAAATATGTCTAATTTGTCAAAATATATTCAATGCCCCATCAAGACACAGGTTCACAGATGATTAAGTCTTTAGGCGCTAACGTTTTTCCCAAATTTTACATGAAAAAGACAAAAGCAAAACAATCAGGGGAACATCGATGTGAAGCCAGGTCTCGGTATAGAAAGTGTCCTGGGTTGGGTTCTGCGTCTTTGTCCTAAGGGCCTAAATTCACGCGTCATTTAGCGGATAGAAAATACTCACATTGTTTTTCTGTTGCTTCTTCATGAATGCTGCTTTATGAATACATTTCACGCTGTAACCGGACAGGGTTTTTTTTTTTTTACGTTACCGTGACGACCGAGTCTGCTCCGGGCCCAAAAGCCTGAAAACGCAGTTATACGGAAATAACAGTGAATGATGTCTGTGTGATTGTGTGACAGAGAAAGGCCTAGACCAGCTCTCCCGCTAATCCATCCATTCATTCATCATTTTTTCTCCCGCTTTATCCGTTGCCGGGTCGCAAAGGCAGCATTCAAAGCACAGACACTGGCTGGATTCAGACCATCAAAGCTGTCAATTTGCCAACACAGATCAGAGAATCAAACAGTTCAAAGACAAGAAATGTACTGATAAAAACACACAGAGGCATTGGTCCATACGGAGCAGAGACCATCATCCAGCCATCTTCATCTTCTCCTTCATCCGTTTGGGGTCAGAGCAGCAGGACCATCTTCTCTACACTTTGGTCTCATTATAAGAACCGTCTAAGCCACGGGTGTCAAACTCATTCTGGTCAGGGGCCGGATAAAAACATAGGAACTGGTTGGAACCGAAACAAAAGAAGAGATTTCCTTTTGTGGCCCACGAATGAATGACCTCGGCCCCTGGGATCATATTTGACCAGTATTAGAACCATAAGCAGATATTGGATCATTCATTTATGGTTCAGGACGTGTGTGTTTTCTCTCTGAAGGACGTTTGGTTTTGTCTGTGAGGCTGTTTTCACACAGACAGAGCCACAAAACCACTGGATCCAGACTCTGTGTTTCTGGAACTGACTTGTATGAGAACTTTGTATACTGTGATCCTGGTCTGTGAACGGCGCAAAATAAATACACTTTTCTTTCTTACTTATTTAATCATTAAATAAAATAGAATCCACTGTGTTAGGTCTTGGTTCAACAGGTTTTATGCATCATTTTAATGTGTTTTAATAGTTTTAAATGTATTTTTCTGGCTTTATAACACCATGGCGAGGGGACTACAGATAAAAAATAGCCCCCTTGGATTATTCTGTCTTTTTACGATCCAGAGTGATGTGTTCATGAACATGTACTGTCCCAACCAAAAAGATTATAAATAAATACATTGAATTTCATTGTTCTCTTTGAAATAAACTGAATTAGTTATTTTGGCTCTGATGTATTTAACGTACTAACTCTATAGCCCCTTCTTTTCTACAGCTACGATGCGTCACACCGTCACCTCTTCTCGCTCCTGTAAAGTGGATTTATCGTCGGGAAACCTGAGACTTTACAAACTCCACTCTCCATAATTCCATCTCGGCTCTCAGAGAACACAGAGCAGAGGTCTGTGCTCCAAATAATATAAACCTTGTGATCGCCAGACTCCGCCGGGCCCCGGAGCTAAACCCAGTCCCGGTCATGTGTTCTCCCTGATAAGAACCCTTTTTGCATAACGCCACGGTCTCCGGTTGCCGCGGTTACAGGCCCGGGTCAAAAGACACAAGTACAGTTTGGAGTTTCTGTATTTTAGTCTCGCACAGCAGCGTCGGATCTATATCAAGAGCAGAGGACGCTAATTCCCAAATCCTCTTACGCCGCGGCCGCTGTTCCCGTTGGCTCCGCTCTCTAAGGCCCTCTTTTATTTCCGAGCTCGGTTTAGAAGAAGCGGGACAGAGACAGACTTTGGACTCGCCAACACAACGTACAGCAACAACTGGGGTCTCTGCGGAACGGTAAGACAGACTTTAGACTAAAGATAGAGATGAGTGCGGGATTTTTTATTTCCTTTAATGTTAGTTTAGAGCAGGGGTCTCCAACCGATGGCTCAGGAGCTACCAGTAGCTCGCCAGCCCTTTCCAGGTAGCTCCCGAAATGATTTAGAATCCAACACCTTATCCTGGATGAATTATGAGTTATTACATGTCTATTATAAGTAAAAATATAAGTATTATGGTATATATGTGTTCTTCATGTGTGTTCTCTCTTGTCTTCATTAATGCACAGAATTGTATAACGACTGCAAAAAAAGTAGTAGCTCTCTGCCTCTTCTGTTGTATAAAAGTAGCTCTCTGATTGAAAAAGGTTGGAGACCGCTGGTGTAGAGTTACACGGCAGAAAGGTGATGAAAAATCATCTTAAAAATGCTAAATGTTTTTAAAAAAATGTTTTGTTTTAATCTAAATTGTGTATAATCTAGTTTAACCTGCTTTTGGGCCACAGTCTGTGAAAGGCGCAGTTTGAAGCTTACTGTAGTTACATAATCTTAGCACATTCTGACTGAGCCTTAAACAAGATTCTCAAATGGGACAAAGAAAAATTATGTTGTTTTAAAAATATACAGAAATGTGTCGCTTAGAATGAGAAAATAAAGCAACAGTTCCAGAAATCAGACTTTGTCCCGTTGGAGAATAGTTTTAACACAGTCAGAATGTGTCAGATTAAGATAAAAACCACCAGTGTCTTGTTGTTGTGTTGTGTGCTCCTCATTCCTACAGCGTGGAGCTAATCTCACTGGTAAAGTACCATGTGGAGCTAATCTCACTGGTAAAGTACCATGTGGAGCTAATCTCACTGGTAAAGTACCATGTGGCGCAGAACTAAACAAGGTCTCGTTATAATTCTCAAATCATTAACGACAAAACAAGGAATAAAACCAGGATTTCTATCTTTGTGAAAAAGGTGTTGGTTATAGATTTGTTGTTGACAAAACTCTTGTCTATTCAGCTGTTATGGTCCCAGCTGGATTCGTCTGCATATCTGGCAACCTGAGTCAGGGAGAGTGGGAGAGGCTGCAGTACCACTTTTGGCCACATGTTCACAGACTGCTTCTTTAACTATTCAACTTCTACTGATGTTGTTGGTTAAATATTTTAGAATGAAGTCAAATGTGGTGGTTTTCCTGAGAGTATAAATGATGTATAACATGCCATGGTCGCTCTTCACCATCAAAGCTGCAAGTTGATAATAATGATAAAAATTGAAAATAATTTTAAGCAACACTAAAAATGTGAGTCTGACACGTCTGTCTTAAAGGTTTATAGGAGGATTTCCACAAACTTCTCTCTCCCATTTTCGAACAAAACTCTCTGTTCTTATTGGACGAGCACGTGTCACCAGAATGATTGACAGTTGGGAGGACCAATCGTCTTAATGATCTACCCGGAAGTAGAAAATCCTCCTATAAACATTAAGTTAATCCATTGTTGAAACAGTGGTAGGCTTTAACTCTTAGTCATCTAACTCTGAGTGGAGATTGCATGTTCTCCCTGTGTCTGCATAGGTTTCCTCCAGGTGCTCCGGTTTCCCCTACCACTAAAAACATGTACAGTAGGTCTGGCATGTGTCTTTCTGTGGAGTGAGAGACTAACGCCCACAACAGTAAAGTGCTTTGTGACTCTGGTCTGTGAAAGGCGCTATATAAATAACTGTTACTCACTTACTTGTAGATTAGACTCAGACGTAGACAGAAAGCTGAGAAGTGGTTTTATGACTCGGATAATTCTAGAACGACTGCAGAGTGAAATTAAAATGTGTTCATGAGTATTTATCAAAAATCTAGATGTGGTTACGTCACTTTGTCCTGGGTTGTATTGTCACTTTCTCAAACAGGAAGTGTGTCTTGTTCTTCAGAGATCTCAGAAGTTGTTCTTCAGAGATCTCCTTTTTATTGGTTAAAAGAAGCTGATGATGAAGAGTATTTGCCTTGAATAGAACGTCGTCAAACAAGAGGTCGACTTCTGTATTTTCAGTCTTGTTGTTTTCTAAATGTCCACAACAAAGTGAGCTTGGGAAACGTTTTGCGGTTGATTCAGAACAGCCAGGGCCTTATTCTACACAATACTCGATCTATTGTGTATTGTCAGTGAGGCATCTTTTCTTATATAGCACATTTTTACAGACCAAGGTCGCCCAAAGCACTTTACGATGTTATATAGATATTGCTTCACACATTCACACATTCAGCACTATATCGTGGATGTTTTTAGCGTTTTTTTCACGGGGAGAACATGCAAACTCCACAAAGAAAGGCCCCTGTTCTGACCACGATCCGAATCCAGGACCGTCTTTTTGAAAAAAAAGGGGGCGGCACGGTGGCTGAGTGGATAGCACTCTTGCCTCTCAGCAAGAAGGTCCTGGGTTCGAATCCCGGTCGGACCAGGGCCTTTCTGAGTGGAGTTTGCATGTTCTCCCCGTGTCTGCGTAGGTTTCCTCCAGGTACTCCGGTTTCCCCTACCCCTAAAAACATGTACAACAGGTCTGGCCTGTGCCTCCTGTACTGGCCCCGCTCCCGTCTCTGTGAGGAGTGAGAGACAAGTGCCCAAAAAAAACAATTGTAAACCGCTTTGTGACTCAGGTCTGTGAAAGGCGCTATATAAATAAAGCTTACGTACTTACTGAGTAGTGAGAATGCTAACCACTCTGCCGCCTGTTTTAACACAGTCAGAATGTGCTCAGATAAAGAAAAAAACACTCGATTCTTACATTTATTACCTCATATTTTATCATTTTTTGCAGAGTATACAAGGACAAAAGTTTCTCTTAAATTCAGCTGCAGTTTATGCACATTTAAACTTAAAAAATATTGGATCTGTACATCGTTTGATTTCTGTTTCCAACACTGTTCTTTCAATCACAGGCCCAGAGTCAGTGAGGTTTCAGATTTCAGATCCAGGACTACACTGCAAAGAAATGATAAAATACATGTATGAGGTAATAAATGATTGAATTGAGTGATTTTATCTTAATCTGACACATTCTGACTGTGTGCAAACCATTCTCCAACGGGACAAAGTCATTTAGTCTGATTTTGCTTAATTTTCTCATTCTTAAAGACACATTTCTGTATCTTCAAAACCAGATCATTTTGCGTTGTCCGGTTGAAGAATCGGAGAATGTTCTCAGATTGAGACATATTTTGCCAAATTTGAGCATTTTTCTGCTTATTTTCCATGAGTGTCTCCAGAGTGTGTGTGAAGCTCACTGTAAACACACTGTAAACCTGATAAACTCTGATTCATCTCCACATAACGTCACGCTCAGAGCTGTTTCAGTGTGGCCTGGAAATTACAAATCAGATTGTTTTTCCTCTGTGCACGGAAATGGCTGCTGCTGATTCTGCAATGTCAGAACTGGACTTTTATATAATCTTCCTCTGAGTGCTACCTCTACTTTAGTATAGTGTGTTTATTATAAAATCTAGATTCTAAAGTGTATAGACTTGGTTCACCTGGACATTATTACACTTCTATCTCAGGGGTTACGGGTCAATCCTCCAGGACCAACTCTGTACCGTGTAAATAATGTATATATGTGTGTGTGTGTGTGTGTGTGTGCTGAGGTTCCTTGTCATCACATGTCATGGCAGTTACACACATTTTATTGATGACCTGTAATCACTGTGTTCATATAAACGGGTGTGGAGCCTGTTTTCTTTATCTCTGATGAAGGGAAATCTCGCCTGAAACGGGCCAAGATTAAAGCCAAACGTTGCATTTGCCGAGACAGTGGTGTTTTATATGAATGTACTTTCACAAAGACTGAACTGTTTTGTGCTGTTTAATTGTTTTCTTTCTCTCATTTTTTTCTACTTGAGATGTTGCTGCAGTTCAGTGTTCATGGTTTTACACTGGTCCAGACCAGAGCAGAGAGGATTCATGGTTTTACACTGGTCCAGACCAGAGCAGAGAGGATTCATGGTCTGAACCATGTGGATCAGGAGAAAATCCACTGGAGGAATGCTAACTTTATGAAAAATGCTAATGAAGCCTTTATCATTGAACTTTGGGGCAGAGCAGCTGCTGAAGGACTCTTGTTATTATCACTACTGTTGCTTTTTAGAATGATCAATGTATTTGTTTTGTTTGTGTGAATGGATGTGTTTTTGCTGCTACTGGACACCTGCATTTCTCCAACAGGGATCAATATAGTGTCTATCTATCTCTCTGATATATTATTTATTTTCTATAAGTTTGTCTGTTGACAGTTGTAAAAAAAAACCTGTTGCATTAAAAACATTCCTCTGGGTAAAAAACCCCCGAAAACCGGCACCTCTTTTTGGGCACTGAACCCTTTAATGTTCACTCCTTGAAGCGATGTCATTTTTTCTAACAATAACTTATTACACAAATTATTTTTAACCACTTGGTTTGTTTTTGATTATGGGTAAACAGAACATTATCAGAGAAGTGACGGTTTAGTTTGAGACGCCGCTGTCCGGTGCTGAAGTCTGATCCTATTAGAACAGCATTAGTTAATTAGAACCTCCTGACTCCCGACGCACACGGGCCTCAGAACCGAGGATCTGTAAAGGCTTCGTCAGAGGAAAGTTTATCTGTATAGCACAGTTCAAACACAAGGCAAGTCAAAGGGAGAAACAATACAGGAAGTACACTCATAAATAATCACAGTTCATTAAAAACAGTGATAAAGGTAAAATCTCTGTTTTTGACCTGGATTTGAACATTAGTCTGTCTCACATTTTCAGGAGGATGATTAATGATTTGATTTAGACACAGATTGTGGTAAATTGTGAGACTGTTTTGAAAATGTTGTTGGAAAAATAAAAATGTAACTAATTATTGTTTTTTTCTTTGTAGTTAAAAAGTTGCAAACATGTCCGACCACCTGCTGGACCTCGACGAAACTGCAACTCAGACAGGTGACAACACGGACACGTGTGTGAGACATGTGTGTGTGAGAGACGTGTGTGTGAGAGACGTGTGTGTGAGACGTGTGTGTGAGAGACGTGTGTGTGAGAGACGTGTGTGTGAGAAGTGTGTGTGAGAGACGTGTGTGTGAGAGACGTGTGTGTGAGAGACGTGTGTGTGAGAAGTGTGTGTGAGAGACGTGTGTGTGAGAGACGTGTGTGTGAGAAGTGTGTGTGAGAGACGTGTGTGTGAGACATGTGTGTGAGAGACGTGTGTGTGAGAGACGTGTGTGTGAGAAGTGTGTGTGAGAGACGTGTGTGTGAGAGACGTGTGTGTGAGAAGCGTGTGTGAGAGACGTGTGTGTGAGAGACGTGTGTGTGAGAAGTGTGTGTGAGAAGTGTGTGTGAGAGACGTGTGTGTGAGACGTGTGTGTGAGAGAAGTGTGTGTGAGAGACGTGTGTGTGAGACATGTGTGTGTGAGAGACGTGTGTGTGAGAGACGTGTGTGTGAGAAGCGTGTGTGAGAGACGTGTGTGTGAGAAGCGTGTGTGAGAGACGTGTGTGTGAGAAGTGTGTGTGAGAGACGTGTGTGTGAGAAGTGTGTGTGAGAGACGTGTGTGAGAGACGTGTGTGTGAGAAGTGTGTGTGAGAGACGTGTGTGTGAGACGTGTGTGTGAGAAGTGTGTGTGAGAGACGTGTGTGTGAGAAGTGTGTGTGAGAAGTGTGGTGTGAGAGACGTGTGTGTGTAAGAAGTGTGTGTGAGAGACGTGTGTGTGAGAAGTGTGTGTGAGAGACGTGTGTGTGTGAGAGACGTGTGTGTGAGACGTGTGTGTGAGAAGTGTGTGTGAGAGACGTGTGTGTGAGACGTGTGTGTGAGAGAGACGTGTGTGTGAGAGACGTGTGTGTGAGAAGTGTGTGTGAGAGACGTGTGTGTGAGACGTGTGTGTGAGACGTGTGTGTGAGAAGTGTGTGTGAGAGACGTGTGTGTGAGACGTGTGAGACGTGTGTGAGAAGTGTGTGTGAGAAGTGTGTGTGAGAGACGTGTGTGTGAGAAGTGTGTGTGAGAGACGTGTGTGTGAGAAGTGTGTGTGAGAGACGTGTGTGTGAGAAGTGTGTGTGAGAAGTGTGTGTGAGAGACGTGTGTGTGTAAGAAGTGTGTGTGAGAGACGTGTGTGTGAGAAGTGTGTGTGAGAGACGTGTGTGAGACGTGTGAGACGTGTGTGAGAAGTGTGTGACGTGTGCGTGACGTGTGCGTGAAGTGTGCGTGACGTGTGACGTGTGTGAGACGTGAGTGGCGAGTGTGTGACGTGTGTGAGAAGTGTGTGTGACGTGTGCGTGACGTGTGTGACGAGTGTGGTTTGGCTCATATGAGACGTGTGTGAGTCGTCTGTGTGTGACGTGTGTGTGTGTGTGTGTGTGTGTGTGACGTGTGTCTTTTGGCTCATATGGGACATGTGTGACGTGTGTGTGACGTGTGTGTGTGACGTGTGTGTGACGTGTGTGTGACGTGTGTGTGACGTGTGTGTGTGACGTGTGTGTGACGTGTGTGTGTGACATGTGTGTGTGACGTGTGTGACGTGTGTGTGTGACGTGTGTGTGACGTGTGTGATGTGTGTGTGTGACTTGTGTGTGTGACATGTGTGTGTGTGTGTGACGTGTGTGTGTGACGTGTGTGTGACGTGTGTGGTGACGTGTGTGTGCGTGTGTGTGTGACGTGTGTGTGTGACATGTGTGTGTGACATGTGTGTGTGACATGTGTGTGTGACATGTGTGTGTGACATGTGTGTGTGACGTGTGTGACGTGTGTGTGTGACGTGTGTGTGTGACATGTGTGTGTGACGTGTGTGTGTGTGTGTGTGACGTGTGTGTGTGACATGTGTGTGTGACATGTGTGTGTGACGTGTGTGACGTGTGTGTGTGACGTGTGTGTGACGTGTGTGTGACGTGTGTGTGACGTGTGTGTGTGACATGTGTGTGTGACGTGTGTGTGACGTGTGTGTGTGACATGTGTGTGTGACATGTGTGTGTGACGTGTGTGACGTGTGTGTGTGACGTGTGTGTGGTGACATGTGTGTGTGACATGTGTGTGTGACGTGTGTGACGTGTGTGTGTGACGTGTGTGTGTGTGTGACATGTGTGTGTGACATGTGTGTGTGACGTGTGTGTGTGACATGTGTGTGTGACATGTGTGTGTGACGTGTGTGTGTGACGTGTGTGTGTGACATGTGTGTGTGTGACGTGTGTGTGTGTGACGTGTGTGCGTGACATGTGTGTGTGACGTGTGTGTGACGTGTGTGTGTGACGTGTGTGTGTGACATGTGTGTGTGACGTGTGTGTGTGACGTGTGTGTGTGACGTGTGTGTTGACGTGTGTGTGTGACGTGTGTGTGTGACATGTGTGTGTGTGACATGTGTGTGTGACGTGTGTGTTTTGTGGCTCAGGGCCCAAAGGAGTGATCAATGACTGGCGCAGGTTTAAGCTGGAGAGCATGGATAAGGAGAGTCTGCCTCCGGCCAAGAGGGAGCTGCTGAGACAGATGTCGTCCGCCAACCGACCCAAAGACGGAGACAAGATCGCAGAGAACAACAGAAAGGTAAAGATTCAGTTCAGTTTATTCTTGTATTGCTCTAAATCACAACAGTAGTTTTCTCTGAGGACTTTACAAAACCGCTGAATTAGCCAAAACATGCATTGATAGAAAACACATTGGTCGATGAAGGGCAGAGACCACTGTAACGATGAATGGGCTGTTTCCTACACATTCAAAAGTACAAAATAAACAAACTTAATGTTGATAATTGGCTCCAAAGAAAACATCTCAGAACAATAGAATATGTTTAAAATGGACTGCCCCGGTGATCCAAGGGCGTCCTGTTCAAAGGAACGGCTTGTGCTCAGTAGTTCACGGGACTTCATGGAGATCAGGAGATTAGCAGAACGCGCCTATATTTGGGCATCGTCTGGTCCTCCCGGTTCTGCGCAGTGGACGAGCTCCCATGATACTTTGCTCCAATTACGCGTGTGTGGCTCTCATGCCCTGACTTGAGTGTTCCATATTTTTAATTCATTCTGTGACAAAAAGATTATTTATTTAAATGTTTGATAAAGGTGTGGTCCTGAGGCAGATGGATAGTCACACATCTGAGGGGTTCATTGTCTGCTCAAAAATAAGTTCTCATTAAAACAGACAGATTTGCCAAAAATAGAGTCAGACCTGGAGATTCTTATCCTGCTTTTGTCTCCAGTAGGTTAGACTCCTGTTACGGCTGCTCACAGGTCTCTACGAACAGGCTGTAAAACACTGCAGCTCCGTTCCTGACTAGAACCAGGAAGTACGATCACATCAGTCCAGTCCTCAGGTCTCTGCACTGGCTTCACCGCGCTACAATTGAGGAATTTTATTGTCACCCTTTTTATGATGAGTGATGACTATGATTATTTATGATTTTAATACCTTGTGTGATTTTGTCTGTCTTGCTTTGTTCAGCACTTTCAATGTGTTTATATGAGGAGTAGTCTGTGTGCAGTCCTGCCCAGTGGGGGCAGGTCCCGGCTCAAAATTGGCCAAAACGACGTGCGCATGTCAGCCGATGGGGGTGGACCCAGAATAAGAATTAGCCAATGCTAACATAAAGCATAAGCTGATCTCTGGAAAACGTCTTTACAGGATGGTCTTAAAGTTCGTCTCTTGGCCCAAAGCTCCGTTCCACATGTGTGTCAATGCTGAGGGGAGTGTTTTGGACCAGTCTAGTTTAGTCGCTGTAAAATTTTGAAGGCACCTTGTTTAAATGAATGGGGCTCGTGCAGCTGACGCATGCACAGATGCATATTTTCAAATTTTCCAGCCCCCGCGGCCATTTTGAAACTGCCCATAGACCGCGGAAGTTGTGGCACATTAGTTAGAACGGCAGAGATATTTACGGTCTATGGTCTTAACAGTCCCAACCTTCTCTGCTGCAGATGAGCGTGCAGGAGTACGAGATGCTGAAGGAGGAAGACGCCGGTTGCCTGAAGAAGTACCGGCGCCGCTGCATGCAGGAGATGCACGAGAAGCTGAGCATCGGGCCCCGCTTCGTGGGCGTGCACGAGCTGGACAGCGGCGACGCCTTCCTGGAGGTCATTGAGAAGGAGCACCACAGCACCACCGTGGTCGTGCACATCTACAAGCTGGGCATCAAGAGCTGCGAGGACCTCAACCAGTGCCTGGACTGCCTGGCCTCCGAGTACCCCACCGTCAAGTTCTGCCGGATCAACGCCGAGTCGTCCGGAGCCTCTGAGCGTTTCTCCGACGAGGTCCTGCCCACGCTGCTGGTCTACAAAGCCGGGGAACTCGTGGGGAACTTCCTGGCCTGCATGCAGCACCTCAACCAGGAGTTCTTTGCGACGGACGTGGAGGCCTTTCTCAACAGCTACGGCCTGCTGCCCGAGAAGGAGCTGCCGTCGCTGGAGGACGAGGAGAACGACGTGGAGTGACGGGTTCTGGACGAGGAGGGGGATGACTGAAGGGCTCGGACACAAACCAAAGAACGACCAACAGAATGTCCGCTGTGGAGAAAAACACAGATACAGAGAGGAGGCTGATCCACAGTTCAATTCAAATCAACGTATTCTTGTATAAATAGATAGATACTTTATTGATCCCTGTTGGAGAAATGCAGGTGTCCAGTAGCAGCAAAAACACATCCATCCAAACAAAACAAAACAAATAACGCTAACAATAGTGATAATCAGCAACAGTCCTTCAGGTCACAGCAGCAGAGGTGGAGCCGCTTAGTTCAGACCATTTTCTCTGCTCTGGTCAAAGTAAAATCCTCCAGTGGATTTTCAGCTGATCCACTTGGTTCAGACCAGGAATCCTCTCTGCTCTGGTCTGGACTTTCAAATGACCAAAAAATATAACTGTGTCTGGGTGTTAAAGGTGCTCAAAGTCTAAAAAACAGTTTGCTCCGACCACTAGTTTTCACATGAATGCATTCTTGGCCTCAGGCACTGGGTTTAAATAATCTTTTTAAGACAGAAAGCTTAAGCAGAGAGGACCAGCCTCACTCAGCCAATCAGCTCTCATCCCAAAGAGACAGAAAGTGACTCCCATGGCTCATATTCTATCATCATAAATATATCTGTAGGTTCCCGGCTTTAACTAAGTATTATTCATTTGAGGTTTTAAAGGTTGATTATATAATTGCTGTATGTGTTTTCTGAGTAGCACTTTCTTTTCGAAGAGCAATTCTCGTGAGTGTTAGTTTGATTGTTTTGTTTTTGAAGTCCCATGAAGACTTGGTGACAGCAGCTCTGTGTGGATCTGTGTAAATATGGATTTAGACTGAAGCAGAGACAGGTCGGAAAGAAGAGCCAAAATCTCCATGACTGTGATAGAAATACCACTGTACATACTCTGTAAAACACTCATTAAAATACTTTTCATAGCATCGTGGCAGAAGGTTCTTTCCCCTGAGTGTGTATTGTGCAACTTACTATCTATGAGAGTGTGGGAAAACTGACCAGATAAATAGTCTGAGCAAGAAAATGAAGTAAGTTTTTGACGTCAGTGAGTGCAGATAAAGCTGCCTTGTTTAGACTTTAGAGAAGAAGTTACGCTGAAGCAGGTTGACGATGTTCTGACTAATGTTTACAATGTAGAGCTATTTTTAGAGCATTGAAACTGAGTCCTCTTTAAACCCCTGCATCAGTTTGGTTTGTGCACAAAAGTCTGTAAATATAAACTAAAATAATGTATGTCATTCCTTTTTCACTCTGCATCCTTTGAAGTTTGGGGGAAAAAACCTGTTTTTTTAGTCTCGCCTAAAATATTCAATGTATAAATGCCCTAAAAAAGGCATACTTCATTGGAAGATAACAATATTCAAACTCTATATGGTCATTGACAAAAACAAAAACGGTCTAAAGTTTCAGACTTCTGATTTTTATAGTTTTTATGCAGTTTCTCTTTTTAATCAAGTAGTGCCATTCGGAACCAATTTAATAAATGTAGATGAGAAAATAAGCTTTAAAATGATATATAGCTTGTGGGTTATGAAGTTCAAAATACATCTGCATTTGCCAGCAGATGTATTTTTAACTGTTTTGGTTCAAATGATGAACACAGATTGAGCAGTTCATTTCATGTTTGTATAGCCCTAAATAACAACAGTAGTTATCTCAATCTCATGGACTTTACAGAGCTGTAGATTCTGTAAAGACAGCCATGTCCAAACCAAGGCCCGGGGGTCTAATGCGGCCCTCTGTGTCATTTCACACGGCCCTCTGCCTTGAGTGAAAGATAGTACGTGTAATTTCTTCAACTCTCTCAACAATAAGAATGTTAGCAGGTCTCTCCCCGTGGTTTATGGTCTGCTGTTTTCTCAAGTTTAAAGGCACCCTCTGAAGTTTGCTCTTCTTCCTCCGCTGGTTCAGCTGCTGAGATGAAACCGCTCTCTCTCCTCTCGCTCTGATCGCGGTCTCTCCAGATCCTGGGTTTGCCTTCGTGTCTCTTGCTCGTGGTATTTTCTCAGGTAAGTTATTTGGTGGGCAGAAATCGGCCTGAGGGGACAATGGTTTGGTGAATGGCAGCTGTAAATAATCTCCAGAATGTACCTGAAAACCTCTAGACTTTTATTTCACATTTACCAAAGGATTTTTTTTTTCCATAAGAACAACAATAGAGAATGTTTTTTGTAGTTTTAAAGCAGAAACCCAAAAGTAGTCTCTTAGATAATCAAGTCCAGAGTGTAATCCAGCCAGCTTCAGCTCTGCCAACATGTCAAACCTGGTTGTACAGTTCTATTTTCTCTGGACTCCATGGACTAAACTGAAATGTATTTTTGATTGTTTTGTACCAATGTATCTGGTGAGTAAACCTTTGTCATCCAGCCAACTTCAGCTCTGTCAAAGATGAACCAATATAAACATATCGCACCTAATCTTAAAGCTCAGAACAGCCAAATCCAGTTAACCCAGGTTGTCGGCCCAGGGGAGCTGAGGGAGGAGCTGAGGCAGGAGCTGAGGGAGGAGCTGAGGCAGGAGCTGAGGAAGGAGCTGAGGAAGTAGCTGAGGGAGGAGCTGAGGGAGGAGCTGAGGGAGGATCTGAGGGAGGAGCTGAGGGAGGAGCTGAGGAAGTAGCTGAGGGAGGAGCTGAGGGAGGAGCTGAGGTAGGAGCTGAGGGAGGAGCTGAGGGAGGAGCTGAGGGAGGAGCTGAGGGAGGAGCTGAGGGAGGAGCTGAGGAAGGAGCTGAGGGAGGAGCTGAGGGAGGAGCTGAGGGAGGAGCTGAGGGAGGAGCTGAGGGAGGATCTGAGGCAGGAGCTGAGGGAGGATCTGAGGCAGGAGCTGAGGAAGGAGCTGAGGAAGGAGCTGAGGAAGGAGCTGAGGGAGGAGCTGAGGAAGGAGCTGAGGGAGGAGCTGAGGGAGGAGCTGAGGGAGGATCTGAGGGAGGAGCTGAGGGAGGAGCTGAGGAAGTAGCTGAGGGAGGAGCTGAGGGAGGAGCTGAGGTAGGAGCTGAGGGAGGAGCTGAGGGAGGAGCTGAGGGAGGAGCTGAGGGAGGAGCTGAGGAAGGAGCTGAGGGAGGAGCTGAGGGAGGAGCTGAGGGAGGAGCTGAGGGAGGAGCTGAGGGAGGAGCTGAGGGAGGAGCTGAGGGAGGATCTGAGGCAGGAGCTGAGGAAGGAGCTGAGGAAGGAGCTGAGGAAGGAGCTGAGGGAGGAGCTGAGGAAGGAGCTGAGGGAGGAGCTGAGGAAGGAGCTGAGGAAGGAGCTGAGGAAGGAGCTGAGGGAGGAGCTGAGGGAGGAGCTGAGGGAGGAGCTGAGGAAGGAGCTGAGGAAGGAGCTGAGGGAGGAGCTGAGGGAGGAGCTGAGGCAGGAGCTGAGGGAGGAGCTGAGGGAGGAGCTGAGGGAGGAGCTGAGGGAGGAGCTGAGGGAGGAGCTGAGGAAGGAGCTGAGGGAGGAGCTGAGGGAGGAGCTGAGGAAGGAGCTGAGGGAGGAGCTGAGGGAGGAGCTGAGGCAGGAGCTGAGGAAGGAGCTGAGGAAGTAGGCTGAGGGAGGAGCTGAGGGAGGAGCTGAGGGAGGAGCTGAGGGAGGAGCTGAGGCAGGAGCTGAGGAAGGAGCTGAGGAAGTAGCTGAGGAAGGAGCTGAGGGAGGAGCTGAGGGAGGAGCTGAGGGAGGAGCTGAGGAAGTAGCTGAGGAAGTAGCTGAGGGAGGAGCTGAGGAAGGAGCTGAGGCAGGAGCTGAGGGAGGAGCTGAGGGAGGAGCTGAGGGAGGAGCTGAGGGAGGAGCTGAGGGAGGAGCTGAGGCAGGAGCTGAGGGAGGAGCTGAGGGAGGGGCTGAGGCAGGAGCTGAGGGAGGAGCTGAGGGAGGAGCTGAGGCAGGAGCTGAGGGAGGAGCTGAGGGAGGAGCTGAGGGAGGAGCTGAGGCAGGAGCTGAGGGAGTGGCTGAGGAAGTAGCTGAGGGAGGAGCTGAGGAAGGAGCTGCGGAGCATAGGGAGGAGCTGAGGGAGTGGCTGAGGAAGTAGCTGAGGGAGGAGCTGAGGGAGGAGCTGAGGGAGGAGCTGAGGCAGGAGCTGAGGGAGGAGCATAGGGAGGGGCTGAGGGAGTGGCTGAGGAAGTAGCTGAGGGAGGAGCATAGGGAGGAGCTGAGGGAGTGGCTGAGGAAGTAGCTGAGGGAGGAGCTGAGGGAGGAGCTGAGGCAGGAGCTGAGGAAGGAGCTGAGGAAGGAGCTGAGGGAGGAGATGAGGAAGGAGCTGAGGGAGGAGCTGAGGCAGGAGCTGAGGAAGGAGCTGAGGAAGTAGCTGAGGGAGGAGCTGAGGAACGGGCTGAGGCAGGAGCTGAGGGAGTGGCTGAGGAAGTAGCTGAGGGAGGAGCTGAGGAAGGAGCTGAGGCAGGAGCTGAGGCAGGAGCTGAGGGAGGAGCTGAGGGAGGAGCTGAGGCAGGAGCTGAGGAAGGAGCTGAGGAAGGAGCTGAGGGAGGAGCTGAGGGAGGAGCTGAGGCAGGAGCTGAGGAAGGAGCTGAGGCAGGAGCTGAGGGAGTGGCTGAGGAAGTAGCTGAGGGAGGAGGCAAGGCAAGGCAAGTTTATTTATATAGCACAATTCATACACAAGGCAATTCAAAGTGCTGAACAAAACAAGAAAGCATTAAAATCATAAATAATCACAGAACATTAAAAAGAAAGATACAAATATAAAATCCCTCAGTTGTATGCACAGCTAAACAGAACTGTCTTTAACCTGGCTTTAAACATTGTCAGAGAGGAGGCCTGTCTCACATCTCCAGGAAGACTGTTCCAGATTTTAGCAGCATGAATCTGAAAAGCAGCCTCCCCATGTTTAGTTCTGACTCTGGGCACTAACAGGAGTCCAGTCCCTGTGCTCCTCAGAGTCCGGGCTGGTTCATATGGGACTAACATGTCACTAATATATTTTGGTGCGAGGCCATGGAGAGACTTGTACACAAGCAGAGCTGTTTTAAAGTCTATTCTCTGAGCCACAGGAAGCCAGTGCAGAGACCTGAGGACTGGACTAATGTGGTCGTACTTCCTGGTTCTTGTCAGGACTCGAGCTGCTGCATTTTGAATGTACTGCAGCTGTTTAACAGCCTGTTTGGACAGACCTGTGAGCAGGCCATTGCAGTAGTCTAACCTACTGGAGACAAATGCATGGATAAGAATCTCCAAGTCTGCTTTAGACACTATGTTTTTGATCCTGGCAATGTTTTTTAGATGGTAAAAAGCTGCTGATGTTACTGATTTGATGTGGCTATTAAAATTTAAGTCTGAGTCCAGTATTACCCCTAGATTTCTGACCTTGTTTGAAGGTTTTAGGGAGAGAGACTGTAGGTGACAGATGACGCTCTCTCTTTGTTTCTGGGGACCAAAGACAATCATTTCAGTTTTGTCTGTGTTTAGCTGAAGGAAGTTGTTTTGCATCCACTCACTGATCTGTTGGATACAGTGAAGGAGTGAGTCCACTGGTCCATGTTCTCCTGCAGTCAGTGAGACATAGATCTGAGTGTCGTCTGCATAGTTATGATAGGAAACTTCGTTTCTGCGTATTAACTGACCTAACGGCAGCATGTAGAGATTGAACAGAAGAGGTCCCAGGATCGACCCCTGTGGTACTCCACAGGTCAGGGCCATATGATCTGAGACACAGTTTCCAATCTCCACAAAGTACTTCCTGTCCTCAAGGTAAGACCTAAACCAACTTAGGGCGGTGCCAGCGACTCCAACCCAGTCCTCTAGTCTCTGTAAGAGGATCTCATGGTCGACGGTGTCAAAGGCAGCACTTAGATCTAACAAGATTAAGATTGAGACTTTGCCTGCGTCAGTGTTCAGCCGGATATCGTTTGTAACCTTGACGAGAGCAGTCTCAGTGCTGTGGTGGGGTCTAAAGCCGGACTGAAACATATCAAATGAGTTGTTGATTATAAGAAATCTAGTAAGCTGTAGGTAGACAACTTTTTCAAGGACTTTCCCCATAAATGGCAGATTTGAGATGGGACGATAGTTGTTAAGTACCGTAGCATCGAGACTGCTCTTTTTTAGCAGGGGCCTGATGACTGCAGTTTTCAGGGCCTTTGGGAATATTCCAGAATGAAGGGACATGTTTACTATCTGTGTGAGTGAAGGTAACAGACTGCTCAGAACAGACTTCAGAAATCTAGTGGGTAGTACATCCAAGCTGCATGTGGAGGAGCTCAAACTGGAGATTATCTCTTGGACAGTTTTATCATTTACAGGTGCAAAGTGAGTTAGCTCAGAGAGCCTTTCTGGCTGTTGGATGGTTATCTGTGGATTGGAGACAATGGCGTTTTTGATGCCTTGAACCTTGTCATTGAAAAAATTTGCAAACTCATTGCATTTACGTTTGGAAGTAAGCTCTAATGGCATTTGAACAGGGGGGTTTGTTAATCTATTAACTGTTGAAAACAGAACACGCAGATTGTTGCTGCAGCCTTCAATCATTTCAGAAAAATACCTTTCTCTCGTACTACGTAGCACCCGGTTAAACTCGCACAACTTATCTTTGAAGATCTCGTAATCAACCTGGAGGTTGGACTTGCGCCACTTCCGCTCGGCCCTCCGGCACTTTCTCTTTTGTGCCCTGACCGAGTCTGCTTTAGCCCACGGCGCCTTCTGCTTATTTTTCACTATTTTAACCTTCACAGGGGCAACGGTATCCAGAACATTCAAAACACTAGAGGTGACAGAGTTAAACAGTTCATCTACAGTAGAATACGATGCATTCTCAAAGTTTATCATTCCCATAAATAGTTCACTCGTATTTTCATTTATGTGTCTTCTTCGTACAGTTGCAGAGTCCACTGGTGGTTTGTTAGTGAAACACATGTCAAAAAAAACACAGAAATGATCCGAAAGAGCAACATCGACCACGTTTACATTTGAAATATTCACCCCCTTAGTAACTAACAGATCTAGAGTGTGCCCTCTGCTGTGGGTGGGGCCACTTACGTGCTGAGTGAGATCAAAGGATTCAAGTACAGAACTCAGCTCATTTGCATTTCTGTCATCAACATTATCCACATGAATATTAAAATCACCTGTAATAACCAAACTATCAAAATCTGTGCATACAACTGAAAGCAACTCGGTAAAATTATCAATAAAACTGTGACATGACTGCGGTGGCTTGTATAGGACAATGAAGAGTATTGGAGGAGATTGTTTTTGTTGTATTTTAAAAGACACATATTCAAAAGACGAAAACTTCCCAAGAGACATTCTATGGGAGACAAAGTGGTCTCTGAAAATGGCAGCTAAGCCTCCTCCTTTTTTGTTTTCCCGTATTTCAGATTCAAACTTGAAATTTGGTGGTGATGCTTCTATTAAAACTGCATTTCCTGAATTTTGGTCAAGCCAAGTTTCAGCCATGAACATAAGATCAAGATTATGAGAACAAATAAAATTATTGATTAAAAAAGACTTGTTACAAAGAGATCTGACATTAAGCGTAGCAAGTTTCAAAGTTTCAGTATCAGCGGTTGTGGTCGGCTGATTCTTACACGGAACAAGAATTAGATTTTCCAGATTAGACTTATTAACTCCAGATGTCTTTCTGTAATGTATTCTTTGTGTTATCACTACGGGAATGGCACAGGTGGCTTCATGACAGGGCCCCAGCCGGGTCTCTCCTCTAACTAGACTGCCAGTGGCTGCGAAGCAGAGACCCTGTGCATCCTAGTGTTTAGAGAAAAGAGGGGAAGGGGAAGGCGGGGGAGGAGGATGGAGAGGTGGGTGGCTTTTGGGTGTTGAACGAGGGGGGCAGGGAGGTGGAGGGGTTTTTGGTGATGGGTTAGGGCCGGGGTGGGCTGAGGCAGAGGTTTTGGGTGCTGAACGAGGGGGAAGTGGGGGTGGAATGGTCATGAGGTTAGGGGAGGGACTGGCTGAGGTGGTTTTTGTAGGTGAATTGGAAACCCTAGGTGGTTTTGGAGGTACATATGGGGAGTGGTTTAGCATGTTGGACAGGACTCTAGATCTAGCTAATATGGGTGTGAGAGGAATAGTCTTCATCGCCGATTTTATTAGCCCTGCAGAGTGTTCAGGTAGGTCTAACAGTGAAGGCGGGGATGAAAAACAAAGGGACGTGTCCCCATTCTCTCTTGATGGAGTGGACGTGGCAGGGGGGACCCAAGACAGGTCCATGGGAGGTGGCGAGGGAGTCTTTGATGGAGGGGCAGGTGGTTGAGGAAACCCCAGCACAGGCCTGTCTGCTGTAGCCTGGGGTGAGGATGGGGGCTTCAGAGGCGCTGTAGAAGAAGAAGGCGTGGCTGCTTTGGAGCAGGCTAGGGATGAGGATGTTGGTGGTGGTGGTGGTCGTGCTGCTGGTGCTGCTACTGGTGATGATGCAGCTGCTTCTGATGACAGTGGAGGTGTTGAGATCCTTTGAGGCGGTGATGGTGTTGAGATCCTTCGAGGTGGTGGTGGTGTTGAGATCCTTTGAGGTGGTGGTGGTGTTGAGATCCTTCGAGGTGGTGGTGGTGTTGAGATCCTTCGAGGTGGTGGTGGTGTTGAGATCCTTCGATGTGGTGGAGGTGTTGAGATCCTTCGAGGTGGTGGAGGTGCAGAGACTTTTAGAGTCGGCTTCCTCCTTTTCGATGGCTGCACGAGCTGCGCAGGCTGAGGTCTCAGGGCAAAAGAAAGGTTATCCATCAACACTTTTACTCCGTAAGTGTTCAGATGTGGCCCTTTCCCTTCAAAAAGCTCATGCCTATTCCAGAACAGATTAAAATTCTCAATGAAGGCAAGTCCTCTGCGTGAACATTCGTTGAGTAGGAAAGTATTTAGCTGATACAGACGACTGAATTTCATTTGCTTCCCGTCCACATTTGGTAGTGGGCCACTGATAACGATTTTTACATCCATTTTAGCAAAGGTCGTCCAATAAGAGAGAGTAATCCCGTTTCAACTTTTCACTTGTGTTGTCATAGACGTCTACTGCCCCCACGTGGATCAACAATCTTTTTACCCCGCCGGTCTCAGACAGAAGCCTCGGAGCCAGCCGCCTTATCTCATCCACTTTGGCAGAGTGTACTGAGTGAACCTTGAGATTACGCATGTTTACGCGTCTTATCGCCGAATCGCCGATAAAGAGCGACTCAGCTGCATTTGACCTTGACTGAGACTGAGACTGGGACTGAGAGACTACTGCTGATTCATCTTCCAAAAGTGGGGAAAAGCGGTTTCTTGTAATTAAAGATTTTTGCTGTGGCATTATGACACTCTTGTTATCATTAGCTTTGCCTTGTTTGGGCTTGGCACCATATGTGTTCCAACAATTGTCTCTGTTGATTTTGGGAAATGAAATAGCGTCATCATAACTTACGTTTTGTCCATTTGGTCCATTTCCCTTCATTGGTATTGTTGTGTTCAGCCCCAATTCTGATTCAAGCACAAACATTCGGTCTTGAAGAAGTTTTAGCTCCTGTTTGAGTGAAAAACAGCCGTCGCAAAGTTTTGTTCTGTTTTCCCGTCCTCCCGACATGCTGTAAGTTAGGTAAATTCCACAAGTCTTGTGTTGAAGTTTGTAAAAAGGAGTAATCCGTGTTTTGTGGAATAAAAATGTAAGCAAAAATGATTAAAGGAGATAAAAAAGCAGAAAGCGAGGAGCAGCAAGAGAATGCGACTGCTCTGTCCCAGAGGTCGCACACACACCTGAGGCAGGAGCTGAGGAAGGAGCTGAGGAAGGAGCTGAGGGAGTGGCTGAGGGGGGGAAGTAGCTGAGGGAGGAGCTGAGGAAGGAGCTGAGGCAGGAGCTGAGGGAGGAGCTGAGGGAGGAGCTGAGGCAGGAGCTGAGGCAGGAGCTGAGGAAGGGGCTGAGGCAGGAGCTGAGGGAGTGGCTGAGGAAGTAGCTGAGGGAGGAGCTGAGGAAGGAGCTGAGGCAGGAGCTGAGGCAGGAGCTGAGGAAGGAGCTGAGGGAGGAGCTGAGGGAGGAGCTGAGGCAGGAGCTGAGGAAGGAGCTGAGGAAGGAGCTGAGGGAGGAGCTGAGGGAGGAGCTGAGGCAGGAGCTGAGGAAGGAGCTGAGGCAGGAGCTGAGGGAGTGGCTGA
Organism: Knipowitschia caucasica; assembly: GCA_964034765.1. Classification (NCBI taxonomy): domain Eukaryota; kingdom Metazoa; phylum Chordata; class Actinopteri; order Gobiiformes; family Gobiidae; genus Knipowitschia; species Knipowitschia caucasica. The sequence goes on along the minus strand of OZ035842.1, from coordinate 6,337,600 downwards.
GGAAGTAGCTGAGGGAGGAGCTGAGGAAGGAGCTGAGGGAGGAGCTGAGGAAGGAGCTGAGGGAGGAGCTGAGGAAGGAGCTGAGGGAGGAGCTGAGGGAGGAGCTGAGGGAGGAGCTGAGGCAGGAGCTGAGGCAGGAGCTGAGGAAGGAGCTGAGGCAGGAGCTGAGGGAGTGGCTGAGGAAGTAGCTGAGGGAGGAGCTGAGGAAGGAGCTGAGGGAGTGGCTGAGGAAGTAGCTGAGGGAGGAGCTGAGGAAGGAGCTGAGGCAGGAGCTGAGGGAGGAGCTGAGGGAGGAGCTGAGGCAGGAGCTGAGGGAGGAACTGAGGAAGGAGCTGAGGCAGGAGCTGAGGAGGAGCTGAGGAGAGTGAGGAGCTGAGGAGGAGCTGAGGGAGGAGCTGAGGGAGGAGCTGAGGCAGGAGCTGAGGAAGGAGCTGAGGAAGGAGCTGAGGGAGGAGCTGAGGGAGGAGCTGAGGCAGGAGCTGAGGAGGAGCTGAGGCAGGAGCTGAGGGAGGAGCTGAGGAAGGAACTGAGGAAGGAGCTGAGGGAGGAGCTGAGGGAGTAGCTGAGGGAGTTGCTGAGGCAGGAGCTGAGGGAGGAGCTGAGGAAGGAGCTGAGGGAGGAGCTGAGGCAGGAGCTGAGGGAGGAGCTGAGGGACGAGCTGAGGCAGGAGCTGAGGCAGGAGCTGAGGAAGGAGCTGAGGCAGGAGCTGAGGGAGGAGCTGAGGGAGGAGCTGAGGCAGGAGCTGAGGAAGGAGCTGAGGGAGGAGCTGAGGGAGGAGCTGAGGAAGGAGCTGAGGGAGGAGCCGAGGGAGGAGGTGCGTCAGATTTACCAACACAGACCAGAGAATCAAACAGTTCAAACCAGTGGGGGCAGGGTCCATGAGCACTCCTTGCCAGTGGGGGTGTACCCGGAAAGAGAATTACCCAATGCTTTTGTTTGGCGTCTTCTTTCCTCTCAAAAACGTCTTTACAGGGTGGTCCAAAAGTGGCTCTTAGCCCAAAGCTCCGTTCCAGATGCTGTCGAGGCTGAGGGGAGGTTTTATTTTTTTTGGACCTTTTTAGTTTATCCGCTTGGACTTTTTAATGCACTCGTTAAATGAATGAGGCTAGTCACTAGCCGCTAGTGCATCTAACACATTTGCAAATGCCTGTTTTCACATTTTCCTGCCCCGCGGCCATTTTTTAAAAAGCCACAGAAGGTAAAAGGAATGTCACATTAGTTTCAAGATAAAAGAACAATAACTGTAGTAATTAAAATAAAATATGATCTCTATGAATAGTTGATATTTAGTACACAATACACAGAGTTTGCATCATTTCTAGCCAAACCCCAGCAGGTGGTCACAGGAGGAAGACCCTGGAAACAAAAGTTGGATGGTAACTGTCATCACTGAGGCTGCAGACTAAACAGATTCAGATTAATTTATTTGCCATTTGCAGTAAAACCACATTGGAAAAACTGTGCAAGACTACCCCGGTGTGCACCAGATGACACACACCAGAGCTCTTGCCACACAGTCCCTTTGATCATTATTCCACATGCGATCCTCCTGCAGCCTTTTGTTTATTACAGGTTCATTACATGTGTGGTTTAAAAGTAAAAGTAAAAGTCCCTCCACAGAGAAAGGGAATGTTTTCAAACCCAACTCATCAACCAACCGCTAAACCTATCGATACCATTGCCTTCAAGCCAATAAATCTCTCTCTGAAGTTTCAATATTAATGACGTATTCTCCAATTCTAGTCCAGTGTGTTCTGGTCAAGTGTTAAAACAAGGTTAAAGACTTCACTCATCGACCACCAGATGGGAGTGTTGCTCATTCCAGTCATCTCTCACACCATTTTCTCCTCTGGTCACAGTCATACTAACGATAATATAGAAAAGGAGAGTGTTTTTGTTGCTTTTGTTTGGGCCTTTGTTGCGTGTTGATGCATAGAGCGGAGTAGAGCAGAGATCTCAGCTTAGATCTTCAGGATAATCTTCTTACAGGATTTAGAACCAGGCTTTAGCTGCTCCTGGTGCGTCCACACAGAAGATACAAGCTGATTTGGATCTGGCAGCCATTGAACTACATCACAGGAGTTGTCGGTCGTTGCTACACAAAACTACACACGAGTCACACAGCTTTGCAGCTACAGCTAATAGTACACAATAAGCAACAATTTGTGCCTTCAATATCAAACCATGGACGCTCCAATCACCATGACTCTAAGAAAACCCCATTCCGAGAATCATGTCAGAAATAAGGTTTTAAAGGTCGAGCTACAGAAGTAAAAGACTTTTGAACAATATTTCCTAGAGTTTGCTCCCAACCCCAACAAACCAGAGGGAGGCGGGTCCCGGTTGAGTGAGTATGTGCGCTGACAAGCTGTAATCTCACTCCCAGGTGGTGGGGGTGTACCCGGAAAGAGATTTACCCATGAAGCTTTTTTATGGCGTCTTCCTTCCTCTCTAAAACCTCTTTAAAGGTGGGTCCAAAAGTGGCTATTGTTCCAAAGCTACGTTCCAGATGTCGATGTTGAGGAGAGTACATTTTTTTGGACCGGTCTAGTTTAGCCGCTGTGGACTTTTGAATGCAATCGTTAAATGAATTGGGCTCATGCCGGCTGACGTATGTGCAAATGCGTTTTTTCATATTGTCCTGCACCACGGCCATTTTGAAGAAGCTACAGAAGGCATAAGAGGTGGCACATATTGACCCCTTGCATGTGACGTCCCTGCCACGCCCACTCTCCATGACAGACGGCAGAAGTCTAACTGGAGCCTGCGGACACCTGACCAAAACAACCTGTTTCCATCCATCCATCCATCCATTTTCTTCCGCTTCATCCGTTGCCGGGTCGCGGGGGCAGCAGTCTAAGCAGAGACGCCCAGACTTCCCTATCCACACACACCTCCTCCAGCTCGTCCGGGGGGACCCCAAGGCGTTCCCAGGCCAGCTGAGAGACATAGTCTCTCCAGCGTGTCCTGGGTCTTCCCCGGGGCCTCCTCCCGGTGGGACGTGCCCGGAACACCTCCCCAGGAAGGCGTCCAGGAGGCATCCTGAACAGATGCCCGAGCCACCTCAACTGGTTCCTCTCGACGTGGAGAAGCAGCGGCTCTACTCCGAGCTCCTCCCGTGTGACCGAGCTCCTCACCCTATCTCTAAGGGAGCGCCCAGCCACTCTGCGGAGGAAGCTCATTTCGACCGCTTGTATCCGCGATCTCGTTCTTTCGGTCATTACCCACAGCTCATGACCATAGGTGAGGGAGGGAACGAAGATTGACCGGTAAATTGAGAGCTTTGCCTTTCGGCTCAGCTCCCTCTTTACCACAACGGTCCGATACAGAGACCGCATCACTGCGCACGCTGCACCGATCCGCCTGTCAATCTCACGCTCCATCCTCCCCTCACTCGTGAACAAGACCCCGAGATACTTGAACTCCTCCACTTGAGGAAGGACCTCTCCACCCACCTGGAGAGGGCAAGGCACCTTTTTCCGGTCAAGCACCATGGCCTCGGATTTGGAGGTGCTGATTCTCATCCCAGCCGCTTCACACTCGGCTGCAAACCGTCCCAGTGCATGTTGCAGGTCCTGGTTCGTTGGAGCCAGCAGGACGACATCATCCGCAAAAAGTAGAGATGAAATCCTGTGGCTCCCGAACCGGACCCCCTCCGGCCCCTGGCTGCGCCTAGAGATTCTGTCCATAAATACAGTGAACAGAACCGGTGACAAAGGGCAGCCTTGGCGGAGGCCAACATGCACCGGGAACAGGTCTGACTTACTGCCGGCAATGCGAACACAGCTCTGGCTCCGGTCATACAGGGACCGAACAGCCCTCAGCAGAGGACCCCGGACCCCGTACTCCCGGAGGACCCCCCAAAGGACACCCCGGGGAACGCGGTCGAACGCCTTCTCCAAATCCACAAAGCACATGTGGACAGGTTGGGCGAACTCCCATGAACCCTCGAGTATCCGATGGAGAGTATAGAGCTGGTCCAGTGTTCCGCGACCGGGACGAAAACCACACTGCTCCTCCTGAATCCGAGATTCGACCATCGGACGAAGCCTCCTCTCCAGTACCTTGGAGTAGACCTTACCGGGGAGGCTGAGGAGTGTGATCCCACGATAATTGGAACACACCCTCCGGTCCCCCTTCTTGTAGAGAGGGACCACCACCCCGGTCTGCCACTCCATTGGCACCGCCCCCGATCGCCACGCGATGTTGCAGAGACGTGTCAGCCAAGACAGTCCTACAACATCCAGAGACTTTAGATAGTCAGGACGGATCTCATCCACTCCCGGCGCCTTGCCACCATGGAGGCTGCCAACCACCTTGGTGACCTCGGCCAGGGAGATGGAAGTATCCGCCCCAACATCCTCAGCCTCTGCCTCCTGGACGGGGGACGTGACGGGGGGATTGAGGAGAACCTCGAAGTATTCCTTCCACCGCCCGACAATATCCCCAGTCGAGGTCAGCAGCCCTCCACCCGCACCATACACGGTGTTGGCAAAGAACTGCTTCCCCCTCCTGAGGCGCCGGACGGTTTGCCAGAACCTCTTCGAGGCCGACCGATAGTCATGCTCCATGGACTCTCCGAACTCCTCCCAGTCCCGGGTTTTTGCCTCTGCAACAGCCCGGGCCGCGGCACGTTTGGCCTGCCGGTACTGGACAGCTGCCTCAGGAGTCCCACGAACCATCATTGCTCGATAGGACTCCTTCTTCAGCCTGACGGCATCCCTTACTGCCGGTGTCCACCACCGGGTTCGGGGATTGCCGCCGGGACCAGCACCAGAGACCTTGCGACCACAGCTACGAGCCGCCGCATTGGCGATAGAGGGAAGAGAACATGGTCCACTCGGACTCGATGTCCCCCTCCTCTGCCGGGACCTGGGAGAAGCTCTCCCGGAGGTGTGAGTTGAAAGTCCGTCTGACAGGGGGCTCAGCGAGACGTTCCCAGCAAACCCTCACTACACGCTTGGGCCTGCCAGGTCTGACCGGCCTCCTGCCCTGCCAGCGGATCCAACTCACGACCAGGTGATGATCGGTTGACAGCTCCGCCCCTCTCTTCACCCGAGTGTCCGAGACACGCGGTCGAAGGTCAGATGATACGACTACAAAGTCGATCATCGACCTCCGGCCTAGGGTGTCCTGGTGCCACGTGCACTGATGGACACCCTTGTGCTCGAACATGGTGTTCGTGATAGACAGGCCGTGACTGGCACAGAAGTCCAACAACTGAACACCGCTCGGGTTCAGATCAGGGGGGCCGCTCTTCCCGATCACCCCTCTCCAAGTGTCACTGGCATTTCCCACATGGGCGTTGAAGTCCCCCAGGAGAATAACGGAGTCCCCGGGCGGTGCACTGTCCAGTACCCCTCCCAAGGACTCCAAGAAGGCCGGGTACTCTGCACTACCGTTAGGCCCGTAGGCCGTCACAACAGTGAGAGACTTGTCCCCCACCCGGAGGCGGAGGGACGCGACCCTCTCATTCACCGGGGAGAACTCCAACACGTGGCGGCTGAGATGGGGGGCAATGAGTATGGCCACCCCAGCTCGCCGCCTCTCCCCGCGGGAAACACCAGAAAAGTGGAGCGTCCAACCCCTCTCAAGGAGTTGGGTTCCAGAGCCCAAGCTGTGTGTGGAGGTGAGGCCGACTATCTCTAGTCGGTATCGCTCAACCTCCCCGACAAGCTCGGGCTCCTTCCCCCCCAGTGAGGTGACGTTCCACGTCCCAAGAGCCAGATGTTGGGTGTGTGGACTGGGTCGTCGAGGTCTCCGCCTTCGACTGCTGCCCAGTCCTCTCTGCACCTCGCCTGTTTCAGCGCATTACAGCCAAAACTGTGACATTTTGCAGTGCGGTTGATTATACTAAAAGGCAAGAAGGACATAAGCTTTTTTATCTGATACCTTCTCGTCATGAAGACAGAAGACGACGATGGCGGCAATCAACCAAAAGGACTGGACCCATCCAAGTACTCCCTAATCTGCAGTGAACACTTTTTACAAGATAAAGCAATCACAAGTTTGTATTTATTTTATTTCCATTAATTTGGAGCACAATGACACACGTCAAACGTGTCTCTTACTACTGTCCTGTATGTGCGCTGCAACATTGACATTTTTATCTTTTAAGTCAATTGCGTGTTTCACTATTTTCCTCTGCGTCAGTACGTATCATGTTTGGCTGTAGACAGACAAGCCACAGAAAAGCGGACTATTGCTAATGCAGCTAAATGTACATATTAATCTGCTCCAGTGTGAGGGGATGCATTGTTAACGATAATGATAAAGATCATGTAGGGTGAATTTGGGCAAAAATAGACATTTTATTTAATCGATAAAATTGACTGGGGGGAGAAGGTACGAGTCAACATCCAGTTAGGCAATCCTTAACTTCTCCAAATACCACTCTTTGTGAGCCCTGACCTGATGTCCTACTTCCACCTATAACGTAATCCAACATGTGCTTGAAGAGGCCACTTCTCATTTTCCGTTTTTAAGAGTTGTGTCCGTTTTGCTCTCGCAACAATGCTAATGCTAATGCTAATGCTAGTTTCCAATACTTCCGCCGTAAGCTCATTCACAATCACGTGACTGGATGACGTTGATGCATCTCAATAGTATTTACAGATAGATACACACAATATCTGAGCTCTGAACATCGTAAAGTGCTTCGGGTGACTTGGTCTGTAAAAATGCGCTGTTTAAATAAAGCTTACTTACACGTTAGGTCATTAATGCTTTTATCGTTTCCCTCATTCATATCTTCATCTCTTAATCTACTTCCACATGAATCAGACTCACGCCAACGCGCTGCCATTCATAAAACTCTGTAATCTCTGTCCTGGAGGATTCTGTGACTCAGCTGCTTCCTGTCCACGCTCCTGTTTATAGTGACCGCAACACCTGGTCCTCCCCCACCTCCTCACCACCCCTTCTCACCCCATTCTCACCCCTCCTCCACCCCCCCACCCCATCATCACCCCCTGTTTACTCCTCCTCCTCACGCACACCGGTGATGTAGGGGTCCCCCACAGCCCGGTGCGGGGCCGAAGGAGGCGACATCATGTGACATCACAGGTCACATGATGGATCTGAGTTGTGTACGGGGCACTTCAGCGCCGTGGGTGTAGTGTGGGCCCCAAAGTCAACAGTTTAATGTTAAAGCTTTTAATCGTGACTAATTAAGAACCAGGAGACGTCTTGACCCTTGAGAGGCGGATGTAAAATGTGTGAGTCACAGAAAGATACAAACGGAGCTAAAAGAGAAACACAAACGTTTGTGCGACATTAACAAAATATACACACAGCTCTTTTGTTTTTGCTTCGTTTTGTGGATTCAGTATACTTATATACATATGGTATATACACATAGTATATGCACATAGTATATGCTCATGTATATGTAATGTTGTTATTCCTTCTCAATGTAGAGTCTAAGGCAGGGTGACCAACATTTTTAGTACTCCATCCATCCATCCATCCTCTTCCCCTTAATCCATTTCTGGGTCGGGGGTGGCAGTCAGAGCTGCACCCAGCACCAGCCCCTCACTGATCCTCCTGCAGGTGCTGTCAGGGCTTCAGGCAAAGTGGGGTTAAGTGACTTTCCCAAGGACACAACGACAGCAGTCATCAGTGGGAGTCGTGCAGTAGGTCTCGTGGTGGATTCGAACCCACAACCTTCAGGCTCAAAGGCCAATGCTCTACCAACTGAGCCACTGTCGCCCTGTATAGTATAAGATTCCTTCCTTCCTTCCTTCCTTCCTTCCTTCCTTCCTTCCTTCCTTCCTTCCTTCCTTCCTTCCTTCCTTCCTTCCTTCCTTCCTTCCTTCCTTCCTTCCTTCCTTCCTTCCTTCCTTGGCTCTGGGTTTAAAAACTGGCTTGACTGGATTGTAGAATTTAAAATGGGTTTGATACGTCTGTACCGATTCACGCCACAGCTGCATAATATTTGGAAGTCCTCCAGGGGCGCCAGATTGAGACGCTCTGTGGAATGTGGGCCCACTCCTCGACGGTGAAGTTGCTGGATATTAGCAGGAACAGGAACGGGCTGTTGTAGACGGCGATCGGGAGTTTGTGAAGCAGTCATTAGACAGAGTCAGAGATATCCAGCTTTTAATCGTTATAATGTTGATAATTAGGGTTCACAGCGACAGACTTGGCGTTTTTCAGTCTGTATTTTATCTTATCATCTGATTGGTTTCACATTTTAAGTTGAAATGCAGACTACATTTTAGCTTTTGTCTCTGCACCTGATTTTATGTTTTGTTTACACTGTTTTTTAACTCTATTTGATGAAATGTAGTATTTTAATTTTGTTTAAGTTGATTGAGATTTATTCAAAGATATTATTGTTAGAGCCTGAGGTTCTCCCCAGGATTTTCTTATGAAGACGAACATAAGATTTAAACCTGTATCTTTTAGTTGGAGTTTTAATTTCTCTACAAAACATCAGTTTCTCTGAGCCCACAACGTAAATTATTGACTCAAAGAACTCTTTTGTACAAAAATGCAATATATTATATGTTAACTCATAAGATCAGACTCTGGGCCTCCCCTTTTTCCACTGTTTTTTATTTTTTATTTTCTTTATAGTTGATCTTTTCAGTTGAGGAGGGTCTAAGGACAGGAGTTTTGATCCAGGACATTTAAGGACATTGATAACAGTTAAATAATCATAATAATGCTCCTTATGAACAAATGGCTCTATGTGTTTTTATCAGAGTATTTCTTGTTTGATTCTCTGATCTGTTGTTTGTGAATCGACAGCTTTGTAATAGTCCTCCAAAAAATAACCACTGTTGTGATTTAGGGCGATACAAATGTCTATTTCTGCCTGGTTTTGTAAAATAAGCACAATCTAATGATTAAAATACATGTTTAAAGTATTTCAACCTCATGTGGTGGGAGTCTATAAGGTGATATTGTAAACAGAAATACATGTGTACGTCCAACACATGGTGAAACTATGGCAGATACTGAATATTTATGTATTTACAATATATATTTGCATCTGTATGTTTATAAGCGCAGGAGGCAACAAAACAATGTACAAATCTCCAAAAACCAAGGAATGCAATGTTATTTATTTATTTATTTAAAAACCTGCACAAGACAAGGTACAAATATCAGTTATCCAATTAAAAAGGTTGTAAATACTTGTATATTTATGTATGATATCAATCTTTTTTTAGTGCATGAACTTTGCGAAGGATCATCACTGGGTTCATTTCTTTTGGAGAATTGCTCATCACAGAAAGCAGAGGAAAGTTCACTCATAAAAATGTAAAAAGGTGTGTTCTGCAGTAAACTGATCCCTGAGAAACGTTCTCGGGGCTTAGCGGATCAAAGGATCAGGATCCGGAGGCCCCTGAGAACACAAACCCAAAACCACCTTTTCACTCACGGCGCCTCGGATCTGCAACGACCCGAGAGGAAATCCCTTCTGCGTCTGACTCACGCCTGAACCGCCGCAAACATCCAGGATCCACTGCGAGGGTTTCTGTGGGACAAGTCCTGACAGACCTGGCCTCGGCTGACTCCGACTCAAGCCTCATCGCCATGGCAACGCATGTGCTGATCCCGGTGAGGAAATATCCTGCTGCCCGGGGCCCCATTCTTGTTTGATAATAATCACTCATAAAGCACGGAAAACTGGTCCAGACACGGAGACAAATACCATCAGGATCTGTCACCGGGGGCAACGGAGGGGCAGGAATCATAGAGCACAGGGACCGGCCTCCTGCTGGGACTCTGAGGAGCACAGGGACTGGCCTCCTGCTGGGACTCTGAGGAGCACAGGGACCGGTATCCTGCTGGAACTCTGAGGAGCACAGGGACTGGTCTCCTGCTGGTCCCAGAGTCAGGACTTTCAGATTCATGCAGCTAATATCTGGAACAGTCTTCCTGAAAATGTGAGACAGGCTTCTTCTCTGACTATGTTTAAATCCAGGTTTAAAAATAGTTCTGTTTCGCTGCAACGACTTTACTCTTTTTAATGTACTGTAGTTTATTTATGTATTTTTTAATGCCTTGTGTGATTGTGTCTGTCTTGAGTTTTTTGTGTGTGAATAAACTGTGCTATGCAAATAACCTGGCCTGGCCTTGCCCAGTATTGGGCAAGGCCAAACAAGATAGATTTGATGATTGATATTGATAATTGTACTTTAGGAAAAACCCTGAAATGTAATTTTATTCTAATACACTGCGTCTTGCAACTCAACAAACTTCTTTAAAGTTAACAACCTAATGAAGAGTAGCAGCGCCATCTTGTGGTGTAAAAAGTATCGTCTGTTCTCGGGATCAAAGTACTTCCAAAATCCAAATCTGATGAACTTTATGATAAGCCTCATTGACATCATCGAGTAGTGTAAATAGAATATTGTGTTTGTATGACCTCATGTAACCAAAGGTGGGAAATATTATCAGATTTGATTTGATAAAGTTGTAATAATCACTCAATAATCCACAATAATAGACACACACTCCACACTCACATCAGAGCACAGGTACAGGTCCCTCATAGCACAGGTACAGGTCCCTCAGAGCACAGGATTTATATATGAACAATGTATTTTATTCTGCATTTATGCGCTTTTGTATTTTGTATTTTGTGATTCTTTGTATTTATAGATTTTCACCTCATTATCATTAAACCTTTAACACTCCTTGAAGAAAGCAATGCCTAAAATATATTGTTCCAACTGTCAATTATTGAACAAGATGTCAATACGTTAACAACTGCAACTGGTGACATGTGCATTAAACGCTATTTGTGTCTTAATGGCATTAGCATTTATTAATTAAGTAAGTATAATTAAGTTTTAGATGGATTATTAGCGTATATAATTATTTGATAGTTTTATATTATTCATCTTTTAAAAACACTCATGAAGAGGAATAAGTCTTTTCGATATGACTTGATGAATACTAGGATTTTCATTTTTAATACTGTGTTTTATATTTTCTCTGTGTCGCACTTCTCCACAAACTGATAGCTTATTAAATGTTCTATAAAAATACAATTTATCGGCTTGACTGATACAGATCAATCCAGTCCAGTCGCACTAAACAACACAGACCACGGCGACCTGCAGAACCACATTTCCCACAATGCTCCAGTGGGGTTGAAGCGCTGAAATTCAAAGGTGCGCATGCGCAGCAGTTGTTGTGGTAAAGATGGCGGCGTTGCTGCAGCAGGAGTTGGACGTGGGGGAGATCTCCAAACTCCCCAAAAACATCGTGAACAAAGTGGAGAGGCTTCTGGAGGAGCAGCAGTACGAGCTGGACTCTCTGAAGGCCCAACATGAGCAGCTCCGGGTGGACAACGGTGAGACACTCTCCCGCTGCTGGTTCTGGGTCTCTGGGTCTGAAACCTCCACGCTCCGGGCTTATGAGTGAAACCTCAGGCAGCTGCAGGGACGGGGGACCTACAAGAAATGCACTCACTCTCATGTTTTAGTCCACAGTTTTGCTAAATGTATGAATGGTTTTGTTGGATATAAAAAAGGCTAATGTTAGCTTACTTTGAGTTAGCATATAAGAGCTGAATGGGCTATATGCAGGGGGGCGTGACGTCATTTCCTGTTAACTAAGCACAGCCCGTTCCCTTCCGGTCAGCACTAGATCATATACGAAAGTGAAAGTAAATATAACAAACTACCTATTCATGCCTAAATTTAACCAGCCATTCCCATAACATAACCCCAACCCACCCTTAACCCTAACTTTAACCATCTTACTCAGACCACCTTAACTCTAACCTTAACCATCTTACTCAGACCACCTTAACCCTAACCTTAACCATCTTACTCAGACCACCTTAACCCTAACCTTAACCCTCTTACTCAGACACCTAAAACTTAACCAGTCACCACTTAAGGATTTTTAGTCTAAAACTAATTCGACAATAGGATTGTTACTTCCGGTTTTGTCCAGATTCCGTATATGATCTATTGCTGACCGTTCACTTCCTGTCTATGCTATCCTATGGCTTTTAGGTGGGTTTTAGTGACGTTTTTTGGTATTTCGATTGATACATTCAGCTGAGACTGACCCAAAAGTGTCGCTGTGCTTTCTCTCTGAGGTAGAGCTTTGACTGTGGCCACTCAGAGATTTGTAAACTTTATAAAAACACAATGACAGCACAATCAGAGAGCACTGCTGTGTCCCAAAAATGCCCAGTATCCTCAGTTTAATTCCCGCTTGAGCATTATTTGGGAAACTCTTGTAAACCACTGCTGAACTCCAGTGAAACTCAAGCCGTTTCCCGCGAACAGGAAGTGAAGTGGGGTTGGAACTAAAACGTGGAAGTGGTGCGTGCATAGAGCCCATACACATAACCTCATATACACATAACCTCATATACAAATCAAGGCATGCCGCGTACAATTACTTCCGTACTCCTTATAGGCAAAGTGGGGTAAAGTGTCTTGGCCAAGGACGCACCGACAGAACCCACAGACAGGCTATTCTACTGTCTTCTCTGGTTTACATTCCGGTATTCGTGAAAACAAATGGGGCGACAGTGGCTCAGTTGGTAGAGCATTGGTCTTTTGAGCCTTTCTGCACAGACTCCCACTGATGTCTGCTTTCGTAGTGTCCTTGAGCAAGACACTTAAGTTAACCCCACTTTGCCTGAACCCCCTGCTGATGGATCAAGGCTGCTTTGTCACTGACAGAACAGCCTCCTGTGGACTCAGCACCTGCAGGAGGATCAATGGGGGGGCTGGGGCTCTGTGCACTGACTGGTCCTCATGTATGAAACTTGCTCAGAAAAGGGTGTACATTTTTGGTGCAGATTCCAAATACGCAAAATTAAACGCAGGATTTATGAACGTGTGAGGTCCGCCCATATAAGGGCGTACGCAGCTGCTCCTGTTGATAAATGTGGTGGCTGAAAACGAACGTAATTAAAAAACTCACGCCTATAAATATTCAGAAAACACCTGTTTCACGCCTAATTTTTACGACATGGCAGAAAGGAAGACGACGAAGAAGAAGAAGAAGAACTTCACGGAGCAGGAGATCGATATAATTATGAATGAAGTGGAAAAACACAAAAAAATAATGTTTGGAAGCCTCAAAAGTGGCATAAAGGGGGCTCAAAAAAAAAAAATATGGAGGGCTCTTACAGCCTCCGTAAACAGCGTGGGGCCTGTGCGACGCACTCCTAAGGAGGTGAGTTCATTCATGTTTTGCTGAAGAAATTCCATGTCAAACAGTTGACGACAATAATTAGGGCCAATAGTAAGCATTTATTATTTATGCCTACAGGTGAAAAAAAAATGGAGTGACTTAAAAATAATCACAAAAAGACGTTTAGCAGCCCAAAGGCGAAGTGCTCAGCAGACAGGGGGAGGACCACCAGATCGAAGCCTCTTGTCTGCAACTGAGGAGCGGGTTGCTGCGCTAATCGGTGCGGCCTCAATTTTCGGTGTCTCGGGGGATGAAGGGGACACCGACCTGATCGAGGAGACTGTTTTAGGTAAGTAATTAAATTCTAGCTAAATCTGTCCAAATGAAAGCAGAGACATCCTTATTCTTATGTTGTTTTTTATTTATTGTAGAAGAGCCAGGACCAAGTGGCAGCACACTGCAGGCTGAGCCAAAGGAAGAGACTGGAGATGTGCCCGCGACACAGACTCCCCAAGCCGCTGCTTCCCAACCCTGCACATCCCCGGCTCTACAACCCTCTCTCAAGACAGAGGAAGTGCCGGACAGGCAGACAGAGATTTGGAGCCAGCTGGTTCAAATCAACACAAACCTGCTATTAATTAACCAAACACTTTGTCAAATCAATGAGAATTTAAAGAAATAAAAAATGTTAAATGATTTGTGTGATCATTACTTTAACATTGTTGAATGAGGGCCTGTCTGAGCTGTTCAGGTCAAAGTGCAGGCGGTGCTGGCCATGGTTCGTCATCCATGGGCTGCTCCACCTGAGGCCCCAATGCATCAAATGGCATACCGTGGTCCTGTGCCATATTGTGGAGGACCGAGCAGACCAGGACCATATGGCACACTTACCCCTGGCATGTCCCAGGCAGAGCCATCTTCCCTTCAGGAGACCTGCGCAGCGCTCCACAGTGGCACGCGTCTTTGAGTGCGCTTGGTTGAAGCGCTGCTCCTGCGGTGTTTGCGCGTCGGCTAGGGGAGTTATTAGATATTCCAATAACTGAGAGCCTCTGTCACCTAAAGCAGTGGTTCTCAAAGTGGGGTACGCCAAAGAATTTTTGAGATACCATTGAGATTAACTCATTGACGTCAATTGACAGTCTTTGCCTGTTCGTCTTTGTCCCATAAATGTCTGGGGTTTGGCTGTAGACAGTATTTTATTAAGCCAGCAGGTGGCAGCAGAGCTCTGTGGTTGACTTGGTCAAAGATCACTGTCTGAGCTCTCAGCTAGCCTGGTCGTACCGCACCATAGTACAAATTACATTTCGTACGAAGGTCTGGAGGTGCTCCATTGAGCTCTGTTAACCCCTCCCACGTGTAAACTCCTTTTGCAGATTAAAACGATTGGATCTGAGTTTACCGTGACTTATGTAATGAGCCCGAGTCTGTTTTTCCAGCGATTACATTTGCTAAACATTCCTCTTGCTCCGGCTTCAATTTCTTGATAGAACCAGACCAGATTACTTTACTATCACATTTTTCGGCATTGCCAAACTACAACCTGCCTGTTCGACACAAACTCTTGACATCACCCACAACGAACTAAAACTGCGCTCTCTGAATGGTCGGTCGAAATTCAACCGATTGTATTTGCTAACTCAGGGACTAGACCCAGACGTTACATGCAGAGAAGTGATGATTAAACTGAGTGTACGGATGGATAAGACCAGGCTAACTCTGAGCAGGAGAGACAGAGGTGAAGCAGGCATGGAATAATACAGTCAGGCTACATTTGGAGGCAGTTTGAGCAGTAAATGTGTCTCTAGAGAGTGTCTCTAGAATATGTCTCTTGAATCATGAACATTCCCAATGGCCTTGAAAACGGCGGTCATCAGGCCCCTCCTAAAAAAGAGGAATCTGGAAGCCCTGGCACTCAAAAAATTATCGGCCCATTTCAAATCTGCCTTTCATGGGAAAAATTCTAGAAAAAGTTGCCTATCAACAACTTACAGAATTTTTAATAATCAATAACGCTTATATGTTCCAGTCAGGGTTTAGACCCCACCACAGCACTGAGACCGCGCTAATAAAGGTAACAAATGACATCAAACTAAACACTGACGCAGGAAAAGTTTCAGTCCTTTTTCTGTTAGATTTAAGTGCTGCTTTTGACACTATTGATCATGGCATCCTCATTCAGAGACTTGAGGACTGGGTTGGTGTTGCTGGCACCGCCCTAAGCTGGTTTAGGTCCTATTTACAAGACAGAAAGTTTTTTGTGGAGATCGAAAACTGTACCTCAGACCACTTGGCCCTGACCTGCGGAGTGCCACAGGGGTCAATCCTGGGTCCTCTTCTGTTTAATATTTACATGTTGCCTCTAGGTCAGTTGATTCACAGTAATAATGTCTCTTATCACAATTACGCTGACGATACTCAGGTCTATGTGTCCCTGACAGCAGGAGAGCATGAACCAGTGGACTCGCTCCTTCACTGTGTCCAGCAAATCGGTGATTGGATGCAAAATAACTTTCTCCAACTAAACACCGACAAAACTGAAATAATTGTTTTCGGACCCCAGAAACAAAGAGAGAGCGTTATTTGTCACCTCCAGGCTCTCTCTCTACAACCCTCAAATCGGGTCAGAAATCTAGGAGTGATAATGGACTCAGACTTAAATTTCAAAAGCCACATAAAATCTGTAACATCAGCAGCTTATTACCACCTAAAAAACATTGCTAAAATTAAAAACATAGTGTCTAAGGCAGACTTGGAGACTCTTATACATAGTTCCCACAGACCAATGAATGTCACATGACCTCCTCGGAGACGCCATCTTTGATGGCACGCTGTTGTGTTTGTGCATTCCATTAAACAGAAGAATGAGAATAAATGTAGATATTCAAACGCAAATTGGAAAAAAAAGGGCAACTTTTGAGCAAATAATTGTATATTAATACAATGGCACCACAGTTTAACGTGCTACGGACATGTTTTACATATTTGATCAAATTATGCAGCAAAAATTAACAAGCAATGCAAACATTTCTCAAAAACTTTAGATTTAATACCAGTTGGAGCTCCATTTAATTATTTTAATTATATTAACAATTAATTTAATTAATGCTAATGCCACACGGACACTCTGGATTGCTGTTATTGTTTATTTCCGCGTTTTTGACCGTATGTTTTGGTGAATGGTGGGCAACTGATTTTTTCAGGCGTAAAGAGCAGTTTATTTTATGACACAGATCTTTTTACAGAAGCAATGCTGTTTGTGAACATTGTTTTAGCCCACCATAGAACTATTATTATCTATTTAATACATTTACGTTACCCTCGAGAGCCTCGGACGCGACACCGATCCTCCTCATAATAAAGTAATCTAAATAATGAAACTCTCAAGTTACCAGATATCCGCATACACAAGTTAGTACTGAGTAAATTACGTCTGTCAACACATTATAAGATACGATACGCACCTGACACAAAGTGCTCCGAGCATATTCTTGCGTGTTTTGAGGGAGTTTCTTGCCTGTTTATCTTCGCAAGCCATAACCTCCGTGGTTGTTCTGACAAAAGCTTAGTCTTCTCACATTCATGAAGTCTAATGATGGGTATACTGTAAAATCCAAGTTTAACGGAACCTCCGGCACGATTTGAACATCCATTGACCCAGCAGGAGATGACCATTTTCAACTTTATCACGACATTAACACGTTTCAGCTTCTTTTTCTATTGTTTTGCCCACAGAATGCCAACACAAATGTCGCCGGGTCGGCAAATCCCCGTATGTAGTGACGTCATGTGGGAACTATGTATACACGCTTTTGTCTCCAGTCGGTTAGACTATTGCAATGGCTTGTTCACAGGTCTCTCCAAACAGGCTGTAAAACAGCTGCAGTACATTCAACATGCAGCAGCTCGAGTCCTGACCAGAACTAGGAAGTGCGACCACATTAGTCCAGTTCTCAGGTCTCTGCACTGGCTTCCTGTTCCTCAGAGAATAGACTTCAAAGCAGCTTTACTTGTGTACAAGTCTCTCCATGGTCTCGCGCCAAGGTACATCCACGACATGTTTGTGCCATATGAACCGACCCGGACTCTGAGGAGCACAGGGACTGGACTCCTGTTAGTGCCCAGAGTCGGTACTAGACATGGGCAAACTGCATTTCAGATTCATGCGGCTAGAGTCTGGAACCGTCTTCCTGAGAATGTGAGACAGGCGTCTACTCTGGCATCCTTTAAATCTAGGCTCAAAACAATTCTGTTTAGCTGCGCATATACAACTGAATGATTTTATCTTTTCATCTTTGTTTTTATCTTTAATCTTTTTAATGCACTGTGACCATTTATGATTTTAGTCCCATCTGTGATTTTAATGTTTAAAGGTTTTTAATTTTTGTGATTTTATTTTTAATGTTTTTAATATATCTTGTGCTCTTAATGTGTTTGATTTATGCATGATGTGATAGGGGATGTGAAGCGCTTTGCGTTGCCTTGTGTAGGAAAGGCGCTATACAAATAAACGTTGATTGATTGATTGATAGAGCTGACATAGACCATGTGGAGGATCAGAGCAGCAGACCATGTGGAGGATCAGAGCAGCAGACCATGTGGAGGATCAGAGCAGCAGACCATGTGGAGGGTCAGGACAGCAGACCATGTGGAGGGTCAGAGCAGCAGACCATGTGGAGGGTCAGAGCAGCAGACCAGCGGTGCATCCCAAAAAAGCCACAGAAAAGTGGACTATTGCTAAAACTATCACGGAGTCCACACCAGGAACCAGCGGCAAAGTCCAGTTATGGTCACAGCGCTCGCTGGACTAAAGGAACGACACTCTGTAGATGTAACCACACAAACGCACGCATAAACACTAGGGCTGCAACTAACAACTGTTTTAATAGTCGACTAGTCACCGACTATTGAAACGATTAGTTGACTAATCGGATAATTATTTTTTCTTATTTGGCCTAAAGTTGCTTTTAATTATGTTGCAAATGATAAACACAAGAAAGATGGGTACTTCAATGAAAAATGCATCTTTTATTCTACTTTGCTGCTGGTTCATACAAACGGTAAATAAAAATGTCCTATCTAAGACCAGTTTGGCACAGTGCTTGGTCAGTATAGACCATTGCTTCTCAATTATTGTTTGCCAGGCCCCCCAGGTACAGGAAAACATTTTGCGGCCTTCTCCTTACATCTTTTGAGCTAAAAAAAAAAAACGCTCTCAGCCCAAAAAGTAAAATATTGACTAACATTGTTCTCTCTCTGTGAGATAAAAAAAGCTTATCTTATCTTAATTATGCAAAAACAACATAAAAAACAAGACTTCTTGTGTTTTGTTTTGTAATAGTTATTTATTTACCCCAGCTTTAATGTGCTACACATTTCCACACATTTGTGAGACTCTTGAGACATCTTGCACGTTATTCAGTGACACAAACTATCGGCATAGCCCAATGTGAGAGGTGTGCCTATTATCTTGCCAGAGTGGGAATATGTTTATTGTGGTCCAAAACTTGAATTTCATGTGTTTTCTGCTAGTTGTGAGGAAGGTTGAAATGGGTGTAAAATGTACACCACCTGTAGACTCTGCGTATATTTAGTGTGTAGCGTACGATCGTTTCAAGATTGATAAATGCGGAAAAGTGTAATTTTTTTTGCGTACGCCTTATTTACAGCCTGATTTGGCCGTACGCAAGTTTCATACAGGCCCACTGGGTGCAGCTGATTGTCACCCATCTAGAAATTGATAAGGGGAAAAAAATGGATGGATATTTGAACACGATAGGGCTGGAAAGTCTCGTCCCAGAAGCACTTCCGGTTCATTGCTCGGATGTTTAAATGAATGGTGCAAAATGTTCTGCTTTGTTTTCAGCTGTAATCAAAGTTTACGCAACATGCTCATTTATTGGGTTCCCAAAGACCAACTGAAGCTGTGGGAAAAGCTGTGCAGTTCTGATAAAACATTTTGTCTGATTTTAAGACTGCTAGCTTGAATATGTATTCAAGCTAACTTGTAGCTAATGCTAACCTGTAAATAGTGCGCCGCCGAGCCTTTGATTGTGGCTTGTATTTTAAGATAAGATAAACTTTATTGGGCGACAGTAGCTCAGTTGGTAGAGCACTGGCCTTTGAGCCTGAAGGTTGTGGGTTCAAGCCCACCATGGGACCTTCTCCACCGACTCCCACTGATGACTGCTGTCGTTGTGTCCTTGGGCAAGACACTTAACCCTGCATTGCCTGAAGCCCCCGCTGAAAAATCAAGGCTGTATTGTCACTGACAGAGCAGCCGTCCTCCTGTGGACTCACCACCTGCAGAGGATCAGTGAGGGGCTGGTGCTAAGTGAATTGGGTGCAGCTCTGACTGCCACCCCCCCGACCCAGAAATGGATGAAGGGGAAGAAGATGGATGGATGGATGGATAAACTTTATTGATCTCACACAGGATTAATTAATTTATTTATTTGAGAGATAAAGGAGGAACAATGCATATAACAGAAAACGGACAACTATAATATTAGTATTAAATGAATAATGTTACAACATTACTAACTACATGTTATTTTTGCCAGCACAGCAAAAAGGAAAAAGTCCCAATGTGAAGCTGCAGTGAGTGTGAAGTGGAGATGGAGCTGATGAACAGATAGAAAACTGATCATTCATAAACATTGGCTGATACCAAAGCAGCAAAGACAGCTGTAAGGGACATCCATTTATTTGCATGGGAATAATGGTTCTATATTTTTTTTTCTGATGTATAATAGTGTATTAAAAAACAGTGAATTCGAACACGGCCCTGCACCTTTCTCATCTCCCCGTCATATAGAAACTTCAGGACATGGCCAGAGTTCACAGCTAACTCCGACCTCTCACTCAGTTTTTTTAGTCCCAGAGACGAAATGTGTCCTAAATAACACAGGAAAGTCCATTAAGGAGGAAGAAGTCTGCGATCTCAGCACCATACAACTGGCACGTGTGGTTTGTTTGTATCCACGGGTGGAAACTATCGGTATCGCTCAAACATAACTTCGTCAAATTATGTAATGTGAGAGGTGTGCCTATGATCTTGCCAGAGTGGGAATATGTTTATTGTCCAAAACTTTAATTTCATGTGTTTTCTGCTAGTTGTGATGAAGGTTGAAATGGGTGTAAAATGTACACCACCTGTAGACTCTCTGCGTATACTAACTACATGTTATTTTTGACAGCACAGCAAAAAGGAAAAAGTCCCAATGTGAAGCTGCAGTGAGTGTGAAGTGGAGATGGAGCTACTAAACAGATAGAAAACTGATCATTCATAAACATTGGCTTATATCAAAGATAGCTCTAAGGGACATCCTTTTATTTGCATGGGAATAGTGTTTCTATATATTCTTTCTGATGCATAATAGTGGATCAAAAAACAATAAGCTTGAACACGGCCCTGCACCTTTCTCATCTCCCCTTCATTTAGAAACTTCAGGACATGGCCAGTTCACAGCTAACTCCGACCGCTCACTCAGTTTTTTTGTCCCAGAGACAAAACGTACATGTACCCAGCAGTGTTTCACCAATGTTTTTATGACCTGTCAATAATCATTAAATAACAATGCGTTTATTTGTCCCTTTAGAACAACACTTCTTTGAGAAGGTGCAGCAACTTGATCGATGCCAAAAAGACTTTGTGGCCAAGTCCAAGGAGCACTCGGAGCTCACAGAGAAATTCTCCAAACTCGGTAAAAATTATTCCACAAACTTTATATGTGGCCGCTGAAGTTCTACTCACTGACCTCATGTTTGTGTTCAGAGGAGGAGCTCAAAGTTGCCGTCTCTAAGAACAGGGACTATGCAACTGCACAGGACAAGCTTTCATCTGAGCAGGTAATAAGTGTGTGTTTGTGTTGAGCTTGTTAGGGGAAAATTATGCATTGGTTTTATACAGTTCACATGTCATATTCATTCACTCCATACACAGTGGTGATAAACTACTACCTTATAGAGCCCTGCACGGGCCTATTATCTGGGCCCGAGCCCGGCCCTGGCCCGAGGGGGTGGCGCCCCAGCCCGGCCCGGCCCGATATGGTTTCTCAATTTTCAGGCCCGAAACCCGCATCAAGCCTGCCTTTTTTTTTTTTTTTTTGTAACCTCCCATAACAATGTTTTAGCGTAGTATATAGTGCCGCGCACTGATATGAACGCAGACTTAGCTAGAGGGCGGAGTTATACATGGTAGTGATGTGCTGCAATGAGTTCTGTGTGTGCGGAGTGGTGCAGAGTGAACGGCCGCATCTGTATGATACACAGATGCTGCAACACACCTGTAAGTGATGCTATGTGTCGTCAATGACAACACTACACAGAACAACAAACACTATAGCGTGATAGAACGCTATATTCAGTGGGTGCGTTCGTAAATGTATTCTGCCGCTCTGAAAATGAAGAGCCCGAGCCCGGCCCGTGTCCGAGGTCATTATGCGGTCATCGGCCCGAAGCCCGGCCCTCGGGCTGTCGGGCCGTCGGGGCCCTCGGGCCAAGGGCTCAAGTGCAGGGCTCTACTACCTTAGCACTTAACAGCTGCAGCCGCCACTGATTTTATTGAGTTTTTTTAGCACCTGTTTCTACTGTAGCACATTACAGAGGTTTCTACAGTAGAACTAGCCGCGTGCACAGTCACCAACTCACCATAACTTATTCAACATGTGCTGAATGAGACTTGGTATAACACTTCTGTCCTGTAGGTGGTGCTGTCCAAAGCCAAAGAAGAGCTGGAGGCTGAAAAGAGAGAACTTATCCGGACTCTGGAAAGACGCTCATTGGAAGTGGAGCATTTGAATGGTACAATATAAAACTATTGCTTCATGTTCATGATTTTTCAACAGTGTATAAACAGTGGTTTGTCGCCAATAACAAATAGCCAAAATCAAATACATTTTTCAGGGAACCCAATTTTATTGCAGTGAAATGTATGTCTAGAAAAAATGATAAATTAGTTCTGATATCAATGTTTAGTATATAATTAATTATGTGGTGGTTTTCTTGAAGATTGGCTTTAATATAATGTATGACATGTCTCAGTAGCCCTTAACGACCATCAATGTTGTATTTCTAGGACCCTCTGTAAACCCCCAATTGGGAAACACTGATCTACACAACAAGTGATAATAGATTATTGCTATTGTTAGCTTTTTAGTATGCTCAATTATTTATCTTTTTGCTGCTACTGGACACCTGAATTTCTCCTCCTAGGATCAATAAAGTATATCCATTCACTTGAGAGGATATGCCATATTAATCTATTGTTCTGTAATTAACAGAGGATTTAAGGCAACTCAATGAAAAACTGGTGCAGGCTGGAACGTCTAAAATAACTCTGCAGATGAAGCTCGATGAACTTGAAACGGCTCAAGTGAACATTAGGGTGAGTTCAGCTCCGCCCTCTGTGTCGTCCTGAGATTCCGTGTTTAACGACATGTTTGTGATGTCGCAGTACAAAGAGCAGCGCATGGACCAAGAGAAGGAGCTCCTCCAGGGACAGGTGTCGTGGCTCAAAGACGAGCTCCAGGGAAAGAGCCAAGAGCTGCTGTCTCTGTCCCGACAGAAGGGCACTGAGCTGCTGGAGCTGAAGTGCAGCCTGGCCAATAAGGAGGATGAGGTATGTTTATTAACGGTGGGGAAAAATCTGTTCTGTTCAGTATCACAATATATACGCTCGCAATTAAATCAATAGAGTAGAGCTAAGTATTGCGATATTTAATTATAATTTAGTTTCCTCTGGTCATTTCCATCTGAGAGTTATGTTTCTCTGTCTGCTTGTTGTGACTCTGTGTCCTGAATGTTCAATATATCACAATCAAATCACATACTGTCTGTATCCCAATAATTTTGTCATTCCTGCTCCTAATGTTCATTCAAATCACTATTTAGTGTTTTCTTAAACTGTATCGTTCATGCAGCTCAGCAAGATCCAGGACCAGATGGCCAGCTTCAAAGCTTCAAACGAAAACCTGCAGAAACAAAGTGAAGATCTGGTCAACAAGCTGAAAGAGGTGTGTGGTCATCTTTGATTTCTGCCTTTGACGTGTGTCCTCAGTGTTATCTCATGTTGTTTTAGCTACACACACACACACACATTTACACACACACACACACACAAGACCATGTTCTATTCTCATTGTTTTCTGTTAGGCCAAGGTACAACACGCTTCTATGGAGGAGAAATTCAGAAATGAACTCAACGCCAACCTAAAACTGGCGAACTTGTACAAGGTGAGTGTGTGATCGTTTTTAGTGGTTTTTGGAAAGAGTTTTAAGTATGTTTTGTCACGTCACAGGGAGCAGCAGCTGATGCAGAGGCCAAGAGTGAAGAGCTGAGCCAAGCAGTGGACGAGCTACACAAACTGCTGAAGGAGGCGGGAGAAGGTACACAACTATGGACTGTGCAACTGTTGGACTGCACAACTCTGGACTATACAACTGTTGGACTATACAACTGTTGGACGATACACAACTCTGGATTGCCTCTGAAAAATTGATTTTCTTTGACTTTCCCTGTTCAACTACTCATCTGTGAGAAGTTTGAAATCTGACCAAAAGTGGTACTGCAGCCTCTCCCACTCTCCCTGACTCAGGTTGCCAGATATGCAGATGAATCCAGCTGGGACCATAACAGCTGAATAGACAAGAGTTTAGTCAACAACAAATCTATAACCAACACCTTTTTCACAAAGATAGAAATCCTGGTTTTATTCATTGTTTTGTCGTTAATGATTTGAGAATCATAACGAGACCTTTTTTAGTTCTGTGCCACATGGTACTTTACCAGTGAGATTAGCTCCACGCTGTGATTTCTGGCGCCCGGATCAGAGTTTCTGATTGGTGAAATGGTGGAGGGCGGGACATCGAAATGATGTCAACAAGATTTAGAGGCTGGAAAAGTAATTTAGAAACTCAATTATCTCTGAACTACTGTTATCAGTTAAAGAAGGGTTGGAAAAGAGCGGTTTATTATTATGACAAATTATGGCCCTTTAATGACGACAGATTAGGGCCCTTTAATGACGACAGATTAGGGCCCTTTAATGATGACAGATTAGGGCACTTTAATCACGACAGATTAGGGCCCTTTAATGATGACAGATTAGGGCCCTTTAATGATGACAGATTCGGGCCCTTTAATGATGACAGATTAGGGCCCTTTAATGACGACAGATTAGGCCCTTTAATGACGACAGATTAGGGCCCTTTAATGACGACAGATTAGGGCCCTTTAATGACGACAGATTAGGGCCCTTTAATGACGACAGATTAGGGCACTTTAATCACGACAGATTAGGGCACTTTAATCACGACAGATTAGGGCCCTTTAATGATGACAGATTAGGGCCCTTTAATGATGACAGATTAGGGCCCTTTAATGATGACAGATTAGGGCCCTTTAATGACAACAGATTAGGCCCTTTAATGACGACAGATTAGGCCCTTTAATGACGACAGATTAGGGCCTTTAATGACGACAGATTAGGGCCCTTTAATGACGACAGATTAGGGCCCTTTAATGACGACAGATCAGGGCCCTTTAATGACAGATTAGGGCCCTTTAATGACGACAGATCAGGGCCCTTTAATGACGACAGATCAGGGCCCTTTAATGACAGATTAGGGCCCTTTAATGACGACAGATTAGGGCCCTTTAATGACGACAGATTAGGGCCCTTTAATGACAGATCAGGGCCCTTTAATGACGACAGATCAGGGCCCTTTAATGACAGATTAGGGCCCTTTAATGACGACAGATCAGGGCCCTTTAATGACGACAGATTAGGGCCCTTTAATGACGACAGATTAGGGCCCTTTAATGACGACAGATTAGGGCCCTTTAATGACGACAGATTAGGGCCCTTTAATGACGACAGATTAGGGCCCTTTAATGACGACAGATTAGGGCCCTTTAATGACGACAGATTAGGCCCCTTTAATGACAGATTAGGGCCCTTTTAATGACAGATTAGGGCCCTTTAATGACGACAGATTAGGGCCCTTTAATGACGACAGATTAGGGCCCTTTAATGACGATAGATTAGGGCCCTTTAATGATGACAGATTAGGGCCCTTTAATGACGACAGATTATGGCCCTTTAATGATGCTTTAGCTCCTTCGTGGCGACTCTTCCGGCTGCAGACCAGATTTATGAAAACACACTATTCCTTAAACGAAAGTGTAATCTCTAACAAAAGTGTGTGACCTTTGTCTGCAGCAAACAAAGTCCTGGAGGAAAAGGTGGCGGAGATGAACGCAGACACTGACAAAGCCACCGCGGAGCTGAGGCTGAGGATCCAGGGCCTGGAGAAGGAGCTGGACAACGCCAACGAGCTGCTGGCTTCGTCTAACCTCAGAGGTGGGTTTTGTGTCTGAAGACTTTTTCTGCTTTGCCGTCATCTCTGGTTTTGTGATAATGTCGGATATATAAGGTTTACAGCACTTCTCTTTCCTAGTCATTCACCTAAACTCATACACCAGACCAAAACTATTTAGTCTTAAATGGTTCTTCCCTGTAAGAGTATGACCCTGTACTAACGTAATCCATGTCTCAATGAAAATAATTAGACCAATGGATTTTTATTCAAATGTTTTTAAATCTCTTTGTGTGTAGTAATTCTTTGGAAAAAATTGAGTTACGCATTGTTTTTTCATCTGTCAGTTCTGAATTTAGGCACATACTTTTTTGCTTCCACTTTACTTATTGACTACTTGCCCTTTTTGATGATTTCACTGATTTTTTATTTTTTTTTTTTAAAGACCCACAGAATATTGTGTGCTATGATGTGAAATACTATAAAAACACTATTAAAACTGTCTGTTCCAGGTTCTGCTGCGTCTTCCTCTCGGACTGACGAGCTGCTGACGACCATGTCTCCCACCGCGGCTGCCGTCTCAAAGCTAAAACCGAAGATGAAGCTGACTGAGGTAACAGATTCAGATTCATTTTATTAGCCATGTGCAGTATACAAACTACATTGGAATACATTTGCAAAAAAAAGGTACTCTGTGTGCACCGACAGAATAAAAAGCACGATACAATGTAATATAAAATACACATACACTGAAAATAAAAGAATAAAAAAACAGCTGACACCGTGGCACCGATCAACAAAACGATACAAGGGGTAAAAGCAGGAATTAAAGTGCTCTGTTTAGGCACCTAACAGCCTGTGGAAAGAAGCTGTTAGCATAGCGAGATGTCTTGCATCTCAGCGACCGATATCTTCTGCCAGAGGGAAGAAGCTGGAACATGGCTTTCCCAGGGTGGCCAGAAGAGTCATTGACAATCCTAAGAGCTTTGTTTAAAAGTCTGGATTTATAAAGAACCTCCAGAACAGGAAGCTCACAGCCCACGGTCCTCTTTGCAGAGCGGAGCACCTTGTTTAAAGCTCTCTTTTCTTTATCTGTGATGTTTCCAAACCACACAGACACAGAACCAACAAGTAAACTCTCAATGGTGCAGCCATAAAAGTTAAGCAGAATCTTAGAGTTAGTGGTAAATTCTCTAAGTTTACGCAGAAAGTAGAGACGCTGACGAGCTTTCTTAACGACTCGGTCAGTGTTTTTAACCCATTTCAGGTTAGACAGAGTTAAACCCAGGAACTTGCACTCCTCTACGATCTGCACCTGGGAGTAGTCAATAACTACAGGAGTGTGAGAACTGCTACGACTGAAGTCAAAGACAAGTTCACATGTTTTTGCAGTGTTCAGCTGGAGATTGTTTACTTTACTCCACTGAAAAACATAACTGTTCTTTCTCCAATCAAACACATTGGATCAAGGTTGTGGTGTGATCATGTGACCTCCTCCCGTCCTCAGTTGTACACGGCGTACGTGGAGAGCCAGGAGCAGCTGCAGTTGGAGCGTCTGGAGAACAAGCGTGTGAACACATACCTGGATGAGATCGTGCAGGAGGTGGAGTCCAAGGCGCCGATCCTGAAGCGGCAGCGAGACGAGCACGAGCGCATGCAGAAGTCTGTGGCCAGCCTCTCCGCCAAGCTGGAGCAGGCCTTCAAGGTACTGTATGCTAGCCCTCTGTACAGGCCGGGACACTTTAAAGGGGACGTATTATGCAAAGTGAAATAGTCATGTAGAAAATATGATGTTTTGTGACATGTGCAGGAAAAGATTAGTAGAATATTGAATAAATGGTTGTCTGTTAAAATAGTTGTAATGATAGTAGTCATTTTGGAATCTTCTTCTGTTCAGGAGGTGCAACGACTCCAGAAAGAGGCGGATGAGGCCACCAAACATGCGTCTGTCCTGGAGAGAGAAAGCCACCGAGCGGACATGCAGCTGGCGGACATGGCTCAGCAGGTTGGTTCATTTCCCCATCTCAGACACTACCACATTATATTTAAACGTATTACAATGCTTTTATAGTAAAGACTTTTTAGGTACTATCATGTATTTCAGACTTACCACAGATCAGAGAATCAAACACATGAAATGCATTGATAACAGATAGAGCCATTGGTTCATAGGGAGCAGAGACTAATGTCCTTAAATGTCCTGGATCATCACTTATACATTATATACAAATTATTAAAACGTCAAATAACCTCAAGCTTTTTTGGCTCCAACCCCTTACTCATTAAAGCACACGAGGTACATGTCTTTAATTTTGTAGTTCAAGAGTATCTCCATGCACTTAGATTGTAAAGTAGTTGTAAGTGCAGGCACATACTTCAGTCTCCTCTCTAATATTTAATTTTTGGTGATTTCTTTCCTAAATCTTTGCTGTAGTTTTTATTGGTTAGTGTTTAATATCACAATTAATCTCTAGAAAAGCAGTCTTTGAGCTCAGCCTTTATCACCTCCAAATAATCATCCGGTTTATAGGTTGACAATATTGTGATATGTCGTTCTTTGAAATTAGTGCTTCTGAATATGTTAAAGATATTTATCTGCTGTTTTAACCGTCATACACCTAATATTTCTAACTCCAAAACCCAAAGGCTGCAGCTTCTCTGATGTATGTAAACCTCTAATGTGGAAATGAAACGAGTGGCTACAAAAGGACATTAGTGGATCATTGTTTAAGGCAGTGTTTTTCAACCTGTGGGCCGTGGTAACTTATTGTGCCTTGAGATTTTGGTTGGTTGTGTCTTTTGGAAATGACCCAATATCACTTTATTGGTCAAAATATGAGAAGGGGAAATTATATGAGACGATTAGAAATATCTTTTTGCTTGTGTTGGATTTTCTATATAATACACTTTGATGAGAATGACTTCGGCCAATCAGTTTGCGCCGAACGGGCAGGTTGTAGTTTGGCGAAGAATGTGATAGTAAAGTAATCCGGTCTGGTTCTATCAAGAAATTGAAGCCGGAGCAGGAGGAATGTTTTGCAAATGTAATCGCTGCAAAAATTGTGGCTCTGCTCCCCACGGGCTCCGTCAGCATCAAAGGAGATGGCCAAAGCTAGGCTAAATGCTAAATGCTAACGACTCACTTGGGCGCATTACAAACGTCACGGTAAACTCGCCTCCAATGGTTTCAATCTGCAAAAGGAGTTAGCCCCTCCCACCTGTTAACGGAGTCAATGGAGCAAATCCAGACCGTTGTACGAAATGTAATTCGTACTATGGTGTGGTACGACCAGGGTAGTTTAAGGCACAGAACTGAGATAAAAAGTGGAGTTACTGCAAAACTAGCAACTCAGAAAAAGGAAAGTGCTGCACCCAGAGGTTTTGTTGATAAAGTCCATAAATGTCGTTGAATCTCTAGCGTCCTGGATTGTCTATTGAAGTTCAGCGACCCAAAATCTGAACAGCCGTGGCCTGGAAGGGCTTTATAAAAGTGTTCTCAGATAGGGCTGGGCGATTAATCGATTTTAATCATTAATTCGAGTTTTACGTTTAGGGCGATTTCTTTTTTTAAAAATTTGATTTTTATTTTCTCCAGCGCAGAACTACAGCGCTAACGCGCTAACCGCGGGTCTATGGTGTTGAGCAGTCATTTTGAAGCTAACCTAATGCTAACAGTCTCCCTCTGGCCTGATGCTCGCTCTCACAGTTGGTGCTGTTGCAATAACACTTCAAAAGTTCAAGAATCAGACTTTATTTAAATCGCCAGAACACACACACACACACACACACACACACACAGGCTCCGGTCGTACGCCACATCTTTCACGCTCTCTCACGCTCGTTATTCCAAAGCGCACTCCCGTGTCCGTGGCGCGCACGCACTCGTGTCCCACTGAGCCGCTGCACTTTGGGGAAAGACACGTCTCACACATTGTTCTCATTGCTCTGATACAAACAACGTGTTCCCCGCTGTCTGTTAGCTACAGTAGCTGCTACAGTAGCTGTTAGCTACAGTAGCTGCTACAGTAGCTGCTAGCTACAGTAGCTGCTACAGTAGCTGTTAGCTACAGTAGCTGCTACAGTAGCTGCTAGCTACAGCATCAGAATGTAAACAGGAAGCTCGCACAATGCGGGAGTCACTGAAGTTAGTATTAGCGCCACCAGCTGGACCGAGCGTTGTACTACAGCACAGTTACTCAGGCACAGTTGAAAGAACAAGCATGAAAACCCGAGGAGGCTTTTGGAAAAGACTGTCTGTTACAACATTTCTATTTTGAGTAATCAGTTTTAAAAATGTGATATTTCATGTAAATAATGCATGTGTTTAATAGGATTGATATATTTGCGATGGGCCTTGTTTGTGTGATTTAAGTTATTTTGAAGGTGCATAGTGTCATTGTAAGTGAAGTTATTATAAAACTGTTAAGCTACATTTTCACTGTTTACAATGGCAGAGCCATCCCGTTTACAAGCATGTTTTAAGGCTTAATTCCTGTTACACTTATGCTCCATGGGGATTTAGATTAAACTGCATAAAGGAAAATCTATTTCTTTGTCAGTTGTAGTTTGTTTTTAAATAGAAAAAATAAATCGATTAAAATCGTAAATCGGATTTGGTGTGAAAAAATCGGAGATTTTTTTTTTTTGCCATATCGCCCAGCCCTATTCTCAGATTAGAAAATCCAAGTGCATGTTATAGTTGTGCGTCTGCTGCTCTCAGGTGCGTGTGCTGCTGGTGGAGCTGGAGGAGGCGCGAGGAAACCTGGTGATGCCAGAGGAGGACTGCAGCTCTGCGGACGTCAGCAGCACCTCAGACGTCATCTCTCAGCACCTGGTGACCTTCCGCAGCGTGGAGGAGCTCCAGAAGCAGAACCAGCGCCTCCTGGTGGCCCTCAGGGACTTGGGAGACGCAGAAGAAAAGAAGGAGTTCGAAGCCACGGGCAGCAAGTAAGACGCCACTACGACCCTGGAGCTTCAGATTCATGTGCAAAAGTCCCCAGTGTGCACCAGACAAGTATATTAATAAAACCAACTAAAAAGTACAGAAACCGCTGTCACCATAAAATCTAAGAGCAGTTAAAATACTTTGTTTAAAGCAGGCATGTCCACACCAAGGACCATGGGCCAAATGCTGCCCAGTGCCTTGCTAACACAAACTATCCTTTGAGTCATGCTGCATCTCATTGTAAAACTCTGAACCTTTTGGAATTCAGCAATTTACTTTATTTGTATATACTGTTCTTTGTTTTCAATTGTGTCCCAAAATGGCACCAGTGTAATGAATGACCATATCATGCCCAATTTCAAAGCCCAAAGCCTGAAAAGCAGTTGATTTTTTTTCACCAGACTTGTCCAGGGGCCGACAACATTCTAAAGTGGCCCTCCCACTAAAGTTTGGACACCCCTGGTTTAAACCGATAACAGCTTGTGGAAAAAAGCCGTTGGCAAAGGATTGGAAATGCTGAGTTTCTGTCCTTCATCTTTCATCTTCAACACTGAATCTGTTTTGCAGACTGGGAGAGCTGGAGCAGAGTCTGGAGAGGGCCCAGTCAGAGTTGGAGAGTTTGAGAGAGCAGAGGGTTCAGCAGCTGAAGATGACTGAGTCCATCGTGAGACAGAGGGACATGTACCGCGTCCTTCTGGCTCAGGCCACAGGCGTCAACTTCCCCCAGCAAGGTACCTTTGTCACGCCGCAGTGGAGAAACCTGTGCGCCACATTGGGCCGACAACAGAGCATGCAATGAGATCCGAGCTCTCCCAAAATTATCCCCTTTATATTTCATACTCTGGATCTAAATGCATATAGTGTAGATCTGCGATTGGAGGGGCCGATGGCAGAGACTGGTTGCCTCCCTTCTGTCAGTGTGCCCCAGGGCAGCTGTGGCTAGAGTAGTAGTTTATCACCGCCGTATACCCTGCATGTACATAACCAGGCTCTGCCACATGACCAGTGATCTGTAGGAATGTGAGACAATAAGTGCAAGTATAAATGATGTAAGTTTTGGCATCAGCGGTTGGAGCTTGTGCTTCACAGCAAGAAGGTCCTGTTCTCCGTGTCTGTAAAATAGATCTGAATGTAATGAGTGAGTGAATGGAAGGTGTCGGTCGAGGGCTTTGATGCTCCAGTGTGTTGCTTTCAGTCATCCCCGTATGGAAAGAAAGGAAAAATGTGAATTCCAAAAACATTGTGACGCGCTTTTGGTGACTTGGTCTGTGACATGTGCTATATAAATAAAGATAACTTATTTAATTTCAGTCCTTGACGCCACTTTTGCATCTCACACTTTCACTTCAATATTGAGCCTCTGATGCAGTGTATTATTCTGTAGAGGTTTTGATGATGTGTCGTCTCACTTCTTCTTGAAGGAACTCTCCCCGAGGACGGGAGCGCTCTGACCTCGACTCCGAGACGTTCACCTGCGACCACGCCCACCACGGGAACGCCCACCGCCCTGGTATCCATGGCAACAGACACGGCAGAGGCACTGGAGGCCAAGGCGGCACTCAGACAAGTACGTTCGTCACGTTCCAGGAGATGGATACATGGATAGACACATAAATACTTTGATTCCACAGAGACTCATCCATCCACATGAATAAATACATAATTCTAAAAGTTACTAACAAAAGGTTATAAAGTCTAAATAAGAGTCTGTTTGGTTGGGACCATTTTTCTGCTCTGGTCTGGATCATGGATAGATAGATTTTTTTATTGATCCCCGTAGGAGAAATTCAGGTGCCCAGTAGTAGCAAAAATAGAAAATAAAATTGATCATTCAAAAAAGCTAACAATAGTAATAATCAGCAACAGCCTCAGGTCACAGCAGCAGAGGTGGAGTAGCCTCTGGGTGGAGTAGCCTCTGGGTGGAGTAGCCTCTGGGTGGAGTAGCCTCTGGGTGGAGTAGCCTCTGGGTGGAGTAGCCTCTGGGTGGAGTAGCCTCTGGGTGGAGTAGCCTCTGGGTGGAGTAGCCTCTGGGTGGAGTAGCTAGCCTCTGGGTGGAGTAGCCTCTGGGTGGAGTAGCCTCTGGGTGGAGTAGCCTCTGGTGGAGTAGCCTCTGGGTGGAGTAGCCTCTGGGTGGAGTAGCCTCTGGGTGGAGTAGCCTCTGGGTGGAGTAGCCTCTGGGTGGAGTAGCCTCTGGGTGGAGTAGCCTCTGGGTGGAGTAGCCTCTGGGTGGAGTAGCCTCTGGGTGGAGTAGCCTCTGGGGGGAGTAGCCTCTGGGGGGAGTAGCCTCTGGGGGGAGTAGCCTCTGGGGGGAGTAGCCTCTGGGTGGAGTAGCCTCTGGGTGGAGTAGCCTCTGGGTGGAGTAGCCTCTGGGTGGAGTAGCCTCTGGGGGGAGTAGCCTCTGGGGGGAGTAGCCTCTGGGTAGAGTAGCCTCTGGGGGGAGGAGCCTCTGGGGGGAGGAGGACGGATCATTGTAAACCCATGTACACTACTACACTAACTTTTACAGCTAGAAAAAAACCTCGTAAAATTAAACTATTTGTAAAACGCTGCTGTTTTCCAGGACATTCAACAGTAGAACACTTGTGTAGACTGCGGTCCTTAAGACTACAGGTGGAATTTAGAATCTTAGTTATAACCTGGCACAATGCATCTCTATCTTGTGTTTGTGTTTAATTGTCCACTGTCCTTGTTCAAATAAAGTACATACCACGCCATAGCAAGAAAGCATAAGCAAGCATTTAAGCATAAACGGTTCCATCTCTGTGAAGGTTCGGGTAAAACTGGGAGCTTTTCATAAACATTTGCCATGTTAGGGATGTCATGTTACCTATAGGTCTATTATCCACATATAAAAAAACAGAACCAAAGCAACACACATACTGTAGCTACTGTATACTTCAGTCGCTGATGGGGATCTGACTAAAAACAAACGCATGATGCTTATGACTAAAAACACCAAACTTCTTCCATGTGCCACAGTGAAGCATGCTGTAACTTTTTTTCAGTGTCAGGACATGTTCACAAACTACAAGAAAGAGCGTCTGGAAAGCGACAAATTGCTGACAGCACAGAACGAGAAACTCCAGGAACAGGTCTCTGAAGTGCGCTCTGCAAACGCCAAGGTCTCCACGCAGCTCGAGTTCGCCTCCAAAAGGTCTGTTTTAGAGACTATTAAATTACACATGAATTATTCTATATTTATTTACTGCATTTGTGTTCTCAATGGTGATGTAGAATCATGTAGTTGGTCAATGGCGGCAAATGTGATTGTAAAGTAATCTGTTCTGGTTGCGCTCCAAATATCAAGTTGAAGCCGGAGCAAGAGGAATGCAAATTTCTGTTAATGGCAAAGGAGATTGCTAAAGCTAGGCTAGATGCTAAAGCTAGGCTAAATGCTAAATGCCTCACTCACTCGGGCATGGTACATATGTCACGATAAACTCAGATCTAATCGTTTCAATCTGCAAAAGGAGTTAACCCCTCCCACCTGTTAATGGAGCTCCAACATACATACATACATACACTAAAATTTACAGAGCATTAAGGGTAAGAGAAGATTATTACATAAACACGCACACAAAATGAAAAAAATTCTCCTTCGCTCCCCACTCCTCGTTCTGCTAAAATTTAACACTTAGAGACAAAGAAAAATATGAATAAGGACAGTGGGACCTTCTGTTAAATTAAGATGAACTCCACTTGTAGTTCGTTACATTTACATAACATACAACCGGCCTCTCACAATCTGCATAGAAAAAGAACATGTGCGCTGTACGAAGAGCGCTAGAGCCCCCTAGCTGTAGGGCATGGAAGGTGAACATTAAACCAAGAGCTAACACCTTCCTTCTGTTTTTAGCTCATGTACCAGAATAGAACGTGCAGCTTGAGCCTGTTGTATTGTTTTTATCCTTATGATTCCCACGTCCCAAAGTTTACTCATCAGTATCCACTTGTCGGCTTTGGGAAGAATTTTTAGAATTTTTCTCTGCCTCTGTTTGGTGCCATTTAGAGGATAAAAGAGCGTTGTTTTCTGCATAATGTGTCCTTTAATGGCACATAAAGACTTGGTCTCCTGAGCTGAGGCCTGACCCTTGTGCAGGTATGAGATGCTGCAGGATAACGTGGAAGGCTATCGTAAAGAGATCGCGTCGCTCCGAGACAAACAGCAGAAGGCCTCCACGACTCTGCAGAAGAACGAGCAGACCATACTCTCTCTGAACGAGGACCTCAAAGCCGCCAAGGAAGGCCTCGCTCTGGCCCAGGTCGGTCCTATTCTGTTGATTTTATGTGTTTACTTTTCTACACATTTACTACGCATGTAACTTGTGTTGGAGAAAATCCCGGTGTCCACTTTCAGGGTTTTTCCCCCTCAAAGAATTGGGCCCGAGTCACCCACAGCTGTGTATTGTGCGTCCAGTAGTTACCATAGCAACATGTCAAACTTGATTGGGACGATGACTGTGGTTGGCCGTTGTACTTCTCAGCAAGGTTCAAATCCTGGTCGGAACAGAGCCTTTCCAAGAGGAGTTTGCTTGTTCTCCCCATGTCTGCTCTGGTTTCAAAATTCTTAGTTGAACAATTGGCTTGAATACTGTCAAAATAATGAACCGTATAAGGATTAGGCTGAACAAGAAGCTTTTAAACATTCCCACCCCCAATCTAAAAACAGACTTATCATATCACAATAAAATGGAACAGAACAAGAACACGACAGCACAGATAACAAACGACAATCTGTTGTATTTTTTTAACTGAAATAGGACTGGGAAAACAAAACTTAACATAATTTGAATATTAGCAAAAAAGAGACAGATATTAGACAGCCCTTAATACACACCAAAATCATGCCAGTATATTAAAATATTTGATTATTAGCTGTAAATGTTGTTTTTTTTTTTTTTTTGCGCCAGAGACGACACCCAAAGAATTAGACATTTACACCCAACAATTTGAGAAGTGACGAGTCCCTCAGATGCACTGCCCTCTTTTGGACAATAGCTACTATAACACTTGTTTTTATACCCAGGGAGATAATACAAGCATTTATTGACCAAAACAAATATTCAAATATATTAAAATGTTAATATTGATAACATAATGAATTTCAAACATGGTTTTTGAGCTTAAGTCCCAGCCCTAAAACGAAATGGCACAGTTTGTCTGATCTTGTGGCCTTCTGTTTGTTTCAGGGACAAGTGGAAAGTCTTCGTAAAGAGCGGGACATGCTGAAGCTGGTGGAGATGAGGCTCACGCACGAGAAGGAAGCAGCTCTGAGTCAGCAGCAGAGTCAGAACGTCCTCCTCACAAACCTGCAGAACATCCAGGTACAACTCCAGCTCCAGTCCCTGCCCTCACTCTCTCTCTGACTCCAAACCATGTGTGTCGCTGTGTCTGTGTCTGCAGGCCACGCTGGAGAGATCCGAGAACGACACTCGCCAGCGTCTGAACAGCCAGGTGGAAAAACAGGAGCGAGAGATCTCCCAGCTGCAGAAGAGGCTGGAGACTGAAGTGGAACAGCGCCACCATCTGACCAGGAACCAGGAGGTGAGGCTGGAGGTCACAGGCCTCCAATGAAAGGACTCATAACACCACCTGATAGAAAGATAGAACCTTTATTGATCCTTCATTGGAGAGATTCAGGTGTCCAGCAGCAGAGACGCATCCATCCAGACAAAAAAATAAATGCATGGTTCTAAAAGTATAACAATAGTTATAAAGTGCTCACTGTAGGTCTCAGTAGAAGTGGTGCAGCCGCTGGTGATGAGTTGCTGCCTCTGGTTGATGTTTGCAGAGTCTGCTTGGTTCAGACCATTTCAGTGTTCTGGTTCAGAGTGAAATTCTGAATGCTTTATTGGTATTTTTAAAAAATCCTTGTGCACTTACCCTTGATCTGCTTGATCTGGTCCAGAACAGAGAAAATGCATGATCCCATTCAGTGTAAAACCATGAAGACTGTACTGCAGTAACATTTACAGAAAAGCAAGAAAATAGTAATTGTTGCACAAAAAGAGCAACTTAAGCCCTGCGTGGACTTGTCGCAGAGTTTGGGATGACCCTCGTGACGTCAGCTGATGTCACATAACTCCTAGATACAGATTTATTGAGCTCAAACAGCTTGGTCCGAGAAAGTAGCTAACTTTGGTGTCCCAGCAACTCATGTGGTTGTGGTGTGGGATTACAATATTCTCTTCAAAACGACGCACAGGGGTTACGCTCGAGTGCACGAAAAACTGTGGCTGCGTAATTTAAGACGGGTCCAACGTAGGGATGTAAAAAACTATGAATTTTCATGACCGACCACCGAGCCTCATTAACCGGTTGAAACCGGTTAACTGCGTAGTTTAAAATAGTCCACGTTCTTTGAAATAACAGCCATTTCGAGCCGCGTACTTTTCATAAGTGCAGCTGAGCGTTCTACGGGATCAGAGCCGAGACAGCGGCACCAAAACCCGCAACAGCTTCGGCACCTTTGCGCACAGAGAACTGCTGTTTTAATCTTCCCATTCTGCTGTGCTGCGGCTTAAAGCATTTTTAAGAAAGACAGCTCGTCCACATGGTCAGGGCAGCGAGTGACGAGCCGCGTCTCGCAGGTCTCCGCTAAAGTTTAAAAGTGATCAGTGTGGAGCTGATGCCAAGGACCAGCAGCACAAACATGGTCCATGTGGTTTGACTGGAGCCGTGTA
Organism: Knipowitschia caucasica; assembly: GCA_964034765.1. Lineage (NCBI taxonomy): Eukaryota > Metazoa > Chordata > Actinopteri > Gobiiformes > Gobiidae > Knipowitschia > Knipowitschia caucasica. The sequence goes on along the minus strand of OZ035842.1, from coordinate 6,300,532 downwards.
TTTGCAAGAATGCTTTGGGCTCCGTGACACAGAGGAGCGCGACAGACCGGTATGTGTGTGTGTATAATACATGTATGTATGTGTGTATATGTAAGCTATGTGTGTTTGTGCAATACATGTATGTATGTGTGTGTAAATATAAGCTCCAATGTAGTTCTGACCCGCACCAGTGTGCAACTAGCAGGCGGTAACAGAGGGGAGAGATGATGCGTGTGGATTTTACGTGTCAATGGAAGGGGGGGAAGTGTGTGTGTGTGTGTGTGTGTGCGTGCATATGTGGCGCGTACGGCGTGAGAGTCGGCCCAGAGTTTACTGTTACATTGGCGCACACAGCTAGATAGGGACCCGCTCATCACATCGTGCAAATAGGGCTTAAAATAGCGTTATGAAGAGACTTCCCCTCTCCCCCTTTTCTCTTTTTTAACCGACAGCTTTGACCGGTTAACCCTGTGACGGTCAACCACCGGTTAAACGGTCACCAATTTACATCCCTAGTCCAACGCGAACGCAACCAGTGACGTCCGAGTGTACATAGTAATTGTCTGCCTGACCGAGAGGTGTGTAGGCTCAAGTCAAGATAAACTAACCGCTTTTACAAAAGTGACTTTATTCAAAGATGGCACTTTATTCAGTTTCTCTTTTACCAACGCTGGAAACGTGTAGCACAAAACTTAAACTTTAGCAATCAGAATTATTAAGCATCATCCATTGTTCTGCATGATATTTAACTTATACTTTGTACTTGCATCTTTTTATGCTAAAGATAGAGACTTTAAAGTGAGACGTAAGTATAGATATTTTATTGTATTTTAGTTTAGAGTTATTATTCATTTATGTTGTGTTCTGTAACTGATGATGCAACACTGACATTTCCCCGCTGTGGGACGGATAAAGGATATCTTCATCCTAGCATGTGCCGTGCTGCAGTATACTACAGACTGGTCTAATGCCACACTCCTCCTCCTCCACAGATCCAGCTGCTGGAGACCAAGCGGCAGCTGGAGGTTCAGGTGTCTCTGCTTCAGAAGACCAAAGATCAGCTGAGCTCCGCAGAGATGGATCTGTCCACACTGAGGCAGCAGCTGGGGACGGACACACGCCGCCTGAGCACCCCGCCCACGCCAGTCCGCAGTGAGTCAACACGCGGCAGCGCACACGCGGCAGCGCACACGCGGCAGCGCACACGCGGCAGCGCACACGCGGCAGCGCAAACGCGGCAGCGCACACGCGGCAGCGCACACGCGGCAGCGCACACGCGGCAGCGCACACGCGGCAGCGCACACGCGGCAGCGCACACGCGGAAACGTACACGCGGCAGCGCACACGCGGAAACGTACACGCGGCAGCGCACACGCGGCAGCGCACACGCGGCAGCGCACACGCGGCAGCGCACACGCGATGTGTTTTTGGTTCCATATTTGTAGCCTTTGATGTTAAAGACATACTTTGTCTGCTACACATATGACGCATGTAAACATCATTTGGATACATTTAGTACATTTTAAATTTCAAAATGGAGGTTAAGTGAGTCTGCACTTCTGTATCCAGTTCCGTCAGTGACATGAGTATGGCCCAACCACTGATTCAATATCTCGATGCATTGTAGATGGGGTGAAAATGAAGGTACATTTTTATTTTGGTGAAGTTTTAGATGAGCTTCAGGAGAGGACGACACAGAATCTTCTAGAGGCACAGCTGTAAACACTGACATTTCATACGACAAACTCATGTCTATACGTCCAGTCGCCTTTATCTCTGATCTAAGTATTACAGAGGCAGTGTTCAAATCACGCCTGACAATCACAAGCCACAATTTTTTAAAGGTCCTGGATTTCGCTTTTCTTAATTTTTCACATGTGTGATAATAATTTGAGTGATATACCATACAATACTCAAAACTTAGAAGTTATAGCTATGGAGGTGAAACGCTTGGATCTGGGTTTCCTCTGAGCCGATTCTTCCTCTTCGGATCAAATTCACATAGTTTATCCTTAAAACACAGTTTCTCCAAGTTGACATGATGCTAACACTTTTAGTCACAGAACACAGAAGCGAAAGGAAGGAAGGAAAGAAGGAATTTGTATGAAGGCCAAATAGCACTGTAATGATGTTTAAACTAAAGAAAGTCAAAAAGTGTAAATTCCTCTTCTCTGCTGCGTTTAATTCGTGAAGGAGGATTCTGTTTTTCCTTTTGAAGCGACCTGAACTGTGAGGGTTGATCTGACCAGTGAGAATGTTTGGATACATAGTTAAAACGGCAAGATCCAAGACCCACCTTAAAAGCTTAAAAACTTTTTTTTTTTCTGATAAAACACATTAAAAGCATGTATTTCACACCTTTGCAATGTGTTTTTGTGTTATAGATAAGTAATAAATCAGTAAAATAACCTTTTAATATCAACGCCTCTGATTGGCCAGAAAAATGATGACGTACTTGTAGGGGTCGCAGCTCTCGCCTCAGTGTTTATGGCAGTGCTCCTGCTGCCGCTTTGACACAAATAAACCTTAAAATGGGTGTATTTTGTACGGCCCCGGGATGCAGCAATGAAAGTAACAAAAAGAAGAGTGTAAACAGCCGTCCCTACAATCTTTGACTTATTCAGAGAAGGTCCAAACAAACTGAGAAGACACCAGCGCCAGGTCCATCAAATTAGTTCTATCAAGCTCCAACTAAAACCAATTTTACGAGTTTCCCCTCAGGCTGGGATCTTTCATTTCACTGTAGTCACTTTTACGCTTCTAAACTTTTCTCCAAGGGCTCATAGATAAAAGCCCCCGACTTGTATTGTCCATCACTGAATGACAAATATTTGTTTAAAACGTCCGTATACAACGTTATGGCACGAATGCAAATCAACAAAGCCCAATGACACCTCTGTGTACGTCATTTCCGGTCTCGGCAATTTTTCCGCGAATGTCTTTTTGCATGATTATTATTGATAGTTTCACCCTTAGCAGTTTCTATCTGTCAAAATGAGTTTTATTTAACACAAAAAAATACCACAATATACGAACAAAATAAGATTAGGGCCCTTTTAACTTTAAGCGTGTCCATCTAATATCAGGTCTAGTCCAAAACAACAGAGAGAAATGACCATTTTCAGATTCCAGACTTGTTTTTGGATCGTTGAGGTCAGTAATCGTCGCCCTCAAACTGTGAACGAACCCAATAAAATGTTGGTGAGCTTTTATTGCTAGTGTCTGGTTTTAGAATGACGCTGGTTCTTCCCTTTGCTCCAAAACAATGTGTTCATGTTCTTTCCCTTCTCCTGGGGCCGGGCTCCGTGGCAGGACGCCCGACTTACCTCATTAATGCTGTTTTCTGCAAATGTAACCAGTTCAACAATACGATCTCAGTGTTTTTACTTCACGTTACTCCCGGTGACGCCAAAGCTTTCAATGTTTACTTTCTTACCTATTTTCTTTCTCCAAGTGTTTACTTTGAATCGCCAACTTCACTTTAATTCAATATCTTTTTTTTTTTACTGTTCTCCTGACCTAAGAATGGGTGTGTGTAAGTAAATTGCATGCTGTAAGATGGACAGAGTAGCAGTAGTAGAGTGAATTCTTGGTTGATGGAAATGTTTGGGGCAATTGCGGCCGTCAGTGTCATTGTAAGTGGCCCTCTGCCTTGCTAACTCAAAGTAGTCTTTAGATCACAAACACAAGTTCACTGCGTCATCCATCCAACTTCAGCTCAGCCAATATAGACCTTGATTAAAAGCCCAGTATGTCATTGACTTTATTTGCACCTATTGTACTGACATGGTTTTTGATTGTCTAATGTAGTTGGTGAGATGGTAAATATTTGTCATTCAGCCAACTTCAGCTCTGTTTTAGATCATCATAAAGCTCAGAACAGCCCAATGTCAGTCAAGACTGTTTTTCAGTCCGTGATGTCAGCCCCTGGACTAGTCTGTTGAACTTAAGTGGCATTTTTACTAAAAGGTTTGGACACCCCTGGCTTATATACTCTTAAATACCATGGAGGGGGTTGATGGTATTTTTAACTGTCCTTTTTAGAGAAATCAACTTCAGTCTCCTTTGGAACGGTGCGTGTTGATAAATGCCCATGTCTCAGCTCCTGACAACCACTTAGCTCTGAGGTTCAGCGCTGGCAGAAACATGATCTTTTTGTAAATTCCTTAGGATTAGTATTTAGCTTAGACCTGACTGCGTTGCTCACCCTGAGATGTGCAAGTTCTAACTATCAGAAATACATTCTTACAGATGTCCTCTTTATCAGTCTGGCTCACTCTATGCCCTGTCCCTGTCTGTGTAGTCCTGCCTGTGCTGGAGCAGAACCAGGAGGACTTGCACGGCCGTCTACAGTTAGCAGAGACCAGGGCGGAGGAGCAGATGGAGAGTCTGAAGACTGTCACCGCTAGCATGGAGCTGTACCGGGCCATGGCTCAGAGCTTGGAGGAGTCCATCGACCGAGAGAAGCAGGTATGAACCACTATCTCATCAAATAAAACCCAAAATGTAGCCCCAATGTTATAATTCATAAGCTTTACGTTTGATAAAGGACACTCATTTAGTCCCCTCTTCAGTAATCTTTTTTTCTCCATTTGCAAATGACCAGGTGACTGAGCAAGCTCGATCCTCCATCGAAACCCGTATGAAGGAGGCCCAGGACAAGTTCAACAAACTAGAGGAGAAACTGTCCGAGGCCCAGAGAGAGAAGCAGAGTGTGGAGGATCAGAAGAGAGCTGCTGTGGTCTCTCTGGAGGAGCAGGTGAGTACACTGCAAAAACAAAGCTCCTCTTCTCATCACTGAAGCGTTTCTCATCACTTCCTTTTAATGTAGTTCTGTCCCTGCTCATAGTGTAGTGGTTAAAGTCTGCTGTGACTCACGCAGCTGTGGTGCGATTCCAGCTCAGCCACTTTTGTGTTTGGGATAGTTTGTTGGTTGGAGATTGTTTTATGCTCTATTTACATTACTGTCTCATAACGGGGATAAGCGTAATAGTAAGTAAATAAGTAGTAAGTAATGTTTATTTATATAGCGCATTTTACAGACCAAGGTCACCCAAAGCGCTTTGCAATGTTCAGAGTCAGATATTGTTCCAATCATTACACACACGGTGATGACGGAAGCGAGTCCAGAACACACTGGACCATCAGCTCCAATCAACACCATTTACATTCATAAATAAGTGTGCAGGTTTTTAGTGGTAGGGGAAAACGGAGCACCCGGAGGAAACCTACGCAGACACAGGGAGAACATGCAAACTCCACTCAGAAAGGCGCTGAGAGGCGAGAGTTCTATCCACTCAGCCACCGTGCCCCCACAGTAGTGTGAAAATACACACTCCATATCACTCTAGAGCGCCACCCAAAACTTTACATCCATACGAGCAAAATATTATATCACACAGAGGGTAATTTGATAAAACTACAGACCCCCGCTGGTGGAGTGGGCAGTGTGAGGCTAACTCTTACTCCTGGCTTGTGATGTCGTATTTGCAGATCAACGTCCTGAGGAGAGACGCGAGCAGTGAGCACGAGAAACACCAGGAAGTCCTTCAGAAAGTGGCTGTTCTCGAAGCTCAGCTGCAGCAGGCTCAGCAGGACGCTCGTGAGCAGGTAAGACGTGCTTTAGTCTCTGTCTGTTTCTGTCAGTTTCTCTCCGTCGGGCTCTCTCTGTCTCTCTCGGGCTCTGTCTCTGTCTCTCTCGGGCTCTGTCTCTGTCTCTCTCGGTCTCGGTCTCTGTCTCTCTCGGTCTCGGTCTCTGTCTCTCTCGGTCTCGGTCTCTGTCTCTCTCGGTCTCGGGCTCTGTCTCTCTCGGGCTCTGTCTCTGTCTCTCTCGGGCTCTGTCTCTGTCTCTCTCGGGCTCTGTCTCTGTCTCTCTCGGTCTCGGTCTCTGTCTCTCTCGGTCTCGGTCTCTGTCTCTCTCGGTCTCTGTCTCTCTCGGGCTCTGTCTCTCTCGGGCTCTGTCTCTGTCTCTCTCGGGCTCTGTCTCTCTCGGTCTCGGTCTCTGTCTCTCTCGGTCTCGGTCTCTGTCTCTCTCGGTCTCGGTCTCTGTCTCTCTCGGTCTCTGTCTCTGTCTCTCTCGGTCTCGGTCTCTGTCTCTCTCGGTCTCGGTCTCTGTCTCTCTCGGTCTCTGTCTCTCTCGTGCTCTCTCGGTCTTCTCTCTCGGCTCTGTCTCTCTCGGCTCTGTCTCTCTCGGGCTCTGTCTCTCTCGGGCTCTGTCTCTCTCGGGCTCTGTCTCTCTCGGGCTCTGTCTCTCTCGGGCTCTGTCTCTCTCGGGCTCTGTCTCTCGGGCTCTTCTCCTCGCTCTTCCTCGGCTCTGTCTCTCTCGGGCTCTGTCTCTCTGGGCTCTGTCTCTCTCGGGCTCTGTCTCTCTCGGGCTCTGTCTCTCTCGGGCTCTGTCTCTCTCGGGCTCTGTCTCTCTCGGGCTCTGTCTCTCTCGGGCTCTGTCTCTCTCGGCTCTGTCTCTCTCGGGCTCTGTCTCTCTCGGGCTCTGTCTCTCTCGGGCTCTGTCTCTCTCGGGCTCTGTCTCGCTCTCTGTCTCGCTCTCTGTCTCTCTCTCTGTCTCTGTCTCGCTCTCTGTCTCTCTCTCTGTCTCTGTCTCTCTGTCTCTGTCTCTCTCTGTCTCTGTCTCTGTCTCTCTCTGTCTCTGTCTCTCTCTGTCTCTGTCTCTGTCTCTCTCTCTCTCTGTCTCTCTCTGTCTCTGTCTCTCTCTGTCTCTGTCTCTCTCTGTCTCTGTCTCTCTCTGTCTCTGTCTCTCTCTGTCTCTGTCTCTCTCGGTCTCTGTCTCTCTCAGTCTCTGTCTCTCTCTGTCTCTCTCGGTCTCTCTCGGGCTCTGTCTCTCTCGGGCTCTGTCTCTGTCGGGCTCTGTCTCTGTCGGGCTCTGTCTCTGTCGGGCTCTGTCTCTCTCTGGCTCTGTCTCTCTCTCCCTCTAATCCCGTCCTCTTCCTGCAGGCGAAGCTGTCAGCCGAGGCCCAGGACAAGTACGAGCGTGAGATGTTGCTCCACGCGGCGGACGTGGAGGCTCTGCAGGCGGCCAAAGCTCAGGCTCTTCAGGCCGTGGAGCTCCGTAACCAGCTGGAACAGAGGGTCCAGAGGGTCAGTGCCGAGCTGCTGGAGGCCCGGCTGTCCTGGGAGGAGCAGGAGAAGATCCTCAAGGTGCTCTCTCAATCTCTCCTATCTCTCCCTAGTCTCTGCACTGGGGAATGACCAATATGGTTTTTCCAGGGCTGGTATCAATAATCAGAGCTGAAGTTAACTTGAAGCAAACGTACAAAGCTGCTTTTCTCTGGTCTTCCACAGGAGGAAATGTCTAAAGTGGAAAGTCGCGGAGAGGAGCTGCAGAAGCAAAACTCTCTGCTTCACGAACAGATCCAGACGCTGAGCAGGAAGATGACAGAGAGCCTGCAGAGAGCCGCCGGAGATGGTGGCTCCCTGAACGTCTCTTTGACCGAGGAGGGGAAGTCTCAAGAGCAGGTCCTGGAGATTCTCAGGTAACCTCTACAGTACTGGGTGGAAGTCTCAGTTCTGGTCTATAACCTTTAAGAGTGCAAAGCAGGTGCCGTGATCGCTGTACAGGGTGAAGAGCGAGGGGGAAAGAACACAGCCCTGCGGAGACCATGTTTTTGTAATCTGACTATCAGAGACAGCAGTTGCAGCTCTCACAGCAGCATTTAACAAAATACATCTAAATGCATGTGTCCAGTTAATACTAGTTATGCATTCTTCTAATCATTTGCAGAGAATGTGTTTTTTTCCCCACACGTTTTTGATAATAATGTTGCCAACAGTTATACAAGTATAGTAGTCAGTTTCTTCCCTTTTCATACATTTGCTTTTGAATGGAAAATAAATGCTTTCCCTCTTGAATTCTTGCACCAATAAGATTTTTTTCTATCATTTTTATTGCTATCAGGATATCCTTTTTAGGCCATAACGCACAGCTCTACAACAAAGCACTTTATACTTCTTTATTACGCTAAAGCTAGAGATGTTATACTTGATATGGTATAGAGTTCTAGTCCCTTTATCTTGTGCTGTGTGCTCCTGTAACCGGTGATGCGACACTGACATTTCCCCACATCCTCAACCACTCGCTCTTTGCTCTTGTGTTGTGTGTTCCAGGTTTGTCCGTCGTGAAAAGGAGATCGCCGAGTCTCGGTTTGAGATGGCTCAGGGCGAGAGTCTGCGTTACCGTCTGAGAGTGGAGCATCTGGAGCGAGAGCTGAAGGAGGTGCAGGACAGTCTGAATGCGGCCAGAGACAGGATGCAGGTCAGCACGCAGTCATAACACCTTTAACCTTGTGTTTGTTTAACACAGTTCATACACAAGATGGAGGCAATCACAAAAGGCATTAAAAGTATGAATAATCATAGCATTAAAAAGAGAAGGACGGGGAGAGAGCAAGAGACGGGGAGAGGGCGAGAGACGGGGAGAGACGGGGAGAGACGGGGAGAGACGGGGAGAGACGGGGAGAGGGCGAGAGACGGGGAGAGACGGGGAGAGGGCGAGAGAGACGGGGAGAGGGCGAGAGAGACGGGGAGAGGGCGAGAGAGACGGGGAGAGGGCGAGAGAGACGGGGAGAGACGGGGAGAGAGACGGGGAGAGACGGGGAGAGGGCGAGAGAGACGGGGAGAGGGCGAGAGACGGGGAGAGGGCGAGAGAGACGGGGAGAGGGTGAGAGAGACGGGGAGAGAGACGGGGAGAGGGCGAGAGACGGGGAGAGGGCGAGAGACGGGGAGAGGGCGAGAGACGGGGAGAGGGCGAGAGACGGGGAGAGGGCGAGAGACGGGGAGAGGGCGAGACGGGGAGAGAGAGAGAGAGCGAGAGACGGGGAGAGGGCGAGAGAGAGACAAACGGGGTTGATAGACAGGGAGGTGAGAGACAGACAGAAAGATGGTGACAGTTGGGAGTCTGTCTGCTCCACTCTAAGACACAGACAGATGGGGAGGGAGACGGGAGGTGAGAGGGACCGGAATGAGAGACAGATTAGGTTCTACATTTCAGCTGCATGAATCTGAAACTCGTACATTACTGTCTGAACTGTACCAGCTTCATGTTGGATCTGCTAACGGCTTCTTTAACAATCCTGCTGTAGTGAAACTGTTTAAATGATCGATTTTCTCAGTGACAATTAGTTTCTGTACTTTTTTAGCTTTAGTTTTATTGACGTATGAACTTGTCTGGTGCACACTGGGGGACTTTGGCACATGTATTCCAATCAATCAATCAATCAATCAATCAATCTTTATTTATAGGGCGCTTTTCCTGCACAGGGCAACACAAAGCGCCTCACAGTCCACACCACACAATGCACAAATCATCACCATTAAAATACAATTAAAAACACATATGTAATTAAAAAGCATTAAAATCACATAAGTAATTTAAAAACATAAGAATCACACAAGTAATTAAAAACAATAAAATAGTTAAAAACACAAAAAGTTACAACAATAAATAACAAGGTGTGTTAAAAAGATAAAATTCTCTAGTTGTATGCACAGGAAAAAAGAAAAGTCTTTAACATGGATTTGAACATTGACAGAGAGGCAGCCAGTTTCACATCCTCAGGAAGACTGTTCCAGACTTTAGCTGCATAAATCTGAAAAGCAGCCTCCCCCTGTCTAGTCCTGACTCTGGGCACTAACAGGAGTCCCGTCCCTGCGCTCCTCAGAGTCCGGGCTGGTTCATATGGGACTAGCATATCATGGATGTACTTTGGTGCAAGGCCATGGAGAGACTTGTACACCAGGAGAGCTGCTTTAAAGTCTATCCTCTGGGCCACGGGAAGCCAGTGCAGAGACCTGAGGACCGGACTAATGTGGTCGTACTTCCTGGTTCTAGTCAGGACTCGGGCTGCAGCATTTTGAATATACTGCAGCTGTTTTACTGCATGTTTGGAGATACCTGTGAGCAGGCCATTGCAGTAATCCAGCCTACTGGAAACAAAAGAATGGATAAGAATCTCCAAGTCTGCCCTGGACACAATATTTTTAATTTTGGCAATATTTTTCAGATGATAAAAAGCTGCTGATGTTACCGATCCAATGTGGCTATTGAAGTTTAAGTCAGAGTCCATTATTACTCCCAGATTTCTGACCTTATTTAAAGGCCTTAGGGAGAGAGACTGAAGGTGACAAATGACGGTCTCTCTTTGTTTCTCGGGACCAAAGACAATCATTTCGGTTTTGTCTGCATTTAGCTGGAGAAAATTGCATTGCATCCACTCACTGATCCGCTGGATACAGCGAAGGAGTGAGTCCACCGGTCCATGCTCTCCTGCAGTCAGTGAGACATAGATCTGAGTGTCATCAGCATAATTGTGGTAGGACACTTTCATACTTTGAATTAACTGACCTAATGGCAGCATGTAAATATTGAACAGGAGAGGTCCCAGAATCGACCCCTGTGGCACTCCGCAGGTCAGGGCCATATTATCTGAGACATAGTCTCCAATCTCCACACAATACTTCCTTTCTTCTAGATAGGACCTAAACCAGCTTAGGGCAGTACCAGCAACACCAACCCAGTCCTCCAGTCTCTGCATGAGAATCTCATGGTCAACGGTGTCGAAAGCGGCACTCAGATCTAACATGACTAAAACAGAGACTTTTCCTGCATCAGTGTTAAGCCGAATATCATTTGTTACCTTGACTAGAGCGGTCTCAGTACTGTGGTGTGGTCTAAAGCCAGACTGAAACATGTCCAATGAGTCATTAGATATTAAAAATTCAGTAAGTTGTTGGTAGGCAACTTTTTCAAGAATTTTTCCCATTTTTTCCCAATGTGGTTTCTATTTTTGACAATACATGGGCGTCTTATAGCTACTAAAACTCGATGGAGGCAGAATAATAAGTCCATAAACTCACATAAAAATAGTCAGTTTTTTCTCAGCGTTGTCCTTCTCTGTTGTCTAGGTAACGGCAAAGACTTTGGCTCAGCACGACGAGCTGATGAAGAAGACCGAGACCATGAGCATCCTGGTGGAGACCAATAAGATGTTGAGGGAGGAGAAGGACAAGCTGGAGCAAGCCCTGCAGCAAACCCAGGCCAAGGTGAGCAAACCCAGGCCAAGGTGAGCCAAGACTGTAGCACACACCGACCGGGCCTGTCACAATACCTCATTCTGATGGACACGTGTCGCTTTAACAATGTCTGTTCTACTCAAAGTGTCTATGCGTGTCCAAAAAAGCGCTGCAAAAGTACAATGTGTTATTATTTTTATTATTATTATTATTAGTTTTTTTCATGCAGGTATTTTTGGCCTCTCACTTTAGTCTGAAAAAGCTGAGATCTGACGACGAAAGGCAACCCCCACTCTGAGCTGAGACCTGATTGGCTGAGACTCAATAACATCTTGGCATTCTCTCTCCATCCTTTCCAAACTTCACTCTTCTGTCGCATTCACCCTCAGCGTCCGTGACTCTAAACGTGTTCTCAGACTGTGACCCGTCTCTTCCACAGGTGCAGAAGCTCGCGTCCGACCTGCTGCCGCTGCAGATGGCCAACTCTGAGCTGAGTGAGAAAAGTGGAATGCTTCAGGCCGAGAAGAAGATTCTGGAAGAGGAGATCAAACGATGGAAGACTCGGACTCAGGTTTTTACGTTTAGGTTTTCCATATTTAACTGTAGCGGGTCACATGGCGTTGATCTAATGAACACAATCAAAAACGGTCTCATAAAAGCCATATATTAACTTTCAAGTTTGACTGAAGTTAAACAGTTATTTCACCTTTTAAACCCCATTTACAAACTTTACAGCTTCCGTTTGCTTTGGTTCCGATTCTTTGTATCAAACCAACTCCTAGTTAAACGACACATTCATAATCAATAACACTGCCTGCTCTTCATCCAGCAGCCAATAGTACTCGGTTATTGCTGCTTTCTGGTACTGCCCAAAGAATAGACATTTCATCCTGAAAGACAATTTAAAATAAAAATAGAATAGAGAAAAAAAGGCTGAATAAGTGTTGTTTATGCCTCATTTAACGTACAAACTGAGAACGTCCTGTTTTGTTAACGTCACATATCACAGTCAGGGTCAAATAACTTCTGCATAAAGAACATGCTACAACCAAAGAATCAGTGAAACAACTAATCACTAAATCCAATGAAATGTTAAAATGTAATCATTTCACTCTTAAATTGTTCCAGAGTATAAATCAAACTATGACAAAAACCACGACTTATCAAATAAAAATACGGTACATGTATAAGTATGAGATATTCCCACTGTGGGGGAATTTCAGTGTCGGTCAGTGTCGGTCAGTGTCGGTCAGTGCCCGTCAGTGTCGGTCAGTGCCCGTCAGTGCCCGTCAGTGTCCGTCAGTGTCCGTCAGTGTCCGTCAGTGTCCGTCAGTGTCCGTCAGTGCCCGTCAGTGCCCGTCAGTGCCCGTCAGTGCCCGTCAGTGTCCGTCAGTGTCCGTCAGTGCCCGTCAGTGCCCGTCAGTGCCCGTCAGTGCCCGTCAGTGCCCGTCAGTGCCAGTCAGTGCCCGTCAGTGTCCGTCAGTGCCCGTCAGTGCCCGTCAGTGCCCGTCAGTGTCCGTCAGTGCCCGTCAGTGTCCGTCAGTGTCCGTCAGTGCCCGTCAGTGCCCGTCAGTGCCCGTCAGTGTCCGTCAGTGCCCGTCAGTGCCCGTCAGTGCCCGTCAGTGCCCGTCAGTGCCCGTCAGTGCCCGTCAGTGTCCGTCAGTGCCCGTCAGTGCCCGTCAGTGTCCGTCAGTGCCCGTCAGTGCCCGTCAGTGCCCGTCAGTGCCCGTCAGTGTCCGTCAGTGCCCGTCAGTGCCCGTCAGTGTCCGTCAGTGCCCGTCAGTGCCCGTCAGTGCCCGTCAGTGCCCGTCAGTGCCCGTCAGTGTCCGTCAGTGTCCGTCAGTGTCCGTCAGTGTCCGTCAGTGTCCGTCAGTGTCCGTCAGTGCCCGTCAGTGCCCGTCAGTGCCCGTCAGTGCCCGTCAGTGCCCGTCAGTGTCCGTCAGTGCCCGTCAGTGTCCGTCAGTGTCCGTCAGTGTCCGTCAGTGTCCGTCAGTGCCCGTCAGTGCCCGTCAGTGTCCGTCAGTGTCCGTCAGTGTCCGTCAGTGCCCGTCAGTGCCCGTCAGTGCCCGTCAGTGCCCGTCAGTGTCCGTCAGTGTCCGTCAGTGCCGTCAGTGCCCGTCAGTGCCCGTCAGTGCCCGTCAGTGCCCGTCAGTGTCCCGTCAGTGCCCGTCAGTGCCCGTCAGTGCCCGTCAGTGCCCGTCAGTGTCCGTCAGTGCCCGTCAGTGCCCGTCAGTGCCCGTCAGTGTCCGTCAGCGTGTGCCCGTCAGTGCCCGTCAGTGCCCGTCAGTGCCCGTCAGTGCCCGTCAGTGCCCGTCAGTGCCCGTCAGTGCCCGTCAGTGCCCGTCAGTGCCCGTCAGTGCCCGTCAGTGTCCGTCAGTGTCCGTCAGTGTCCGTCAGTGTCCGTCAGTGCCCGTCAGTGCCCGTCAGTGCCCGTCAGTGCCCGTCAGTGCCCGTCAGTGTCCGTCAGTGCCCGTCAGTGCCCGTCAGTGCCCGTCAGTGCCCGTCAGTGCCCGTCAGTGCCCGTCAGTGCCCGTCAGTGCCCGTCAGTGCCCGTCAGTGCCCGTCAGTGCCCGTCAGTGTCCGTCAGTGCCCGTCAGTGCCCGTCAGTGCCCGTCAGTGTCCGTCAGTGTCCGTCAGTGCCCGTCAGTGTCCGTCAGTGTCCGTCAGTGCCCGTCAGTGCCCGTCAGTGCCCGTCAGTGTCCGTCAGTGCCCGTCAGTGCCCGTCAGTGCCCGTCAGTGTCCGTCAGTGCACACATCACAGCAGAGAAAGAAGGAAATCAGACTCATGCACACGTAAAAGTCTATTATTTAAGATAATAGTCAATATTATTACGTGGGGGTGACAGTAGCTCAGTTGGTTGAGCCCACCTCAAGACCTTCTCCACCGACTCCACTAATCTACGTCTGCTGTCCTTGTGTCCTTGGGCAAGACACTTAACCCACTTTGCCTATAAGGAGCGGAAGTGATGTTCGCTGCTTGCCTTGATGTGTTAATGTGTGTGTATAAATATATGTATGAGTATGTGTGTATGTGTATATATGTGTGTAGTGTATGCATCAAACAAATTTCCATTTCAGTTTGTGGGATGAATAAAGGCCCACCTTCTTCAATATAATTAAAATAAGATGAACAGAACTCAGCGTGGTAAATGTAGTCCGGGTGACTCGGTTATTCTTCCAGTGATGTATAAAAACGGTATTTACAAAAGAAGCATAAAAACGGGTCTAGAGAGGAAAAAAAGTTGAAACTGAACGAGCCCAACGCGACGGGCAGCCGGCTCCTCCAGCGCCTGTGCACTATTGTATGAATGAGTTTTATTAGTCTTGTATGTTAAGAAATGCCTCTGGTCTTTCCCTCACTCTGAGTTTGACCTGTGCACTTCTGTTTCAGCATCTGGTGACTCAGCAGAAAGACTCAGACCCGGAGGAGTACAAGCGTTTGACCAGTGAGCGAGAGGCCCACCTGAAGCGCATCCAGCAGCTGACAGAAGAGGGCGCCAAGTCTGTGCTTTTCCCTCCTCTTGGCACTCATCTTTCTCCGCTTCTTTTTACAAACGTGTTTCTACTTAAAGGGCCGGTCACATGAACGCGGCGCTGAAGGGGCAGTTGCAGGCGTGCCGCGAAACCCTGGCCAAAATGACCGAGGAGAGAAACCACCTGAAGTCCGAGGTGGAGGCCCGGAATCTGGACCAGCAGGAGAAGATGAAGACCATCACGCAGGTCAAGAAGATCGGACGCCGCTACAAGATGCAATATGAAGACCTGAAGCTGAAGCACGACAAGGTAACGAATGAGTTGTGGACTGAGTGTGTGAATGCTAATGCTAATGCTGGTCACTTACCTGTTTGTTTAACACCAACCTTTTTGACCCGTGGCACAGCTTTTTCCCTTAAAGCAATCACATGACACACCACCGGCTGAAACTGATGTTACTCTGCAGCCTTTTTAAACAAAACAAAGTAATTCTCATCAAAGTGTATTCTGTAGAAAATAAAAGTGCAAAGAAGTATTTCTAATCTTGTAATTCTTTATTGCACATTATTTTGACCAAGAAGGTGATATTGGGTCATTTCTGATGGCACACTGAATAACATCTCAAGGCACACTAATGTTCCGCTGCCCACTGGTTGAAAAACTCTGGGCTCTAGAGGCTACATGCATTTATAGATCCAGGTCATATGTGTGGAGAAAGAAGGAACACATCTACCCGTAGTTAGTCTGTAGATTCTGAGTGTCGATTGGAGAATGTGCAGATCTGATAATAAAAAGTGGTGGTCATTTTAATGTGAGGTCACCTGAAATCCCAGAGCTGATAAAAACAGACTGAAAGCCCAATTCACGGGTGGCTGAATGGATAGCACTCAGGTCCGGGGTTCGAATCCCGGTCAGAATGGGGTCTTTCTGTGTGAAGTTTGCATGTTCTCCCTGTGCTTGTGTAGGTTTCCTCCAAGTACTCTGGTTTCCCCTACCACTTAAAAACATGCACACCAGGTTAAATCCTCCAGCTGTGGTCCTGACCAAGAGCATCAACGTCTGGAGGTGGGTTCCCGGGCGCTGTTACTACGGCGACCACTGCTCCTGACGTAAGCCTTAGGGCATCAGGATGGGTCAAATGCAGAGGATGAATTGCCCATCCATCCATCCATCCATTTTCTTCCGCTTTATCCGTTGCCGGGTCGCGGGGGCAGCAGTCTAAGCAGAGACGCCCAGACTTCCCTATCCACACACACTTCCTCCAGCTCGTCCGGGGGGACCCCAAGGCGTTCCCAGGCCAGCTGAGAGACATAGTCCCTCCAGCGTGTCCTAGGTCTTCCGCGGGGCCTCCTCCCGGTGGGACGTGCCCGGAACACCTCCCCAGGAAGGCGTCCAGGAGGCATCCGGAACAGATGCCCGAGCCACCTCAACTGGTTCCTCTCGACGTGGAGAAGCAGCGGCTCTACTCCGAGCTCCTCCCGTGTGACTGAGCTCCTCACCCTATCTCTAAGGGAGCAGCCACTCTGCGGAGGAAGCTCATTTCGACCGCTTGTATCCGCGATCTTGTTCTTTCGGTCATTACCCAAAGCTCATGACCATAGGTGAGGGAGGGAACAAAGATTGACCGGTAAATCGAGAGCTTTGCCTTTCGGCTCAGCTCCCTCTTCACCACAACGGTCCGATACAGCTCTGACTGCAGACGCTGCTCCCTCTTCACCACAACGGTCCGATACAGCGACCGCATCACTGCGCACGCTGCACCGATCCGCCTGTCAATCTCACGCTCCATCCTTCCCTCACTCGTGAACAAGACCCCGAGATACTTGAACTCCTCCACTTGAGGAAGGACCTCTCCACCCACCTGTAGAGGGCAAGGCACCTTTTTCCGGTCGAGCACCATGGCCTCAGATTTGGAGGTGCTGATTCTCATCCCAGCCGCTTCACACTCGGCTGCAAACCGTCCCAGTGCATGTTGCAGGTCCTGGTTCGTTGGAGCCAACAGGACAACATCGTCCGCAAACAGCAGAGATGAATTGCCCTACGGGGATTAATAAAGTGCACATTTATATTTACCTTTGGAACTCAATGCAGCTTCTTTGCTTGTTAAATAATCTAAACTAAACTCCTGTTAGTTAATCCACCTCACAGAAAACCCCATCGAATCCACCACCTTCTCACTGAGATGAGTGAGCAGCCCTCGTGAGACTCAGTGGATTAAAGTGAAATAGTTCGACATATTGTGAGAGTAACGTTGTGACTGAATGACTGGTGCTGTGCTGTAGCTGGTGGCAGAGGCTGCAGTGGGACCGTCCCAGGAAGAGGAGAGCCGCCAGGCCTCGGCTCAGGAGCTGCAGGGCCTCAGAGACTCGCTGACCCAGGCGGAGGCGAAGGCCAAGGAGCTGGAAGGACAAGTGGAGAAACTCAACAAGGTAAAAGCTTTTGTTTTGTATTTGATAATGAAAGGCTAAAAATTAGATTTGCCATTTGCAATAAAACCACATTGGAATACATCCGCAAAAGTCCACAGTGTGCACAAGACAAGTACATAAATAAAACAAAGTGGGAAACGACAGCGAATAAGATCTTCTGCCAGAGGGAAGAAGCTGGAACATGGCTTTTCCAGAGGCCATTGATTATTCTAAGGATTGGGGCAATGACTGCTGTACACACTCTAGATCAGGGGTCTCCAACCTGTGGCCCGGGAGCTAACAGTAGCTCGCCATACCCTTTCAGGTAGCTCCCCAAAGTGTCTAAAAATTTAACACATGATCCTGAATGATTCACTTTTGGGTCAGCGCACACCTGTTTACTATAAATCTCAGTGATTTTTTTAGTGTATAATTGTATTAATACTCCGGGCTGGACTGGCCATCGGGCGTACCGGGCAATGCCAGAAGGGCCGATGCCCATATTTGGGCCGGTCTGTTTGCCTCATACAAAAAAGATGTTTGTGAAAAGTGTAAATCCGTTGAACTGTTCGAGGGGGCGCGCGTGTCCGCGGGGCACCTGCTGTATGTACTGGAACGGGATTCCACCACCTCAGCGGCCGCAGTGTTCCCGCATCCAGCGGCTCTGAGCTGGACGCGGGAATCGCTCACCGGGAACCGCTCACAACACAACACGGTGAGCGCGTAGCCGCAACGTGACCATGTACCCAAGACCATAAACGAGCACAGGACCATGCGTGTCTTTGCGTAATTTGTGCACCCAATAAATACACCGCTGCAGGAAACCGTCCGCGTCTCCCCTCTCCTCTCGAAGTGCGACTAAATTAAAGCTCGGGTGCCTAAATTTTCCATTGCATTAAAAGTTCATGTTTGAGCCCAAGAGTAAAATGTTGTGAAAAAATTAAACAGATTTAGAGCCAGCCAATGGCTGACATTATGCATTTCAGACTTTTTTGACCAATTCTCATCCCTGTAACAAACAATAGTGTTGTCTGTGCCCACCTCCCTCACTCTGAGACATGTTTATTACTCTCTTGTAATGTAGACTATTGCACTTTATTTTTTTGTTGAAACTGTAGACATCCTGATCCTCTACAGTATTTGCTTCCACATACTGTATAAACCAGGGGTCGGCAACCTTTAGTGCTCCTCCAGTGGCTCCTGGAGCCTTTTCAAAAATGTCTGAAAATGGAGTGGGAGGGCTATATTTTATTCCTAGTTTGAATGTGGTTTCTGTAGGAGGAAAAACATTCCTAACGTATTTCAATGCTGTAAAAATGTGTATAAGTAATATTCAATTTCAACATTTCTGTCAACGTAGTGAGTCATATCCTGTGGCGCGGCCCCGCGCCAGGCGGCCGCTGCTGTAAACAAACCGGCGTGTGCGCACGAATCCCAAAGATAAAAAGAGAACGAGTCGATAATAAGACTGGACTAAGAACAAGACTGAACATTTGCTTTCAGTCAATGAGGAAGGACTGCTTCATGTTTGCGATGTAATAGGAAGTTTTGTTGCAACACGAGGAACAATGAAGCACTAAATACCGTTCACAGGGATTACGTGAAGGATTCTTTCATACAAAATCCGGAGCACCTTTTTCAGACTTCAAAAACCTCCGCAAAGACTGTGAAAGAAAAGGCCATTAAGGACATTCAGCTCCAGCAAACTTCAGCCTGTGACGTAATCGATATGTGTGGACAGTGCAGATGTGTGACCTTTGAGCCAAAAAGCAGATTTATTTACTGTATTTCTACAGTTGCATGAAGGCAAAAATATGGAAGTCAAAGTTAAAGCAGAGTCATCACGTGGTGCGTCATTCTCTCCAGGACACGCTGCAGTGAAAACACACATTTGACAATCATGAATGCTAATCATGTATTTGTAGCCTTTACTTGGTCATTTAGATAATAGGCTAATGTAGCTAATGTAGCTACATTGTGTAACCTTCATATAAGCTTTATACAAGGCTGTTATTTTTTTGCGGCTCCAGACAGATGTTTTTAGTATTTTTTGTCAAATATGGCTCTTTGAACCTTTTGAGTTGCCGATCCCTGGTATAAACAAACTGTAAAAAACGTGACAAAAACATGCCTGGGCCGGTAAGAAGGAAAAAATGCCCGGGCCGTTTTTTTGTCCCAGTCCAGCCCTGTTAATACTGCTAAAAGGAGTAGCTCTCTGCCATTTCTGTTTTCTGAAACCCCTTAGAGACCCCTGCTGGAGAAAAATAATGGACATCTTCAGGAGCACAAAAGGCGAATTCGAAAGAGTGCCAGGGTCATAATTCCATCTTTTTGCTGTCGTACCTTTTGATATAATAAACCATTTTAGATCAGTTTAGTATTTCATGTAAACGACACCAAACCCATTGTTGACGTCGCACAAACCTTGCCTCTCAAATACAGTCCGACCTTCTTTCTTTTTGGGTAAACCTTTCCTCCTGTGTTTGTGTGTTCCAGGCGGTGACGGAGCGGGACTCGGAGCTGCGCAGCGGGCAGGAGCAGACGGGCCGCCTGCAGGCGGAGCTGACCCGGGTGAGGCAGGACCTGCAGCTGAAGACCACCCAGGAGGAGACTCTGAGGCAGCAGATGGTGGAGAAGGAGGAGAAGATGAAGAAGGCTCTGTACTTCGCCAAGCAGAAGATCAGCCAGCACATGAGTAAATACACACTGATGTCTGAGGACAAGAAAAATGGATCAGATCAAACCTTTACTCCTCCCTCAGTGGAAATGTCCATGTCATAGCTGCACATTAGTCTCAGGTCGAGCATTCATCTGTTATTTAAGCTAATGGATTCAATAAATTCTTTTATTTACCAAAATTCATAGTCATCGCCAAAAAAAAAAAGGTGATTCAGAATTTGACCAGAGGAAAAGACCAAGAATATTCATGAGTTCAAATCAACAGTATATAATTCTCTTTACTATCAAACACTAACACCAGTTTCTTTTGAGCTCCTGGCCCTGACTTTCCCTTCTCTGACTCACTAACAATGTCGTACACCAAACTCGAACTCATTTTGGTCCAGGGGCCAAATACAACCTTTTTGGATCTTCACTTTCTCATTGCTCTCACTCATATTGTTCTGTCCTTTATGAGACATGTCTTCTGGAGTATTGTTGATGAATTAACCTGTAGCTGTCATTGCTTGGAATTCTTATACAAATTCTTACTACCAAAGGGTGAAGAAGTTATTTCTGCTTAATCACCACTTCCGCTTTCGTCAGAGGAGACCGTGAAGTGTGACGTGTTTCTTATCAGCTGTTGTTACCGGAGGTGGTCAGTCTGAACGGTTGATCTCATTTGTCAGACTGACCACGCCCCCTTGTGGTCTCCAGAGAAGTTTGAGCCAAGGTGAAACACCCTCCATGATGTATTTTTCTCCACTGCAAAAGAGAAATTCACATAATGGATGCAAAAATAGTAGGAGCAGAAGTACAAAAATAGAAAACATGCATACGAGAAGAGATTGAAATCAGGAAGTAGGACACGGACCATGAACAGAGACTGAGGGGGCTTTCACCTTGGCTCACACTTGGGACTCACTTCACCAGAGACCACAGGGGGCGTGGCCAGTCTGACAAATCAGATCGATCTGTCAGACTGACCACATCCGGTAACAGCTGATAACACACGTCACACTGTCTCCTCTGATGAAATGTGGTAATTAAGCAGAACAAGTTTTTACTCCTCAAACAAACCTCCCAAGCCTTAAACATGAGGAGAGGATCTTAATACATTTTGAACCATTATCCACATGACACCAAATTGACCACATTTCTTTTTGACTTTAGCGACCAAGGAGCAGCTGGAGAAGGAGAACGAAGAGTTGAAGCAGCAGCGCGAGGAGCTGGAGGTCCGAGTGGGGGCCCTCAAGTCCCAGTTCGAAGGTCGTCTGAGTCGGCAAGAGCGAGAGCTGAGGGACCTGAGGGGCCACCAGGAGAGACAGGACCAGCGAGACGAACCAGCGGAGGCCGGGCCCAGCAAGGTCAGTGTGGGACGGCCTGTCACGCGCTCTCTCCAAACACACATCTGCAAAATGAGACAATTTACTTTGTCATTTCATGTTTTAGAATTTGAAATAATGTGACTTTGCAAACACAGCTGTGATTGTAAATGTCAGAATAATGTGCAATATAAAACCACATATGTGATTAAGTGACAAACATGTACAAATGTATACACACAACTACCAGTATATGTTTCTTACACTAGAAAATACAGTCATTTACACTTGTTTCTTTATTAGGTTAGATTTTATTTTAATTGTTATTGTCCACCAAATGTGGGAATCCCTGTCCCAAGACAGATTTGTAACATGAGACGATAAAGGAGTATCATATAATATCTATCGCAGGACCGAGACGCGAGCTCTTGTACATAACCTGTTCGTGCAGCAGTTCTTAGTTTTTCCTTTTGTTTTCTCCAGGCGCAGGAGCAGCAGAGGAGCGGTGAGCAAAGACAGATCAGTCTGAAGACCACTCCAGCTGCAGATCGCGGCAGGTAAAACAACAAAACTCTAATGACATCACAGACCAGCGACCCAGGCATTTTGGTGTCACTGGTTTTTCACTCCTCGATTGGCGCGCACAAGTTTACATGCATCATTATCAATCTGAGTAAAATATAAAATGGCAAGGAAAGTTTATTTGTATTGCACCATTCACACACAAGTCAACTCAAAGTGCTGAACAAGACTAGATGGCGATAAAATCATAAATATCACAGAACATTAAAAAGAAAATCTCTGTCGTATGCACAGCTAAACAGAACTGTCTTAAACCTGAAAATGTTTTAAATTGTGTTAAAAGCTTCGAGGGACAAACATTGCGAATTAGCCTTGGCTTCACATGTTGATTGTTTACACTTGTCCCCTTGGAGTAAGAGTAGAATTTCTGATTATTTTGTGTCCTTTCTTATTTTACTTATTTTTAAAAGTGTGGAATAAAATATATTTAAAAAAAAAAACAGGGGGCGACAGTAGCTCAGTTGGTAGAGCATTGGCCTTTGAGCCTGAAGGTCGTGGGTTCGAGCCCACCATAAGACCTACATCACGACTCCCACTGATGACTACTGTCGTTGTGTCCTTGGGCAAGACACTTAACCCCACTTTGCCTGAAGCTCCCACTGAAAGATCTCAGCTCCTGTGGACTCACCACCTGCAGGAGGATCAGTGAGGGGCTGGTGCTGTGTGACTGGGTGCAGCTCTGACTGACACCCCCCTGACCCAGAAATGGATTAAGGGGAAGAAAATGGATGGATTAAAAAAAAAACCGCATGGTAGATTAATTCAATATAAATGGTTGCTTAAGGACCTACATTACTCCAGTAAAATTAAAATACATTGGCCGTAAGAGTTCAAATGTTTTAAATGCACACAACTGGAACCTTCATTCATTGTCTGGGAACGGAAAGAGCTTCAATTGTTTTGGCGTCAAGTTCTCAGCTTTACATCCACACTGTTGGGTTATCAGTTCCCTTTGGATGCAAAAATGTGTCTGCTTCACATTCACCCAAAGAATCTGTCACTAAATTAAAAAAAGATCCATTTACTTAATATTTGTCTAATTCAGGCCAAACGGATAATTGCATTTAAATGGAAAGACAAAGAAAGCAACAGTAGCTCATGAAGGAGAATCATTTGTTCTTAACGGGGATTTGATTAGATATGGCTCCTTTGTTAGTTTATTAAATCGAAGATCAATATAATTATTTCTGATTTATATTATTATTTATTTATGTATTATTATCATAAATATATATCAATTTTATTATTTATTTTCTTGCGGTAATCTCCAGTGGTTTTTATGTTTGTTTGTCTGTTAATAATTGAAAAATCATAAATAAATGATTTTGGGGGGAAAATAAATCATAAATGTATTTGTTTCTGTTTTGTTGCTAGCGCCAGCACCTCCGAGCCTCCCACCGCCAACATCAAACCGACCCCCGTGGCCTCGGGCAGCAAACAGACGGCCATCCCCGGGAACAAGGCCACGCCCAGAGCCAGCATCAGACCCATGATCACCCCGGCCCCTGTGCCCACGCCCACCCCCACCGCCACCGTCATGCCCACCACCCAAGTGGAGACGCAGGAAGGTGTGTGCAGTACTAAGGCTTATGACCAGAGAAGACCAAGATATTAAAAGAGTTCAAATAAATAACATTTAATTATCTTTACAATTAAATCCTACTTCTCTAACTATTCCTACGAGCTGAGCCAGATTAACTTTATCTCCAGGCCTGAAAACTAATGGAGGACTTCAAGGTTCTCTGCGAAGTCCTCTCTCTGTCCCTGACTCAAACTCATGAATGAATGCAGAATTTCCCAATTTAAGACTTTATTAATCTCTGATGGAGAAATATACATGTCACATTAACACAGATAGAATCACTCAGATTGTGCTAAAGACAGAAGTGTGAAACATGGTAAAGGTTAAAAATACAGTCTGTGCAGGATATTATTATGGCAATTACTGCTGGTTCTTCAGTCCTAGTGCAGGTGACTTACAGTGACTTATTGTACAGTCTGACAGCGGTGGGGATGAATTTGATAAATGTTGACACATGGATGAAAACATGATCGTGTTCTTGTATTGGCCTGAAACTGAAACTGAAACACATGGCTGAGTTATTTATATTATCTCATCCTAAAAACTTGAAATTAATTCTCTTCTCTCCGCAGCCATGCAGTCTGAAGCGCCGCCGGTGGAGCACGTGACGGTGTACGGTAGTGCGAGCGGCTCTGTGCGCTCTGCTAGCCCTAGCGTCCTGACTACGTTAGCTAGCCCCATGCTAACGGTGCAGCAGGTGCAGAGCCAGGCCACCGCCTTCGTCCAACCAACGCAGCAGCAGAACGTGAGCCACTCCGAGCCGGCCAATCAGGAGCACCCTCCCATGGCCCTCGAGGCCCCGCCCACCTCCAGCAGCCAGATGGAGTGGCCCTCGACGTCCTCCTCGGTGTTTGGGACCGGTGAGACCCCTGCTCCTTACACACCATAATAACTATAATCAGTTTTACATAGTGCTTTTCTGGACACTCAGACGCTTCAATCCATTTTATTTATAGAGCCGTTTACAACAAAATCCATTCAAATATTTATGCATTCAAAGGATAAAACTGTTAAAAAGCATAAAAGTGTCACCTTGATAATGAGTAAAACATAAGTCTATAAGGAGCAGATGATAATGTCCATAAATGTTGTTGAATATCGAGCCCATAAAGTTATTAATTCAAATACAAAGAGAGGCTTTTGTCGAAATGCAGGACGGTGGAAGTGCTCAAAGTGCTGATAATCTATAGTGTTAATCATGTTGATGTCGACAGCGTTGGACATACAGAGTCCAGTAAAACAGGGTTTAGGTCAGGGATTAAAGAGTTCCGTCTAGGTGACGGATTTCCGTCAAATGAAATTGGTCTGGAAAAAAAAAATATATATATATATATATAATGATAATAATACACACAATGAAATGATTGATTATAAAAATAATATATAGTAATACATATACGTGTGAATCTGTTATATATATATATATCGATGTATAATAATAATTTGAATATAATTGTATTTATATGTATATAGAAATAATAAGTTGAATATAATTGTATTTATATGTATATAGAAATAATAAGTAATATAATGACGAGTGGGCCTTGAACGTGCCGTGGCCACATGAGCGCTCCGCAAATGAATCAAGGCAATGGGACGTAGCTGAGCTCACGCGCAAATGGAGACGCGATGAAGTTAGCATTGGTAACACGGAGGTGAAAGTTTCTGGAAACTGCACGGAGCTTTTGAAAAGGAGAAGAGGAGGAAAATTGAATCTCGAACGGAGCAATAACAGCAGCAGATCCGCGGACTGGTAAGCTGGGCGCGTAATAGACTAAAGGTAATTAACGTTTACCAAACGCAATGCTATTTTACTTAACGGAATGTACAAAACGGACTTTGCTGCGACTGGGAATGGGGACAAACATGTCTTGGTGAGCTTTTGATATTGTCTTGGTTGCGATCTTCTTGCAAAACTCAGCGTGATGTAAAAGAGCCAATCAACGAGTCATGGTGCGAAAAGATGAAAGTGGCCGGTGCTTGTGCGTACTTTGCCATAAAAAATTGCATATATGGGAGTAATGAGAAAAAAGTTTTGATTCGCCACCAGCTCAAAACTGCGCACAAGGCAGCTGTTTGTGCACTTTCCCACACTTCATCTTTACCTGGTGCATCAGCAACAACTGACACTAGGCTTGCTATGGCAGACCGTGTCTGTGGCTTTATCGCAGAAAATAACGTTCAGAATATCACTACCGCTGGTACATTTATTTAAATCATTTGCAGTTGATCGAAGTGCACTGTGCACTCAAACTTGATAGGGAAACCTTTTTATTAAATATTGACGTGTCCACAAACAAATGTGGACAGAATGTTATCGTCCTTTTGCGATATTTTGACGAGGACAGAGCCAAAGTGTTGACGCTCCATATCGCCTCAAGTAAAGCTACTCTCACTAATATTCTGTCAAAAAATTGACTCTTTGCTTGATCCACTTATATTTCATATCAAAATACACTGTATATCTTTGAAGCATTCATTTGAGCTGTATTCAATATACAATCTATTATACAATAATATATTGTAATTAATTTTTTTTGCTTTAACCCCTGGTTTAGGTTCTGTCTGAATGTTTAATCCATCTGTATATATTCATGACGTTGACCATTTTACAGTTGCATCTAAATGTTTTGTGATACCATTATTATATTTAGTTTAAAATTGTGCAGAAAAGTCTCCTTATTATTAGTTGTATCTTGTATATTTTTACTACTTCTGCCTCGCTTTCGATCAAAGAACTTTTGTTGTTGTAATCAGTCATGTTTTATGTATCTATGTATAGTTGTGGACATTCTGATGCACACAGACTCCTCCCATTCCATCAAATCCTCTGGTGAAAACTGGACTCAGCAGAGGCAATGGGTGGAGTCTGCTGTGCTCCTGCTCAGGTTGAAACTAAAACCTTGGATTGTAGTTGAGGACTGTTTTGACAGCCGTGGTCTAATTTATCAATCCTTCTAATTGCCTGCTGTGATTTTTCAGTTTCTGCCACTCCGGGATCCTCCATGTCTAAAAGGCCTCGAGAGGAAGAGGAGAGCTCCACTGTGGTCACGGAGGCAGAGGTCCCCACCGAGGACACCTCCAGGGCTCCCAAGAAACTGCGCATCATCCAGAGAGTGGGACCAGAGGTGAGCGGTCTGGGCCCTCTTAATGGACTCGTGTAGGACCCATGGCCGTTGTGTAGGACCCTGGCGTAGTCTCAAATGTGTGTGTCAACATGCACCTCCTAAAACGCTGCTCCACCTTCGAAACATGAGGTATTTAGAAGCATGCAAAACAAAAACAAACCACATACAGGAAAGAACTCTCCTGGGTCTGGATCTTGGGTCGGGGTCCTGGTTCCTGGGTCGGGGTCCTGGTTCCTGGGTCGGGGTCCTAGGCATCACATGAGACACAAGAAGAGTTATTCTTTGTTCTATGAAGCTTTTTATTGACAGATTTAAAGTCTGAGCTCTTGGTTTTTACAGAAGGGTGGTCTTCTATCAAACTCCAACACTTTTCAAACACGTAGACTTTGGAAAACTGAACATATGGTTTGTCAATGACCAAACTCTAATGTACAGAGGAGTTTGACACAAGATGACTAATGCAGCTGTCCGTAATGATTTGTCATAGAACAGTTTTTTAAATTGATTAGAAAACAATGATATTTGAACATTCACGGGTCCCGGGTCCAGGTCTTGAATTGCAGTCCTAGATTGGGTCATGGATTCGGGTCCGGGATTCAGCTCCGGGATCGCGGTCCTGGACGCTGTGACAGATTTTTGAAAGTCCGCCTCCAAAGACCGAGCTGTTCCGGTTCCACACAGATCTAGAGTGATCAAACTTTGAACTGTTTAAGCTTTAACTTGAGGACTCTCCGCTGTTATTGTTTCAGGAGGAAATGCTGACGGAGGACAGTGCTGAGGCTGAAGGCGTGGTGCCCTCCGACAGCCAGGACGCCACTGAAGCATCGCAGGTAAAACACATGGTACTGATCCACATGGTACTGATCCACATGGTACTGATCCACTGGTGGAATGCAATATTATTAATAATATTATGAATCAGTTTTATACAGCTTTTATTTGGACGCTCAAAGACACTTCATATGTCGTCATTCATTCCCTCCATACACGGTGGTGATAAACTACCACTTTAGCCACAGCTGCCCTGGGGCACACTGACAGAAGCGAGGCAACCAGTTCCACCACCAACCATTCACACACACACGACTCATTATAAAGTGTCTTGCCTGAGGCCATTGAAATGACAATGAGACTATTTACTTTATTTCATTTCAATCTTGAGTTGAAAATATTGCGGAAATGGTAAAAATGCTATCCGCCTGTTTCTCCTGATGCTGCCACTAGAGGGAGGAGTTATGCTGCTTTTCCAAACCTTAAATGTACCCAAAAGTCCAAAAGTAATTTAGGGGGAATACTCTGAGTGTGATAATGTCATTGTACCGAGACCATGTCATTGGCAAAAGACTGTTTTTAACATGACTTCCTGTCTTTTTGCACACCCAGCGTCTTTCTATCTGTGCCAAATGTGACATATACATTTATCTTATGTTATCTGACCACTATTTTGCAAAATTCGTCTCCTTTAACATTAATGGAAATTGGTCTCTGCCTGTTATGGTTCGATTCTATGATCTGTTGTAGCTGCATCAAAAGCTTCGTTAAGTCCTCAGAGAAAACCACTGTTGTGATTTAGAGCTTTAAAGTTTAGCTCAAAGGATTTTTGTAAAGTCTTTCCTGCGTTTGTGTCCAGGACGAAGAGTTGGAGGATGACGAGGAGAGCGCGGTCCCTCAGTCTGTGATGGAGCAGGAGGGAACGCCGCGCGAGACCGAGCTACAGAAAGAAGTGATCGTGATTCTGACCGACTCCGAGAGCGAGGAAGTCCAGGAAGAGGAGGACGAGGAGGAGGACGATGAAGAGGAGGAGGAAGAGGACGATGAACAAGTAAGTTTGTTTGATAGTAGCCTGGTCTTACCCATAGACTGTAAATATTACCGAATATAGTCACGCCAATCTCTGCCGCTCAAACCAATGTGTCCTCACTCTTACCTTCTATGGGGCTTTTCAAAATGGCCGCTGGGCAGGAAAATGTGAAAAAAACGCATTTGCACATTTGTCAGCTTAAAATTCCACAGCAACTAAACTAGACTGGTCCAAAATAATCTTACCTTTTTTCACATTAAGGTCTGGATTTGCCCCATTGACTCCATTAACAGTTGGGAGGGGTTAACTCCTTCTTCAGATTGAAACGATTGGCAAGTTACATACATCACGGTAAACTCGGATCCGGAGTGAGCATTTGGCATTTAGCCTAGCTTTAGCATTTAGCCTAGCTTTAGCCATCTTCTTTGCCACTAGCAGATCCCGTGGGAAGTAGAGCCACAACATCTTTGCAGCAATGACATTTACTAAACATTCCTCTTGCTCCGGCTTCAGTTTCCGGCCCAACTACAACCAGCAAATTCAGCGCAAACTCTTGACATCACCGACAGTTACCTACAACACCCGCCTCCCCCGCTCTCTGATTGGTTGGATGGGATTGATCCTATGTAAATGCTTTAACTGGGAGTAGACCCAGACGGTACCTGTAAAGAAATGATAATCGACCAGAGTTTATGGACGGATAAGACCAGGCTTTAATAAAGACTGTCCACACTTATCTTTTCTCAGGCAGCTCAATGTTTCAACCTCTGTTTTGTAGGAGTATGAAGAGGAGGAGGATGAGGACGACGAGGATGAAGAGGAGGATGATGGAGAGATGGAGGAAGAGGAGGCGGAGGACAGTAACGAGGGCAGTGGAGACGCAGAGGCCTACGAGGAGGACGAGCCCGAGGTCTGTGCTTTAATCCCAACAAGTATTTTTACCATTATGTCGGCTGTAACCTGAGGCTAAACTATCATCCATCCATCCATCCATTTTCTTCCGCTTTATCCGTTGCTGGGTCGCGAGGGCAGCAGTCTAAGCAGAGACGCCCAGACTTCCCTATCCACACACACCTCCTCCAGCTCGTCCGGGGGGACCCCAAGGCGTTCCCAGGCCAGCTGAGAGACATAGTCCCTCCAGCGTGTCCTGGGTCTTCCCCGGGGCCTCCTCCCGGTGGGACGTGCCCGGAACACCTCCCCAAGGAGGCGTCCAGGAGGCATCCTGAACAGATGCCCGAGCCACCTCAACTGGTTCCTCTTGACGTGGAGAAGCAGCGGCTCTACTCCGAGCTCCTCCCGTGTGACCGAGCTCCTCACCCTATCTCTAAGGGAGCAGCCACTCTGCGGAGGAAGCTCATTTCGACCGCTTGTATCCGCGATCTCGTTCTTTCGGTCATTACCCAACGCTCATGACCATAGGTGAGGGAGGGAACGAAGATTGACCGGTAAATTGAGAGCTTTGCCTTTCGGCTCAGCTCCCTCTTTACCACATCGGTCCAATACAGCTCTGACTGCAGACGCTGCTCCCTCTTCACCACAACGGTCCGATACAGCTCTGACTGCAGACGCTGCTCCCTCTTCACCACAACGGTCCGATACAGCTCTGACTGCAGACGCTGCTCCCTCTTCACCACAACGGTCCGATACAGCTCTGACTGCAGACGCTGCTCCCTCTTCACCACAACGGTCCGATACAGCTCTGACTGCAGACGCTGCTCCCTCTTTACCACAACGGTCCGATACAGAGACCGCATCACTGCGCACGCTGCACCGATCCGCCTGTCAATCTCACGCTCCATCCTCCCCTCACTCGTGAACAAGACCCCGAGATACTTGAACTCCTCCACTTGAGGAAGGACCTCTCCACCCACCTGCAGAGGGCAAGGCACCTTTTTCCGGTCGAGCACCATGGCCTCGGATTTGGAGGTGCTGATTCTCCTATGCTAAACTATCATTGAAATGCAAAATCTCTATCGCCCCTAGTGGTGGACTGTAGTATAGGCGATAGGAGCCTTAATCAAATGCCTTCAGTTTTGTAATGAAATGAGTAAAGTATAAACATAAAATATAATGTTAAGCCAGAATGTTATGTTGGGCGGCACGGTGGCTGAGTGGTTAGCGCTCTCGCTTCTCAGCAAGAAGGTCCTGGGTTCGAATCCCGGCCGGAAACGGGGCATTTGAGTGGTTTGAGTATTCTCCCGTGTCTGCTCCGGTTTCCCCTACCACTAAAAACATGCGCAATAGGTATGAATGTAGTCTTGGGCGTCTTGCTTCCGTCATCACCGGGTGGAGTGATAGGAAATATCTGAACTCAGAACATTGTAAAGCGCTTTGGTTGGCCTTGGTCTGTAAAATGCACTATATAAACAAACATTACTTACTTATGTTCATTTTATTTTCTCTTTGCGGCTACGCTAGTCCCCGAGGAAACTGTCTGGTAAAACTCTGGCCCTCTGACAAACATAGTTGATATAAAACCAATGCTTTATTATGAATTAAAGTGTGAGTGTGTAGTGCAGCTTCCCAATGACCAGCCGCCTGTTGGTGTCTGCTCTGCCTGTTTACTTTCCAGTGCATTCTGGGATGTCGGTGCTTCGATGACTCAGTGTCTGTTCATGAACCGCTAATGGCTTTTCACTTTTAATCTGGGGTGAAGCTTGGAATTGGCAAACTGTTTCTGTAGCCGCCCAAACTCTACCTAACTCCCCCAAACTCTGGAATGAAAGAGTTCCACATGGTTTACTATTCTTCATCTTCACAGTTTGAGGCCATGTACAAGAACAGAACAGTCTATTATAGCACTGAGCAGAGGAAATGCATTAGATTACTGTTATTGGTGACTGCGAGTGGAGTTTGTGTTGATTTTAAAGTGAAAAGGTTGAAAAAGGGTCTTTCAAAATAACAGGGCAGACATCAGAGTCACAACAAGCAGACCTAGAGTCACAATAAGCAGACGTCCTAGAGTCAGGACAAGCAGACGTCCTAGAGTCAGGACAAGCAGACGTCCTAGAGTCAGGACAAGCAGACGTCCTAGAGTCAGGACAAGCAGACGTCCTAGAGTCAGGACAAGCAGACGTCCTAGAGTCAGGACAAGCAGACGTCCTAGAGTCAGGACAAGCAGACGTCCTAGAGTCAGGACAAGCAGACGTCCTAGAGTCAGGACAAGCAGACGTCCTAGAGTCAGGACAAGCAGACGTCCTAGAGTCAGGACAAGCAGACGTCCTAGAGTCAGGACAAGCAGACGTCCTAGAGTCAGGACAAGCTGACGTCCTAGAGTCAGGACAAGCTGACGTCCTAGAGTCAGGACAAGCTGACGTCCTAGAGTCAGGACAAGCTGACGTCCTAGAGTCAGGACAAGCTGACGTCCTAGAGTCAGGACAAGCTGACGTCCTAGAGTCAGGACAAGCTGACGTCCTAGAGTCAGGACAAGCTGACGTCCTAGAGTCAGGACAAGCTGACGTCCTAGAGTCAGGACAAGCTGACGTCCTAGAGTCAGGACAAGCTGACGTCCTAGAGTCAGGACAAGCTGACGTCCTAGAGTCAGGACAAGCTGACGTCCTAGAGTCAGGACAAGCTGACGTCCTAGAGTCAGGACAAGCTGACGTCCTAGAGTCAGGACAAGCTGACGTCCTAGAGTCAGGACAAGCAGACGTCATAGAGTCACATAAACCGCAGATGGAAATGACCAGAGGAAACTTTGGTAATGTACATACTGGAAAATATGAATGTTAAACAGATATTATTGGAATATTTAATTAAAATATCTACTGTATCGATTTAATTACGTGCGCAAACTCTCCATACTGAACAGAATGTATGTTTATCCCCAGCACTAATGTGTACAACTGGCATAACTGACAAATAAATTCTCCTCAGTACTCATTCTATTCAACTGTTAAATCCCATCATTTTTTTTCTTTCATTGACAAACTTCCCTTGAGACTCTAACTTTTCCACTACACGTTCAGAAAGCATGGAAATACTGGAGTTGGTTCCACTTAACCAGCCCCAGATGCTTGTATATCCTCCTATAATGTGCTTTCCAAAACGTTCCCACCCAATCCACCGCAGCCTCTGACCGTGGGCCGGGTTTCACCTTCTAAACCAGGTTCTTTTGACTGTTTGGTGTTGTTTTCCCAGGGAGCTGATGTCACGGACCCAGGGACGGAGACTGAGGAGAACGTGGGGGTGTCGGACTCCACCCAGAGGCCCGCGGATTCCCAGACGCCCAGCTGTAAGATCCGGGAAAGTCCGTCTGACCGTTCTCTAGCACCGACACGCCATCCCCACAGCCCTTAGATAACTGCTAATATCTCATGTGTCTGCTAATGGGATGTGGTGGTGTCTGAGGAGTCTCTTTTGCTATGTCTCTATGTGTCTGTGTCTGTGTCTGTGTCTCTGTCTCTATGTCTCTGTGTCTCTGTGTCTGTGTCTGTGTCTCTATGTGTCTGTGTCTCTGTCTCTATGTGTCTGAGTCTCTGTGTGTCTGTGTCTCTGTCTCTGTGTCTATGTGTCTGTGTCTGTGTCTCTATGTGTCTGTGTCTCTGTCTCTATGTGTCTGAGTCTCTGTGTGTCTGTGTCTCTGTCTCTGTCTCTATGTGTCTGTGTCTCTGTCTCTATGTGTCTGTGTCTGTCTCTCTGTCTCTGTGTCTCTGTCTCTATGTGTCTGAGTCTCTGTCTCTATGTGTCTGAGTCTATGTCTCTGTGTGTCTGTGTCTGTGTCTCTGTCTCTATGTGTCTGTGTCTCTGTCTCTATGTGTCTGAGTCTCTGTCTCTATCTGTCTGAGTCTATGTCTCTGTGTGTCTGTGTCTCTGTCTCTATGTGTCTGTGTCTCTGTCTCTATGTGTCTGAGTCTCTGTCTCTATCTGTCTGAGTCTATGTCTCTGTGTGTCTGTGTCTGTGTCTCTGTCTCTGTGTCTGTGTCTCTGTCTCTATGTGTCTGTGTCTCTGTCTCTGTGTCTATGTGTCTGTCTCTATGTCTCTATGTGTCTGTGTCTATGTCTCTGTCTCTATGTGTCTGTGTCTCTGTCTCTATGTGTCTGAGTCTCTGTCTATGTGTCTGTGTCTGTCTCTATGTCTCTATGTGTCTCTGTGTCTGTGTCTCTGTCTCTATGTGTCTGTGTCTCTGTCTCTATGTGTCTGTGTCTGTCTCTGTCTCTGTGTCTCTGTCTCTGTGTCTGTGTCTCTGTCTCTATGTGTCTGTGTCTCTGTCTCTATGTGTCTGAGTCTCTGTGTGTCTGTGTCTCTGTCTCTGTGTCTATGTGTCTGTCTCTCTGTCTCTATGTGTCTGTGTCTGTCTCTCTGTCTCTATGTGTCTGTGTCTGTGTCTCTGTCTCTATGTGTCTGTGTCTCTGTCTCTATGTGTCTGTGTCTCTGTGTCTGTGTCTCTGTCTCTATGTGTCTGTGTCTCTGTCTCTATGTGTCTGTGTCTCTGTGTCTGTGTCGGCGTCTCTGTCTCTATGTCTCTGTCTCTATGTGTCTGTCTCTGTGTGTCTGTCTCTGTGTGTCTGTGTCTCTGTCTATCTCTATGTCTCTATCTCTATGTGTCTATGTACGCGTGTCGGTTGCTCTAAGATTAGATAAAGATTAAGAGATTCTTTAGTCCCACAGTGGAGAAATGTCAGTGTTGCATCTGCAGTTACGGAGCAGTAGGAATGAAGAGCACACAGCCCAACATAAATGAGCAATAACTATACTAACATACAATAAAATCTCAATCTTAAGCATAAAATTAAGGTCCTGGGTTCGGATCCTGGTCGGAACAGGGCCTTGACGAAGTGGAGTTTGTGTGTGTCTGCGTAGGTTTCCTCCGGGTGCTACGGTTCCCCCTATCATTAAAACATGTACAGTAGGTCTGGCGAGCGCCTCCTGTGTGGTGACCTTGCTCCCATCTCTGTGGAG
This sequence comes from Knipowitschia caucasica, assembly GCA_964034765.1. Taxonomy (NCBI): domain Eukaryota; kingdom Metazoa; phylum Chordata; class Actinopteri; order Gobiiformes; family Gobiidae; genus Knipowitschia; species Knipowitschia caucasica. The sequence goes on along the minus strand of OZ035842.1, from coordinate 6,266,671 downwards.
TGAGAGACAAAAGCCCACAATGGACCAGAGTCACAAAGCCCAAGCGCTCTGTGAAAGGTGCTATATAAATAAACATTACTTACTCACTTACTCTTCAAAATAGCTCCCCAAATGATCTTTTTTTAAAATAGTTAATACTCAAAAGTTGTCCCATTGTTTTACAAATCGGGATAATATACTTAGTCCACATAATGGTGAGCTACAGTGGATTGTCTGAAGGGAGAAATTCTCTGCTACTTTTGTTCTGATTAAGTAGTTTGGGCGCATTCCATTGGTTTCGGTCCGCTCCAAAATATTTATAATTATTCTTTGAGGTTTCAGGTCGTGTCCATGTCTATTTGAATACATGATGACTTGGCTACTTTTGGGGTTTAGGGAAGTTTCCCACAATATTTAAAAAATTGCGTCTGGATAAATTGACTGCATCGTTAAGTAATGTTCAAGTTTGACCATAATACGCAATGTAGCCTTTAAGACGTTTGTGCAAAACATTTTAGGTTTTTCCATTTCTCCCTAAATGCAGTTGTATAAACAGTTAATTATGTGAGAAGAGATTGTGACCGAAGGTAATAACCAAGAGGATGCTTTAACAACCTTGAGTCGCAGTTCTAAATTCTCAGATAAAATAAAAAATGTAATGTTTTTTTTTGGCTCACACAAAATGTTGAAATGTTAAATATTTGTTAAACTAAATATTTCCCTCTGAAGGTTTTGTTACTGGAAAGGAGCCGCCCCAGAGCAGCAGCTAAAGAGCCACACACGGGTCACACAGGGACAGGAAGTGAAAGACTCAGACTAGACTTTAGGACAGAGCTCTGAGTAATGACTTATTGAGCGGTTTCTCCTGCTGCAGATCTGAAACCTTTGTCCGGATGTTTCCTTATGTAATAGTTTGTCCTTCCCTTCGCCGTCGCTGCACACGTCAAACACATTGTCACATTTGTGGGAATGTGTGGAGCTCCTGCCAAAAGGGAAAGTCGAGCCTCTTTCTTGAAATGATTGAGTTTGCAGCAGTTTAAATGAGTATTTTTAGATCATGAGGCGACCGCACAGACACTACAGACGATCCAGTTTCATTTCAATTCAATTTATTCTTCTGTCGCCCTAAATCTCAACAGTAGTGTTCCCAGACTTTACAAAACCGTCGATTTGCCAACAGCAGATCAGAGAATCAAAACACATAGAGGCGTTGGTCCATAAGAGGCAGAGACCTGGATCATTAGACCCTCCTGCGTCAGCAAAAAAACAACTCAAAAAACCCTGTGTGAGAAAATTAGTTGTAAATACAAAGAGATCGATGAGACGGCAGATAAAATATGAAAATGACGGAACAGAACGCAGGTCGTGTAGCATTTGTCTGTCAATAATGTGTTAACTGGAGCCCTAATCCATAATATGGGCATTTGTTCTGATGGGGTTAGCTTTGCACGGTAACCAGGGCAGATGTGGTACCAAAGCAAGCTGGAGTTTTCCCCTGAACGAATGTATCTACAATCTGAGTCTCTCATATCCTCCTTTCTTAATAATAATACTTAGAAAACAACAATAACAAAAATGGAACTTGTATAGCGCTGTTTTGGACATTCAAAGACGCTTTACAAAACATATGAAATAAACATAGAGGGGCAAAGTTAAGGAAAAGGAAGCTGAAACTGGTGGGTTTTTAGAAGTGATTTAAAGTTCTGTAGTGAGTTAGTCTGACGGTTGTGGGAGTGAGTTCCAGAGTGTGGGCAGCTGCAGCAGAGGCTCAGTCTCCCAAGGGTCTGTGTTCAGTCCTGGGGTGTTGAGTGAGGAGGTTGGAGTCTGTGGATCTGAGGCGGCTGGAGGGTCAGTGCTGATGGAGGAGGTCAGTGATGGAGGAGGTCAGTGATGGAGGAGGAGGTCAGTGATGGAGGAGGAGGTCAGTGATGGAGGAGGAGGTCAGTGATGGAGGAGGAGGTCAGTGATGGAGGAGGAGGTCAGTGATGAAGGAGGAGGTCAGTGATGGAGGAGGAGGTCAGTGATGGAGGAGGAGGTCAGTGATGATGGAGGAGGTCAGTGGTGATGGAGGAGGAGGTCAGTGATGGAGGAGGAGGTCAGTGATGGAGGAGGAGGTCAGTGATGGAGGAGGAGGTCAGTGATGGAGGAGGAGGTCAGTGATGATGGAGGAGGTCAGTGGTGATGGAGGAGGTCAGTGGTGATGGAGGAGGTCAGTGGTGATGGAGGAGGTCAGTGATGGAGGCCAGTGGAGTTGTTTGAGGACCGGGGTGATGTGGTCTTACATTCTGCTGTAATGTGCTGTAACGTTGACATTGAAAGTTCCCACTGTAGGACTGATAACGGTCTTTAGTATGTGTTGTATTGAAGCAAAAGATAGATTTTCTAAACATTCAATAAAACTAATCGGTTTGAACTTTGCGGCCATTAGTCAAGACGGGAGTTAGTCGCGTGAGAAGAGAAACGTTTGTGTGATTTCAGACGAGGCCAGTGCAGCGGAGGCCTTCTCAGAGCAGACCGTCTCAGGCTCAGGCTCCAGGATGCCACCGTCTCCCAGGAGAAGCCACCAGCCCCCACGCATGAGCCCCCACCCCGGCTCTGAGCTGGGGGCCCCCGCTCAGCTCCAGGTCCGGATTCCGCACACACGTTCACAAAGCGCACACACAAGTTAATAAAGCGCACACACACACACGTTGACAAAGAGCGCACACACACACACGTTGACAAAGCGCACACACACACATGTTAACAAAGTACACACACACGTTGACAAAGAGCACACACACACACGTGTTAACAAAGTACACACACACGTTGACAAAGAGCACACACACACACGTGTTAAAGTACACACACACGTTGACAAAGCGCGCACACACACACACGTTGACAAAGCGCACACACGTTTACTAAGCCTAAGTGTCTTGTTTTAAAAATATACAAGAAATGTCTCCTTTGGAATGTGAAAAAAATGTCATTTCTTGATATAAGACTAAACGGCTTGTTCCTTTGGCAAATCTAGTTTTAAGACAGTCAGAATGTGCTCATACTAAGATAAAAACCACTCGCTTTAGACATTTTAGCTTATATTTGATCCTGTGTTGCATTGTTCTGTATTGACTCTTCTGGTGTATTCTCCAGCGTCTTCCCGGCCGCAGACAGATGCCTCTCTCTCACAGCGTTCCCGGCAGCTCTGTAAGTCTGTGCTGATGCCGTCCGAGTCCAGAGACTGTAAATGTTTTAATGTTTTTTCCCCTGAGCCTTGTTGCTTGTTTTGCAGCAGCACTCGGAGGATGACGATCGCCTGGTTCCCAACGCTCCCACTCCGGTCGCACCGCAGCGCTCGGATGGGTACGACCAGGCCATGCAGTAAGACTCGACACATGATGGAGAAATAGTTATTCTTACTGAGCCTCAGGTGTTGGATCATTTGCAGACAGACGCCAATACAGATAGAAAGATACAGCCTCAAGACTTATATCAAAATACCTCTTGTTAATTCTTTTTTGTACTTTGTTGATTGACAGATGATTCAAAGTTTTTTATTTTGGTCACTTTCACATTTACACACACCATTACAAAGCAGATAAACCGAAAAGACTGAAGGTAATGCTAATGCTACCCTTTTTACAAGTGTTCTTGGTCTAACATGACATTACATTAGTTCTGAATTTCTGCTTGTGTGAGTGGCTGAGTGGTTAGCCCTGTATGCTTTTCCGTCCTGGGTTCGAATCTCCTGTATGCTCCCATCTCTGTGTGGAGTGAGACAAATGCCCACAATTGTAAAGCGCTTTGACTCTGAATAGTAAGTAAGTTATTCATACAGCACCTTCCACAGAGGGCAAAATGGAAATTGAAGCTAGAGTTCGCAACTTTCAATCTGCACAAGGGGTAATAATGCAATAAAAACATGTAACTAGCTTCAAAACTACTTCTATCACAAGCTTTAGTTGGTGTAGATCGACCCAAACTACCTCTGGTTTTGTTTACATTGGTCCTACTCTTCCTGCCAGTATCATAGACAGATTACATTACACATATCTGGACCTCGAGTCTGTAGTAAAGTTAGAATTCCGTTATGGCACATAGAATCCTGAGCGTTTGGTGTTTTGCAGGTCTCCTCAGAGCGGTTTCTCGCGCTTCAGGATGTCGGCCCCAGAGGAGGTCCCTCAGACCAGCTCCTCAGACCTGGGAGAGCTGTCGTCAGGAGGAGGTAGACTGATCTACATCGAGTCTCCAGACCCTTTGAAACTATTCAGTATCTGACTGCAGCGTACCATATGTTTGGGTTCAAAATTCAGCTGTTTTTTAATTTTTCATCCTGGCATCAGATTCCATCACAAAGAACGCATCAAAAATGACATTTAAACACAAAGCAAAAGGATGATTTTAATTTGGAATTTTAGGTTTTCTTTTTAGCACTGCAGCGTTTGCATTCATTACAAATCTAATATTAATCCCTGTTTTTGTCTTATGTCTGTGTGTGCGTCTGTCTGCATCTCTGTCTGTGTATGCGTGTGTGTGTGCGTGTGTGTGTGTCTGTCTGCATCTCTGTCTGTTTGTGTGTGTGTGTGTGTGTGTGTGTGTCTGTCTGTGTCTGTGTGTGTGTGTGTGTGTGTGTGTGTGTTCAGGTTCGAGCCTGTTTCTGGCTGATGAAGAGTATGGAGTTCGCAGTGTTCCCAGTGCTCCGCTGCAGTCGGCTCCAGGTATCGTCACATTTACAGACCTGAGATCTAACCACAATATCATCCTCAGAACACGTCGGGGACACGGCTGTTTCAGACAAAAAGTCAAAAGTTCAGACCACTCCATCCCGTCGTCATCTCATCAGAAAACATTGATCTTTTGCATTCTCGTCAGATAGATCCCTGAGAGTCACACATAGAGCAGTCTGTGAACATGTGGCCAAAAGTGGTACTGCAGCCTCTCCCACTCTTCCTGACTCAGGTTGCCAGATATGCAGACGAATCCAGCTGGGACCATAACAGCTGAATAGACAAGAGTTTTGTCAACAACAAATCTATAACCAACACCTTTTTCACAAAGATAGAAATCCTGGTTTTATTCCTTGTTTTGTCGTTAATGATTTGAGAATCATAACGAGACCTTTTTTAGTTCTGCGCCACATGGTACTTTACCAGTGAGATTAGCTCCACGCGGTGAGTTCTGGCGCCCAGATCACAGACTTTCTGATTGGTGAAACGGTGAAGGGCGGGACATCGAAATGAAAACAATAACAAGATTTAGAGACTGGAAAAGTAATTTAGAAATTCAAATATCAAATATAACGACTGTTATCAGTTAAAGAAGGATTGGAAAAGAGCATGTTTTATTAATGCTTTTTGACAGATTAGGGCCCTTTTTAATGATGACTTGACATGAAATTCTTACATATTGCTACTTTAAAGAAGGACCCAGTGATGTCACACATATTAAAGAAGGTCATCTGTGTCTTTGTTGCTGTTAAACCTGTGTCTGTCTCTAAACCTGGTCCTGGTCCTTGTGTCCAGGGTCGGGCTTCTCTGAGGCCGCTCCCTCAGACTCCACAGACCAGGCGTCCCAGTCCGTTCCCATGGTAACCACCTCCACTCCGGGGCTGGTGTCGGGGAGCGGGGGCCAAGCGGAGGACCAGGACGACTTCCTGGAGGCCGACTCAGACCGGTGAGTGCTTTAAACCCTAAAACTCGTACAGACTTCTCTCATTCCTTTTTACCCATTTTAAACTGAATTTTGATGATTGTTTGATGATTGTTCTACCTCGACCGGCCCAGAGTCATGTATACCCTTATAGACCCTGATTTTGATATTTTTCTTCTACTTACCCTTGGGTAATTTTGACCCGAGGGTAGCACAAGCTTTACTGTATTTTTTCTTAATTTTGCCTGAAAGAATAAATTGAGGCTGAACAACTTCTTTGATTTTTCAGTACAGCAGTCACTATCCATACGTATCAAATCAGTTTTGTGAAATACTGAGTTTAATGCATAAAAAATGTGTTATATAAATTACTATACCAGTGATAAAAAACATTTGACCGGGACTCGAAATCGTGTCGGATTTGTTTAATGATTAGATACAGTAGTAGTTTATCACCACAGTGTACGGAGTCAGAGAATAAATGACGTGAAGCTTCTGAGAGTCTAAAAAGAGTCTGAGTGGAGATAATACCGAACATTAGAGATGTTGAATGATAGAATCTAACAGTGCTGTGTTGTGTCAGGTCCGGTCTGGAGGCGTCGGTGCAGCCCGGCTCTCAGGCTGAAGCAGCAGAGCCCAGTGCTGCCAGTGTCCCCAACACCAGCCAGGAGCCGTCCTCCAGCTCTGCAGCTCCAAACAGGCCAGGTACCGGTCCCTCACGGACCCCTCACGGACCCCTCACGGACCCCTCACGGACCCCTCACGGACCCCTCACGGACCCCCCACGGACCCCCACGGACCCTCACGGACCCCCCACGGACTCTTACGGACCCCTCACAGACACTCAGACACTCACGGACCCCCCACGGACTCTCAAGGACCCTCACAGACCCTCACGAACCCCCACAGCCAGGAACTTTACTATTAATATAAATTTGTTAAGATGAAGAGATCCTTTATTGGCCCCACTGTGGGGAAATGTCAGTGTTGCATCACAGGTTACAGAACAGTAGGAATAAGGAGCACAGTTTATTGAGTACAGCACAAAATAAAATCTATCTTTAGCTTAATTAAGAAGCAAAGTATAAACCTGTGTATTTCAGAGCAAGAAATATATTCTTGTATTTATACCTAACATGTGCAGTAGTACTACAGTGTATGATACTACTGCACATGTGAGCAGAATGTGGGTTCAAACCAAGTAAAGTGACGGCAGTGTTCATTTTTCCCCCTTGTTCGATGTGCAGTCTGTTTGGTGGATCAGTCTGTCACTGCAGCTGCTCTTCAGAGTGTCCTGCAGGGGGCGACAGTACCCCCCCCTCTCATTGTTGCCTTGGAGACATTAATGCCAGAGTTTTCTTCCACAGTCTCTTCAGTTTATTTGAAACAATAGTATTCTATAAAAGTCTTTGTGTTTGTGCAGACACCAGCAGTAATCGAGGTCGGCCCTCGCGCTCGGGGCCCAGGGGCCAACTGCAGCGATGGTCTGAGGCCCGGGGCCGCATGAAGAGAGGTGACTGCTCACACATCTCACTGACAGTTTATTATTGACGTTTATACAGAGTTTAAAACCAGAATCATTTCAGACGTCACACAGGGCTCTCAATGGACCATGGGTAACTTCATACAGAAGGACCATGGGTAACTTCATACAGAAGGACCATGGGTAACTGCACAATAGTCTGGTTCAGTGGATGAGTTTCCTTTGCATTGGGTTAGCCTAGCGGTAAAAATGTAGCTTATGCTTTAAGGAAAACCTATTTAAACATATAACACTTGGACTGAAAACGTACCATTATGTAAACCTGCACCGTGCTCATCAGGAAAACATTCAAAGTGAAAAACCAAATAAGATTGAATAATTCAGAATCCTGTGTTAAATTCCTGAATCCTTTGGGGAGCTACTTGGACGGTCGTGGCGAGCTAATGCTATCTCTGAAAGCACAGGTGTGAGAGCCCTGGGTTAGCTTGACTATAAGTTTGAGCTAAATCAATCATATCGTGACTTCACTAGAATCTCAGAGACTTTGATGGTGTCATTTTAACAAACCAGGTCCATGAAGTCTTTCATTGTGTTTAATAACGGTTCATAAACAGTTGTTTGTTCCACAGGTTTCGCTCGCGGTCTGCACCGGAGATGAGCCGGCTCCAGCTTTGTATTTCAGATGTTTTTTTTGTAACGACTGTCTTCTCTCTCGATTGTTTTATCAGAATTGTGAATAAAAGTTTTAGAAGTGAGAGCGGTCACTGTGGTTTGTGGTTTCTCCGCGGACATCTGAAGACCTCGTTGGTCTGGGACGTGTTGGCGCTGACGGCGACGACCACAGGACGCTCGGCCTCGATCCGGATCCTGTAGGATTTAGCTGCACAGAGAGAACATGCAACACATTCATTTAAGAACACTGGAGGATTAGAGGGAATTGGAAAAACAGTGTTGCCACATTTCAGCTCATATAACTTAATAACTTAATTATTCAAATACAATAGTCACAAAAGCAGATGTCGTAGAGGACCATAAACCTCAGATGGAAATGACCAGAAGAAACCAAAGTGATACACAATTATCTTATTAAATATTGGCCTCCTGCTGTTTATATCTACTACTTTATCTATCTACTGACTTTATACACTTGAATCAATGCATGAGGGGGTCGCGTCCGCTTCATCCAACCCCTTTTCAAAGCCTAATTAGTGAAAAGATGTGTGCAACTGTCTTCTGCAGGTTTGAAATGAGTCAAAATAACTAAATGACTGAGACCTGCAAAAGAACTTAGAATCGACCTGGGCAAAGTGCGGCTCGAGGGCCACATCAGGCCAGATTTACAGTTCTATGCGGCCCCCGGACCCTTCCCAGCCTTACACCAGTCTGTTATACATCTATTCTGCCCTAAATAATGAACCCAAAATGTTGTTTGTAATAATCTGCTCAAAACAAAATCTTCAAAAAGATTGACGTTAAAATCTGAAGTAGCTTTTGGCAAAAAGGAAAAAAAAATGAACCACATGAAAACTGGTCCGGCCCTTCACATTAGGGCAATATCTTAATGTGGGCCCCGGAAGAAAATGGTTCTGGCCGGCTCCTGTTCTAAAGAGACATGTGGATTCTTTAACGCAGCCTCACATCTGCTCCAAACCTGCGCCCTGTGCGCTTTTGGCGGCTCACGTTTAAACCAGCGCTGACATGCTGTAATTTGGCTCCTTGACTGTGGGGGTGTACCCAGAAACAGAATTATCCACTGAATTCTTATGGTGCATTTTTTCCCCCCCTCAAACCGCCTTACAGGAAGGTCCAAAAGTTGCTCTTGACTTGACACTACTTTCCAGATGCTGTCAATGCTGAGGGGACCACTTTTATTTTATTTATTTTGGACCGGTCCAGTTTAGCCGCTGTGGACTTTTGAATGAACGTGTTAAATGAACGGTATGTGTTAGACCTGTACAGATAACACATGAACCAGCCTCTCATAGTGGGTCCACATTTTCCTGTGGGAGGGGCTGCTTGCGGCCATTTTGAAAAGGTCGGCAGGAGGATAAGTCTATGTTTAAACTTAAAGATATCGGAGCTCACCTCTGTTGAAGATGTGGTAGCTGAAGCCGTCCGCCTCCCTCCTGTTGGGAATCGACACAGCGGCGGTGACGGTGGCGGGAAAACCTCTCCACGCCGTCTTGTAGTTTATGGCAGGTTCCAACAGAGAGACTGCAGCAGAACAACACTGTCACATGGTGTCTGTGTCCGTCACATGGTGTCTGTGTCCGTCACATGGTGTCTGTGTCCGTCACATGGTGTCTGTGTCCGTCACATGGTGTCTGTGTCCGTCACATGGTGTCTGTGTCCGTCACATGACAATGAAAAATAATTAAAACATTTCTTAAAATTGTTTCTACTTCCGGGTGGATCATCAAGACTCTTGGTCCTCCCAACTGTCAATCATTCTGGTGATTCGTGCTCGTCCAATAAGACCAGAGAGTTTTGCTGGAGAGGGCGGTTCTTTCCTAAAATTTGGGGAAATCCTCCAATAATTCTTTTAATTTTAGCACATGTACTCTCTTTATAAAACCAGATCATTTTTCTTTGTCTCATTGGTGAAGACACAGAAATGTCTCCCTTGGAAAGAAAATGAAGCAACAGTTCTTGAAACAAGACTAAACGGTTTGTCCCGTTGGAAAATCTTGTTTTAACACAGTCTGAATGCAGAAATTAAGATAAAAACCACTCAATTCAAGCAATTTCTACCTCATATTTCATCACTTTTTGCAGTGTAGGTATTGGTCCATAGGGAGTAGACAAATGTCCATTTGAGAGACTATTTTTAACCTTTAACCTGTTTGCACAATTTGAGTGATTCCATCTTTGCCAAATGTGACGTGTACATCTCTCCAGTGTGAGAGCAACAAAGTTTCTTATAAATGCTGTAGAATGTTAGTGTCCTGGGTCATCTCCACTGTCCTTAGACCCTCTCAGTCCAACTCCTGCCTCAGAGGAAAACTCTAAAACCCGATCAAAGATGGATCCTTCAGAGACGTACCGTGCACTGGGACCTGTCGCACCGTCCTCTGGCGCCGAGTGTAAACCGCGTACTGGACTTTCCTGCCGCACGAACTGGGAGCGAACTGGTACGAATACTTCTGCACTTTCCCTCCTGAAGGGGGCGCAGCAGAGGTTTGGTTCATGGTTTTATCTCCACAGAAACATGAGTACAAGCTTTTCTGTGTCACCTTTTTGGAAGAAGTAGACGGCCTCTCTCCGCTGCTTGTGCTGCGGCACCGAGAGCGCGGCGGTCACCGGGCCCCTCAGGCCGTCGAACCCCGTCTCCACCACTTTGGGGAAACCCGGGTCCATGACGTCGTTCTCGTACCTCCAGTACTGAGGCCCCTGCACACACACAGGGTTGGACACAGTTAAATCATTTAACACAATATCTCTGTTGAATAGACAGTAAATGCCAAACCAGGACCAACAAACTGTATCTTGAAAATGTTTAGAAATTAAGATTTGGGACAAAAATATTTGTAAATTCTCAAAGGAAATGTTCCGTTGTTCCACAGACAAACCATGTGTTGTAAAATGTACTTGGACCGAACCAGAGTTGAATCGTCCTGGTGCAGTATGATGGTGATCTCGCATGTTTTGAATTGTTTATTATTGTAGCACTGGGTCAAATGACCAATTTAATAAGTTAATATTCTGAAATGAAAAATGGTGACATTTGGTTTAATAGTAAAGTATCATTCTTGTTCCTGTGCTGAAAGAAATGTATAAGTAAAGTAGAAAGTGGACGTTTAACTTGTGGAGGACATTTGTGATGAAGCTCCACAACGTCAACCTGAACATTGTAAAGCGCTTTGGGTGACCTTGGTCTGTGAGATGCGCTATATAAATAAACATTACTTACTTACCTCAATGATCACATCAAAAACAAGGTCTCGCCTTAAAGATGTAGGTCTCACCTTAAAGATGTAGGTCTCACCTTAAAGATGTAGGTCTTGCCCTGGCAGTTGCAGCGTGTGAAGACTGTGTCGATGGGGGAGGGGGTGCCCCAGACCTCGCTGATCTCTTGGGCCTGACCTGGGATCTTGTTTTCATCCAGGACCCAGAAGTAATGCCCTGTGCAGCAGAGAACAGTGAGTCTGAGGCCAGTCAAACTGGTTTGGATAGGAGCTTGGCTCCACCCACCCCTGTAGCCACCCCTATACCTTGTACCCGCCCCTGTACTCTGTACCTGCCCCTCTACCCACCCCTGTACCCTTTACCTGTCCCGTACCTCTGAAGACCACTACTGTCCCGTTGCTGAGCGTGGTGACTCCGGTGATGGGACGTCCGCTGCACAGGTCTCTGTCGTTACTGTCGTCTGAAAACCACAAAAATCAGATTAAAGAATGTGTAGTGGCGCCCCCTGCAGGCGATCGCCAGATCCCGTCTGAAGCTAAGCAGACAGGGCCCACATTAGAATGAGTCTGGTGTGAATGGTTGGTGGTGGTGGGAGGGACTGATGCCACAGACTGGTTTCCTCATTTCTGTCAGTGTGCCCCAGGGCAGCTGTGGCTACAGTAGTAGTTTAACCCCACTGTACTGGGTGAATGATTGGCAATAAAATAATTGTGGAGATTGGAAACCTTTTATCAGATCCTATGGCCCTAACCTGTGGAGTGCCCCAGGGGCCGATCCTGGGACCTCTTCTGTTCTATCGCTACATGCTGTCGTTTGGTATAGAAAACCCAATGACCTTTATGGGTAATAAACTACCTACTGAACCATTAGATCAGAGGTGTCTAACCTTTTACAATCAGAGAGCTACTTTTATATAACAGAAGGGGCAGAGAGCTACTCATGTTGGCTTTTGTAATAAAAATCTGTTATAACTACGACAAAACATGGAGAGAACACATGTCAAATACACATAACATCGTTACTCTACATTTCATTATAGATGAAACGACTACAAATGTATTCATTCAAGAGCATGTGTTAAATTACAAATCCTCCAGGGTTTGGGTCAGCTACAGGTGGGAGACACGAGCCGCTCACCTGCTGGGTAGTCCGCAGGGTCCTCCAGGCCGTTCAGCACAGGTTTGTTGTCCAGATCCACCGCTGGTTCAAAGGGCTTCTCTGCTGGTTTGGACACGGAGGCTTCGGTCGTCACGTCCGCCGCTGGAGCCGTAGTAGCTTCCTCTTTGGTGGAGGGGGGTGGAGTGGTGGTCTCAGGAACTGGGGTGGAGGTCTGAGGGACTGGTGTGGTGGTTGGAGGCGTTTCAGAAGCCGGTGACGATGGCGCAGCTGTTGGTGCAGGTGTGGTGGGATCCGGGGGCAGCTCTGTCACGGTGGGAGGTGGAGCCGCGGTGGGGTCTGAAGGCAAAGAAACAAGGATCAGTCTTGGAAGAGTCTGACAGCTTCCTTCAGTCCTGGTTTTAAACAACACAGATGCTTGCGCAGGTAAATACTGGATTACATGTACTTTTTACTGTCAACAATATTCATTTGCAAAAGTCAATCCTCTTTACTATAGTCTATGATTCAAAAAATATATGAGATAATAATTGCTTGAATCGAGTGTTAATCGTAATCTGAATTAATTCCGACAGTGTAAAAACAAGATTTGTAAATGGGAACGAGGCCTTTAGTCTTATTTTTACTGTTTATTTTCACAGTCCAAGAACAAATACACACACAGCAGAGGTAACACAAACACACAGCACCTGTTTCAGCTGTGGTCTGGGACTCTGGGAGGACCTCGAAACCGTCCAGGTCTGGGATGGGGGGCGCAGTGGAGGCTGTGGGTACAAAGAGTCAGAATATTTATACACAAACTAACTCGAAGAAGTAAACTGAGGACTCCTGTAAAAACCTCTGCTGCCACCAGGGGGAGCAGGATATAGATTTTTGAAAGTGAGTGGCTGCAAACACAAACCTTTGATTGTAAACAACGTCATTTCACCAGAGAAATGTAGATTCTTTGTGAAGCTGCTCTGATGTGATGTGACAGTGACGTCTGGTGGTGGGAGGGGCCAATGGCACAGACTGGCTGCCTCGCTTCTGTCAGTGTGCCCCAGTGTGCTACATGTTTGTGCTAGAAGTTCTAGATATCAACATGGATGGATCTGAAAACAACTTCAGATGTTTTTAATGAGAGAAGAATGTTGTAATATTTTTAATAATAATAATAATGCATTAGCACTTTTTTGCTTCACTCCATACACCGTGGTGGTAAACTATTGTAGCCACAGCTGCCCTGGGGCACGCACTATTGCCTTCTCTCGACTGGCTCATTCTACGCCCTTTTTAATTTTTAATGCACTGCACACAAAGAACAATCTGTTCATAGGAATAAGAAACTGCTACAATGATGTCACAAAGGACTCAGTGTTGTGGAGGTTGAACTAATTGTTTTTAGAACTTTAAGTCTAATGTGAGAAATGCACCAAAGCCACTGGAGAAAAACTAACTATTCAGACCCTCCCCCACCTCCAAAGATGGCAAAGTGAAGAAACTTCAGCTCAGCCTGTGATAATGGCCTTATTTACAGAACAAAGTTGGCCGTTCAAAGGTGATTTAATTTGTTAGCTAAAATCCTTTTGGCACCGTGGTGGGCTTTTTAGGTAGAAGTGCCAAATGGCACCTCCATGGGTTTTCTAGTGTTAAGTAAAAATGGCGTTGACAACAAGACCTAGAACATCATTGGTGTTTAATCAGCCTTTGATAATATTTATGGTGACGAGTGTCAATTGTATTTCTAAGAGATATTTAGTTCACTTCAAATGTATATCATTTGAACTCCTGCAAGAAAAAGCATGTCACAAGGGGAAAGTTTCACTTCTACCTACTCCTTTTCGAATTGCGTATATACAGTATATACAGTATACATGTTTCTTCTTTTTCAGTGTATTGCACAATTAATTCAAAATAAAGACTACTACTACTACACACACATTCTAATGTGGCTGAAGTGTCTTGCCTAAAGACACAGCCACAGTTTGGCACTTTACAGCCGCAGCCGCCCCACTGTGGCACCTGCTGTTACCAGAGGTCTCCCATCACAGCACTAACCAGGCCCTGCCCTGCTTAGCATCAGAGGTCAGACAGTATTTGGCTTTCACCTGGAGGTCTTAAAACCCAAAGGTGAATATAGTCTTCTGTAATGTTGCATATTCTGTTGCTGCATCTTAAACGGACGTGCTGATCCAAAATGAAGTCAGAAACTTCACACTTGAAATTAAAGGTGATGACATCTTTCCGACATGAACTGAAGCAGAAACCAACGTGTCCAAGTGTCAGGTTGTACACAGAGTACACGCGGAAGTTCCGTGTCGAGTTTTCCACATTTGAGGAAATGTTTGTTTTACAGTGGGTTCTGGGAGAGTGTGTGTGTTTGTTGCGTGCGTCTGTGTGTGTTAGTGTTGGTGTGTGTGTGTGTGTGTGTGTCTGCGTGTGTGTTAGTCTGTGTGTGTGTTAGTGTTGGGTGTGTGTGTGTGTTAGTGTTGGGTGTTAGTGTGTGTGTGTGTGTGTGTGTGTTAGTGTTGGGTGTTAGTGTGTGTGTGTGTGTTAGTGTTGGGTGTGTGTGTGTGTTAGTGTTGGGTGTTAGTGTGTGTGTGTGTGTGTGTTAATGTTGGGTGTTAGTGTGTGTGTGTGTGTGTGTTAGTGTTGGGTGTGTGTGTGTGTTAGTGTTGGGTGTGTGTGTGTTAGTGTTGGGTGTTAGTGTGTGTGTGTGTGTGTTAGTGTTGGGTGTGTGTGTGTGTTAGTGTTGGGTGTTGGGGACACTGTGGGTAAAAGTGAAGGACGTTCCATCAGTCGTTCCAAGTTCCAGGTTTCATCCACACTTTCCCAGACACGACACTGGTCCTCCCCAAGTTCATTTCAAAAGTTCATAATGTCTCATGTTTAAGGTTCTTTGAATAAAATAAAAGTGTAAAAGTGCTAGTCCTGCTGAATTACTCCATGTTTGGGTTGAGTCTGATCCGTCAGACTGACCGGGCCCTCGCGGACTCGGGACTCACTTCTCAACAGACCACAGTGGAGGGCGTGGCCAGTAACAACAGCTGATCTAAGTCTACCGAAACATGTGGTAATTCAGCGCACACACACACACGCACACACACACGCACACACACTCACACGCACACGCACACACACACACACACTTGTTGGTGAGTGCAGAATGTGTTATATTTGTGAGCATGTGTGTGTTTTTATTATTCATTGAACTGCACCAATTAAAACACCTGCGCCTTGAGTATTAAGAGCTTGGATGGGGGAGGGGGAGGAGGAAGCCAGAGAGCAACACACGGGTGAGACACGGGTGAGACACGGGTGAGACACGGGTGAGACACGGGGAAGCGAAAACCCCTTGGTCTGGTGGAAGTAGCCACGACCGCAGAGCCCAGAGAACGAGAGAGCGGACTCAGCGCCCTGATTCTGGCCCTGATTTTAGCTGAATATCAACCCTCATTTAGCCCTGTTTTACCCAGTGGGGGCGGGTCCCGGCTCAAAAGTGGCCAAAATGACGTGCGCTGACATGCTGCAATACCACCCCGGGCCGATGGGGGTGGACACGGAAGAAGAATTAGCCAATGCTAACATATAGCATCTTCTTACCTCTGGAAAACGTCTTTACAGGATGGTCCAAAAGTTGGCTCTTGGCCCAAAGCTCCGTTCCACATGTGTGTCAATGCTGAGTGTTCTGGACCAGTCTAGTTTAGTCGCTGTGGACTTTAGAAATCTCTGTCTTAATGAATGGGGCTCATGCAGCTGACGCATGCACAGATGTGTCTTTTCACATTTTCCAGCGCGGCCATTTTGAAACTGCCGATAGACCACGGAAGTTGTGGCACATTAGTTAGAACGAGATAGAAGTGACTACATCCGTTAATATTTACAGTCTGTGGTTTTAACAGTGTATTTTTAGCTTACTGGGTCCAAAGAACGGTTTGGACGTCTGACCCTCTCACCTGGTTGTGTTGTCGGCAGAGTCGTGGCTGGTTCCTCACTCGCTGCTGGTGTCGTGGCTGGTTCCTCACTCGCTGCTGGTGTGGTGGCTGGTTCCTCACTCGCTGCTGGTGTGGTGGCTGGTTCCTCACTCGCTGCTGGTGTGGTGGCTGGTTCCTCACTCGCTGCTGGTGTCGTGGCTGGTTCCTCACTCGCTGCTGGTGTCGTGGCTGGTTCCTCACTCGCTGCTGGTGTGGTGGCTGGTTCCTCACTCGCTGCTGGTGTCGTGGCTGGTTCCTCACTCGCTGCTGGTGTCGTGGCTGGTTCCTCACTCGCTGCTGGTGTGGTGGCTGCTGGTGTGGTGGCTGGTTCTTCACTCGCTGCTGGTGTCGTGGCTGGTTCCTCACTCGCTGCTGGTGTGGTGGCTGGTTCTTCACTCGCTGCTGGTGTCGTGGCTGGTTCCTCACTCGCTGCTGGTGTGGTGGCTGCTGGTGTGGTGGCTGGTTCCTCACTCGCTGCTGGTGTGGTGGCTGCTGGTGTGGTGGCTGCTGGTGTGGTGGCTGCTGGTGTGGTGGCTGCTGGTGTGGTGGCTGCTGGTGTGGTGGCTGCTGGTGTGGTGGCTGCTGGTGTGGTGGCTGCTGGTGTGGTGGCTGTAACAGAGAGAGGATGTTATTGTTGTTATTGTTGTTCTAACCTGCTACAGTAGATTCTAACAGTTCTAAACCTGAATATCACATTTGGACGGAGAGAAAGACTTCCTGTGGGCGTCGACAGAGGACAATGTTTATGGAGCAAATGTTAGCTTAGCATTTTGTTAGTATTATTCGTGTCTTTTAATTCGTGTTTGAGAGTCGTATAATGTCCTCCACCTTAAAGGGGCCACATGAGACTGAGGCCTGGGACTCAAAATAAGTTCGAAATGTCTCAAATTTGTGTTTAATTATCGCACTTTCTGCAGTCGCTCAATGTTCATGTTGGAAATTATAAGGACTTTCATTGTTTCCCACATGAAGCACTGACCAGATACACACATGCACGCACACACACACACACACACACACAAGCAAGCATCCACATGCACGCACACACTCACACACACAAATGTACCTACACACACACACTCACCTGGTTGTGTTGTCAGTGCAGTTGTTGCTGGTTCCTCGCTGGCTGATGGTGTCGTGACTGTGACAGGTTTGAGAGGATTTGATTATTTATTTATTGTTGACATTTTCAGTATTGTTGTTACAGCTGCCCTGTAAGTGTACGGATGATCAACAATCCCCACCGTGTATGGACGTGTGTATCTCTGGTCAGTAGAGTGTGTGTCTCTGGTGTGTGTCCTCACTGGTCAGTAGAGTGTGTATCTCTCGTTGTGTGTCCTCACTGGTCAGTAGAGTGTGTATCTCTGGTGTGTGTCCTCACTGCTCAGTAGAGTGTGTGTCTCTGGTGTGTGTCCTCACTGGTCAGTAGAGTGTGTGTCTCTGGTGTGTGTCCTCACTGGTCAGTAGAGTGTGTATCTCTGGTGTGTGTCCTCACTGGTCAGTAGAGTGTGTGTCTCTGGTGTGTGTCCTCACTGGTCAGTAGAGTGTGTATCTCTGGTGTGTGTCCTCACTGGTCAGTAGAGTGTGTATCTCTGTGTTTGTCCTCACTGGTCAGTAGAGTGTGTATCTCTGTGTTTGTCCTCACTGATCAGTAGAGTGTGTATCTCTGGTGTGTGTCCTCACTGGTGTGTAGAGTGTGTGTCTCTGGTGTGTGTATCTCTGGTGTGTAGAGTGTGCGTCTCTGGTGTGTGTCCTCACTGGTGTGCAGAGTGTGTGTCTGGTGTGCGTCCTCACTGGTCTGGTTGCAGTGGTCCACATGGTCCGGACAGCACTGGTTGTATAACACACATTCTGAATCACAGCTGCAGGAACGACCACGTTTAAAATTCTCTCCACAGCGGCCTTTACACGTGCCCTCTGATAGACACACACAGAGACACACACAGAGACACACACAGAGACACACAGACACACACACACACACACACACATGTATAATATAATACATGACAAATAATGACTGTTCCCAATATCAGGCTCGTTCACACAACAGGTGTTTTTCTGTCTACTTTGGGCCCTACAAGTCTGGCCTGGCACCCCTTAATTGTGGCGTTCCACAGGGCTCCATTTTAGGCCCCGCCCTTTTTTCTTTGTATATGCTGCCACTTGGAGATATTCTAAAGAAACACAATGTCTCCTTTCATGCGTATGCTGGTGACCTGCAGATCTACCTGCCTTTAAATCCCATCTCAGTGTCAATTGCAACACTGCTAGATTGTCTCCAGGAAGTGAGATCATGGCTGGCCCAACAATTTTCAATTCTCAACGAGAATAAAACTGAAATTGTTGTTTTTAGCTCCAGCCTTCCTGTGGAGCTCACTGATGCACTTGGTGCACTCTCTGCTCATGTCCATTCCTCTGCCAGAAACTTAGGAGTTATTTTTGATAGCACCTTTAGGATGGACAAGCAAATTAATTCAGTAATCAAAGCCAGCTTTTATCAGCTCCGGGTCTTGAGCAAAGTGAAGGCTTACATCCCACCGACTGACTTTGAGCGAGTTATCCACCTTTTTATTTCTTCAAGATTAGATTATTGTAACTCGTTGTATTGTGGTCTGGACCTTGGCTCTTTAAAGCGCCTTCAGCAGGTGCAGAATGCTGCTGCTCGCTTACTCACAGGGACACGTAAGAGAGAGCACATCACCCCCGTGCTGGCCTCACTTCACTGGCTCCCTGTTACTTTCAGGGTTGATTTTAAGATTCTGATGCTTGTTTTTAAATGTTTGAATGGTTTGGCCCCTGTATATCTGTCGGAGCTGTTATCTTTGTATGCTCCGGTCAGATCAGTGCGGTCTGAAAACCAGATGTTGTTGAACGTGCCCCGGTCTCGTCTCAAAACTCGAGGAGACCGAGCCTTTTCTGTTGCTGTCCCCAAACTGTGGAATAGTCTACCTCTGTTCATCAGAGCAGCTCCTTCATTGGAAGTTTTTAAGTCTAGTTTAAAGACACATTTTTACACCTTGGCTTTTAACACCAGTTGAGGTTTTACCACTTTGTGTATGTATTTTATACTGTTTTATTTTTATTTTTATCATTCGTGCCTGTGAAGCACTTTGGGCAGCTGGTGTTGTTGTAAATGTGCTATATAAATAAAGTTGACATTGACATTGACATTGACACACCGTTATATCACCAATTGTTTTTTTCAGGATGCTTAAATGAGTAGCTCTCTGCCTTTATCATCCCCGGTAAGTAGCTCTCTGCCTTTATTGTCATCAGTAAGTAGCTCTCTGCCTTTATCGTCATCGGTATGTAGCTCTCTGCCTTTATCATCCCTGTTAAGTAGCTCTCTGCCTTTATCATCCCTGTTAAGTAGCTCTCTGCCTTTATCATCCCTGTTAAGTAGCTCTCTGCCTTCATCATCCCCAGTAAGTAGCTCTCTGCCTTTATCATCCCTGTTAAGTAGCTCTCTGCCTTTATCATCCCTGTTAAGTAGCTCTCTGCCTTCATCATTCCCGGGAAGTAGCTCTCTGGAGGAAAACGGTAGGAGACACTGCTCTACATACACCGGCTTTAAACAACATGTGTGAAGTGGAAACCTTCTTTTTCAAAATATGTATAAAAATTGTGTTATTTTTTAGTGCTGAATTGTGTTGCAAAAATCTGAAATTGTGCGATCATATTTTTTATTTTGGTAGAGCATTGGCCTTTGAGCCTGAAGGTTGTGGGTTCGAGTCCACCACAAGACTTCCTCCATCGACTCCCACTGTCTGCTGTTGTTGTGTCCTGAGGCAAGACACTTCCCCCACATTAGAATGAGTCTGATGTGTGTGTGAATGGTTGGTGGCGGTGGGAGGGGCCGATGGCACAGACTGGTTGCCTCGCTTCTGTCAGTGTGCCCCAGGGGAGTTATTTTTGTGCGTCCTTCCTGCTGTTGTGTGTCTGCAGTAAAAGTGTTCTTACCGGAGGTGCAGAGGCGTTCGTAGTCCTTGCAGCACTCTCCGTAGACCAGGCAGCCGTAGTCGCACTGACAACTGTTGGCTCTGGAGTATCCCTCGCCACAGCGCCCTCTGCAGGTCGCTGGAAACACACAGTGGTACAAAACACATTAGAATCATGCGTCACTGATTCAGTCCTGGATCTAAAGTCTGTTAAAGCAGCAATATGTAAGGTTTTCATTAAAGGGCCCTATTCTGTCATCATTAAAGGGCCCTAATCTGTCTTCATTAAAGGGCCCTAATCTGTCGTCATTAAAGGGCCCTAATCTGTCTTCATTAAAGGGCCCTAATCTGTCATCATAAAAGGGCTCTAATCTGTCATCATTAAAGGGCCCTAATCTGTCATCATTCATTAAAGGGCCCTAATCTGTCTTCATTAAAGGGCCCTAATCTGTCATCATAAAAGGGCTCTAATCTGTCATCATTAAAGGGCCCTAATCTGTCATCATTAAAGGGCCCTAATCTGTCATCATTCATTAAAGGGCCCTAATCTGTCATCATTAAAGGGCCCTAATCTTTCATCATTCATTAAAGGGCCCTAATCTGTCATCATACATTAAAGGGCCCTAATCTGTCATCATTCATTAAAAGGCCCTAATCTGTCATAATTCATTAAATGGCCCTAATTTGTCATCATTAAAGGGCCCTAATCTGTCATCATTAAAGGGCCCTAATCTGTCATAATAATAAACTGTTCTTTTCCAATCCTTCTTTAACTGATAACAGTAGTTCAGAGATATTTGAATTCCTAAATTACTTTTCCAGCTTCTAAATATTGTTATTGTTTCGATGTCCCGCCCTCCACCGTTTCACCAATCAGAAAGTCCGTGATCCGGGCGCCAGAACTCACCGCGTGGAGCTAATCTCACTGGTAAAGTACCATGTGGCGCAAAACTAAAAAAGGTCTCGTTATGATTCTCAAATCATTAACGACAAAACAAGGAATAAAACCAGGATTTCTATCTTTGTGAAAAAGGTGTTGGTTATAGATTTGTTGTTGACAAAACTCTTGTCTATTCAGCTGTTATGGTCCCAGCTGGATTCGTCTGCATATCTGGCAACCTGAGTCAGGAAGAGTGGGAGAGGCTGCAGTACCACTTTTCAATATCTCTAACTACTGTTATCAGTTAAAGAAGTATTGGCAAAGAGCATGTTTTATTATTATGACAGATTAGGGCCCTTTAATGATGACAGATTAGGGCCCTTTAATGATGACAGATTAGGGCCCTTTAATAATGACAGATTAGGGCCCTTTAATGGTGACAGATTAGGGCCATTTAATGATGACAGATTAGGGCCCTTTAATGATGACAGATTAGGGCCCTTTAATGGTGACAGATTAGGGCCCTTTAATGATGACAGATTAGGGCCCTTTAATGATGACAGATCAGGGCCCTTTAATGATGACAGATTAGGGCCCTTTAATGATGACAGATTAGGGCCCTTTAATGATGACAGATCAGGGCCCTTTAATGCTGACATATTAGGGCCCTTTAATGATGACAGATTAGGGCCCTTTAATGATGACAGATTAGGGCCCTTTAATGATGACAGATTAGGGCCCTTTAATGGTGACAGATTAGGGCCCTTTAATGATGACAGATTAGGGCCCATAAATGATGACAGATTAGGGCCCTTTAATGGTGACAGATTAGGGCCCTTTAATGATGACAGATTAGGGCCCTTTAATGATGACAGATTAGGGCCCTTTAATGATGACAGATTAGGGCCCTTTAATGGTGACAGATTAGGGCCCTTTAATGATGACAGATTAGGGCCCATAAATGATGGCAGATTAGGGCCCTTTAATGGTGACAGATTAGGGCCCTTTAATGATGACAGATTAGGGCCCTTTAATGATGACAGATTAGGGCCCTTTAATGATGACAGATTAGGGCCCTTTAATGATGACAGATTAGGGCCCTTTAATGATGACAGATTAGGGCCCTTTAATGATGACAGAGATGACAATCTTACATATTGCTACTTTAACTTGTATAGTGACATGAATATGAGATGTGCGCACACGTTTTTTGCTCCTGCACTAATAAAAATACACAAACTGAAACTGAAACTAAAACTGTTCGTTCCAAAACCTAAACTTCATGAAAAGAGTTCAAGATGTAGTGAGACTTTTGAAAATGAGAAAAAAGTGACAGTGTGTGGTTCTTACTCTGAGCCCCAACGAAGACCGCTGTAGACGCCAAGACCAGAGCCAAGACCAGAGAGAGTCCCAGAGACGACATCTTTAATCTGAGGGAAACCAACACAAAACAGTGTAGTGACAAAACTGGTCACTATGGACTGGGTCTACAGCCTCAGTCCTGGGTCTACAGCCTCAGTCCTGGGTCTACAGCCTCAGTCCTGGGTCTACAGCCTCAGTCCTGGGTCTACAGCCTCAGTCCTGGGTCTACAGCCTCAGTCCTGGATCTTCAGCCTCAGTCCTGGATCTTCAGCCTCAGTCCTACAGGTTTTTTATGTTAATGAGTACAAATCCAAGGGAGAAACTGAGAGATAGTTTTTTGGGGCCTCTGGGAACGGTCCCACGAGGGGCCCCTGGACCTGTCAGGTTTGTTTACATTCAGTTCATTGAAACAGAGCTGAATACTCTCTCTGTAGAAATGTGTTTTATTGATAAACTGTGATATTTTCCATCTCGTCTCGTTATGACTGAGCCTGAACGTCTTAAACCGCAGACTGCTGTTTCACACTAGACCTCCATCTGAGTAAGTAAGTAATAGTTATTTATATAGCGCCTTTCAGAGTCACAAAGCCTGTTACAATTGTGGGCATTTGTCTCAGAGGCACATGTCAGACCTACTGTACATGTTTTTAGTGGTAGAGGAAACCGGAGTACCTGGAGGAAACCCACGCAGACACAAAGAGAACATGCAAACGCCACTCAGAAAGACCCTGTTCTGACCGGGATTCAACTACAGGACCTTCAAGCCGAGAAGCGAGAGGGCTAACCACTCAGCTAACCTAATGTATTTGTTGAAATGGCTTCAGTCGTATGTAAGTGACCAGTGACAACAAGCAAAGTCCTGACATCCAAGAATATTTATGATTTTTGCCCAAAAAACGGTTTTAATCTTACATATTTCCTTGTCATTTTTACATTATGTTGAATAGAATTAACTGATTTTGAGTAGGACCAAATATGATCTGAAGGAGTCACATGACCACGGCTGTTTTTACTCTGTATCTCTGCATTTCTTGTGTGGTTTGATTCTCTGATCTGCTGTTGGTGAATCGACAGTTTTGTAAAGTCCTCTGAGATGTTGTGATTTAGGGCGATACAAAAATACATTGATTTGAATTGAACTCATGCGAGTTTTCATTTAAAAAACAAAATCGGGTATATTTTTTTTCACTTCAGTTTCTGTGGAAAATCCCCCTAAAGTCTGTCTGTCGCTGAAAGTTGACAAGGAGCAGGAGTAAAAGCACACAGCACTTACCTCGCAGTGGTCCTCGGTGTTGTCCTCGCAGTGGTCCTCGGTGTTGTCCTCGGTGTTGTCCTCGGTGTGAATGAGGCTCAGTGTTTGGTGTCTGGGTTTTTAACGGGCTTTTGGTGCCGGGATGTGACGAACAGTGAGAGAGAAGGGAGGCTCCTGCAGACGGTGACATCACTCTCTTCACACTGAAAAAAACACATGTGTTTGTGCTGTCACAGAGCGGACCATCAACCCTCTGGCAACGGACCAGCAACCCTCTGGACCAGCAACCCTCTGGACCAGCACTCCCTCTGGCAAAGTCCACTCTTCCCAAATGTTATGTAAGAACTCAGCACAGGCTGTGACGACCACAGAGACCCGGCACGGTGGCTGAGTGGATAGCACTCTCGCCTCTCAGCAAGAAGGTCCTGGGTTCGAATCCCGGTCGGACCAGGGCCTTTCTGAGTGGAGTTTGCATGTTCTCCCCGTGTTTGCGTAGGTTTCCTCCGGGTACTCCGGTTTCCCCTACCACTAAAAATATGTACAATAGATCTAGCATGTGCCTCCTGTTCGGCGACCCCGCTCCCATCTCTGTGGAGTGAGAGGACAAGTGCCCAAAAATAATAACAATTGTAAACCGCTTTGTGACTCTGGTCTGTGAAAGGCGGTATATAAATAAAGATTACTTACTTACTTGCTTAGAGCCATAGAGAGCCATAGAGGACCATAAAGAGCCATAGAGAGCCACATAGAGGACCATAGAGGACCATAGAGAGCCATAGAGGACCATAGAGAGGACCATAGAGAGCCATAGAGGACCATAGAGAGGACCATAGAGAGCCACAGAGAGGACCATAGAGAGACACAGAGAGGACCATAGAGAGCCACAGAGGACCATAGAGAGCCACAGAGGACCACAGAGAGGACCATAGAGAGCCACAGAGAGGACCATAGAGAGCCACAGAGAGGACCATAGAGAGCCACACAGGACCATAGAGAGCCACAGAGAAGACCATAGAGAGGTTTGGTGTCGGGCTGTAACAATTTGGTCACAAAGCAAACAAAGTTTTCTGAGGAGCACAGGGACTGGCCTCCTGTCCCCATTATAGGTAGTATTGCAGAGTGTAAAAATGCGACACTGATGTAGAGAGCAGAATGAGGAGGGCTGTGGGGCTTTAGTCGTTGAATAAACTTGGACTTTGAAGTTTTGTCACGATTGTTGTTTTTAGTCCTTTATCCACAGATTGAGGATGACTGAATAAACTGGTGCAAGCTGCACAGCAAATGTTTATCAATCAATCAATCAACTTTATTTGTATGGCGCCTTTCCAACACAAGGCCACTCAAAGCGCCTCACAACCCACATAATATCATACAAATCAGAGACATCAATAAATACATTAAAAACAGAATAAAATCACAAGTAATGGAAAAAAAAAAAAAAAAAAAAAACTTAAAATATTAAAAGCACACACGGGATTAAAATAATAAATAACCACAATGCATTAAAAAAAAAAGAGTATGTATCAATAAAATCCTTCAGCCGTATGCGCAGCTAAAAAGAACAGTTTTTAGCCCTGATTTGAAAATTGCCAGAGTAGATGCTAGCCTCACATCCTCAGGAAGATTGTTCCAGATTTTAGCTCCATAAATCTCAAACGCTGCCTCCCCATGTTTAGTTCTGACTCTTGGAACCAGTAAGAGGCTACCTCCTGTGCTCCTCAGAGTCCGGGCCGGTTCATATGGCACTAACAAGTCGCTTAAGTACTTTGGTGCGAGGCCATGGAGAGACTTGTACACAAGCAGTGCTGCTTTGAAGTCTATTCTCTGCGCCACAGGAAGCCAGTGCAGAGACCTGAGAACTGGACTAATGTGGTCATATTTCCTGGTCGTGGTCAGGACTCGAGCTGCAGCATTTTGGACATACTGCAGTTGTTTTACAGCCTGTTTGGAGAGACCTGTGAGCAGGCCATTGCAGTAGTCTAACCTACTGGAGACAAATGCATGGATGAGAATCTCCAGATCTGATTTAGACACTATGTTTCTAATTTTGGCAATGTTTTTCAGATGGTAAAATGCTGCTGATGTTACTGATTTGATATGACTGTTAAAATTTAAGTCTGAGTCCATTATAACTCCCAGGTTTCTGACCTTGCCTACAGGTTCCAGGGAGAGAGACTGGAGGTGACGAATAACGCTCTCTCTTTGTTTCTGAGGACCAAAGACAATCAATTCTGTTTTGTCTGCGTTTAGCTGAAGGAAGTTATTTTGCATCCAATCACTAATCTGTTGAGTACAGTGAAGGAGTGATTCCACTGGTCCATGTTCTCCTGCAGTAAGTGAGACATAAATTTGAGTGTCATCAGCGTAATTGTGGTAGGATACATTGTTGGAGCGTATTAACTGACCTAACGGCAGCATGTAAATATTGAACAGAAGAGGCCCCAGAATTGATCCCTGTGGCACTCCGCAGGTCAGAGCCATATGATCTGAGACACAGTTTCCTATCTGAACCAAGTATTTCCTGTCTTCTAGGTAAGACCTAAACCAACTTAGGGCAGTCCCAGTGACACCCACCCAGTGCTCTAGTCTCTGCATGAGGATCTCGTGGTCGACTGTGTCGAACGCAGCACTCAGATCCAACATTACTAAAACTGTGACTTTTCCTGTGTCGGTGTTAAGTCGGATGTCATTTGTAACCTTCACTAGTGCAGTCTCAGTGCTGTGATTGGCTCTAAAGCCGGACTGGAGCGCATCAAACGAACTATTAGTTACTAAGAATTCTGTAAGTTGTTGGTAAGCAACTTTTTCCAGAATTTTTCCCATAAACGGCAGATTTGAAATGGGGCGATAATTCTTAAGAACTGTGGCATCTAGACTCCTCTTTTTTAGGAGGGGTCTGATGACTGCCGTTTTCAGGGCCATTGGAAATGTTCCAGATGAAAGAGACATGTTCACTATTTGTGTGAGCGAAGGTAAAAGACTGCTCAAAACAGACTTAAAAAATTTAGTGGGTAGTACATCCAGGCTACATGTGGAGGAACTAAGGCTAGAGACAACATCTTGGACAGTTTCATTATCTGTTGGTGCAAAGTGCGATAGCTCAAACAGCCTCACCGGCTGTTGTAATGTTATTTCTGCCTTGGAGGTGATGGCGTTTTTGATGCTCTGAACCTTGTCATTGAAAAATTGTGCAAACTCATTACATTTAGATTCTGAAGCAAATTCGAATGGCAGCTGAACAGGGGGGTTTGTTAATCCGTTAACTGTTGAAAACATAAGTCGTAGATTATTATTGCAGCCATCAATGGTTTTAGAAAAATACATTTCTCTTGTTCTACGTAGCACCCTGTTAAACTTGCACAACTCATTTTTGAAGATATCATGATCAACCTGGAGATTGGATTTTCGCCACTTCTTGTGAACATTCTTTACAGTAGAATGTTCACAAGAGTCCCAGCAGGAGGCCAGTCCCTGTGCTCCTCAGACCCAGCAGGAGGCCAGTCCCTGTGCTCCTCAGAGTCCCAGCAGGAGGCCAGTCCCTGTGCTCCTCAGACCCAGCAGGAGGCCAGTCCCTGTGCTCCTCAGAGTCCCAACAGGAGGCCAGTCCCTGTGCTCCTCAGAGTCCCAGCAGGAGGCCAGTCCCTGTGCTCCTCAGAATCCCAGCAGGAGGCCAGTCCCTGTGCTCCTCAGACCCAGCAGGAGGCCAGTCCCTGTGCTCCTCAGAGTCCCAACAGGAGGCCAGTCCCTGTGCTCCTCAGAGTCCCAGCAGGAGGCCAGTCCCTGTGCTCCTCTACGTCCCAACAGGAGGCCAGTCCCTGTGCTCCTCAGAGTCCCAGCAGGGGGCCAGTCCCTGTGCTCCTCAGAGTTGGTTAATGGCACTAACATGTTGTACTGTGGCGCAGAGGAGAGACTGCTTCAGTGTCTTCTCTGCGCCACAGAAGCCTCTATAGAGTTCTATCATTGGGCCACACTGCCCTCTAGTGGGACAGAGAGGGACTGAGGGTCTCAGCACCATCAGCCAGAGCACGTCCTGATCCTCACTGTTCTGAACAAGACGATCACGAGTCCAGTTCATAATACATATCTGCATGAATTTTTTGATTGATTACAAAAAGGTAAACAATAGAAGTTGATACAAATGACTGAGACTAAGTTCTGTTTACAATGTTGTGGTAGTATTTGTGACCAGTCTGCATCACATTGGAAATCTTTCTTTATCTTTTACTTTTGGGTAAGAAAGAGCCCTGTGAGTCACTATTCGACTCTTTGGGCTGATTGCCTGAAGCTGGTCACGTTTCTGTCTGTAAAAACTGATCTGTGTCAGAGGCCAAAGACACATGCAACTGTTTGGAGAGAGGGAACAGCTCTCATGGATGTTGTTACATAATTAAACCAAATGTAGGTTTAAAAATGATGTTCTTCAGAATGTACAAAATGTAGAGATTTTATACTAACTTCTTTATTATGCTACAGTAAATATGTTTAATGAATGAGATCATGGTTATTTCTATTGGAATGTGTTCAAATCTAATTATTTCACCCCCAAAAATCAACAGACTTTTAAACAATGCACTTCCACCTGATCTTTAAAACAAACATTTTGGAAATACCCAAAAACCAAACTAAATTCCTTGACACAAAGGGAATAATGGAAGTGAAAGTTTGGTGATGTGTCTGGTTTCTCGCAGTCACAGAATCGCACCAGGACCTGTCACAACAACATTTATGGTTTTAAAAATAGACGCAGAGCCACAGACCGTCCAGACACCGGGGAATTAGAGCCAGATCTTTTCTAAACTGAATTTTTTTTTTTAAATATGAGGTAATAAATGTTTGAGTTGAGTGTTTTTTGTCTTAAGATGGTTGTGACTGAGTTAAAACAAGATTTACCAACGGGACAAAGCCGTTCCAAAAATAGGTATTTTCTTGTATCATTTTGCTTTGTCCCTTTGGCAAATCTTGTTTTTAAAGTAGTAATATGTTAAATGTTCTTTAGAGTAATAATTAAAGGGCCCTAAACTGTTAAAAGGCACTAATAAAACCTGCTCTTTTCCAGTACGAGATATTCCAATTATCTAATTACTTTTCCAGCCTCTAAATCTTGTTATTGTTTTCATTTCGATGTCCCGCCCTCCACCGTTTCACCAATCAGAAAGTCTGTGATCCGGGCGCCAGAACTCACCATGTGGAGCTAATCTCACTGGTAAAGTACCATGTGGCGCAGAACTAAAAAAGGTCTCGTTATGATTCTCAAATCAATAACCAATCAGTCAATCAAAGTTTATTTGTAGAGCGCCTTTCATACACAGGGAAACACAAAGCGCTTCAAAGTCCACATCCCCATCAGCAGCTCCTCCAGAAGACCAGTTTCTGTCTTATTTTACCATCGTATTCTTTCTGTCCCTTTTAGAGACCTGGCCACAGTGATCCATGAAGTCTGTGGTCTTTGCACTGAACCAGGTTTGATGTTTTTCATGTTTTTCAGATCCACTGGTGCTGAAGGCTGTAGCCGAGGGCGTGTTGTTTGGGGAAAGCCGTCTTTGTTAGTCTCTGGAATCTACACGTGTCAAAGAAAATACATTGCAAATATTTGTTTATATATTTTTTATTGCCATCACTGAGATGGGAGCGGGGTAAACAACAGGAGGCACATGCCAGACCTATTGTACATGTGAACCCAGGACCTTCTTAATGAGCAGTTAACCACTCAGCCACTCTGCCAGTTGTAATGAGTAAGGGTGCATTCAGACCTGAAAAGTCCTTTGCTCCGCTTGCTTGATCCGAATCAAAAGCGGACCAAACTTTTTTATTTTGCTCCGGTTCGTATTCAGACTGTATTTTTTGCAAGTGAACTTTTTTATATAAACATATCGACACGTGTGACGATCGGCTCCTATTGGACAGAGAGAGCTCACAGAGGATAGATGCGGAACCGGAGAAAAACATTGAGGGCTCGTATGTGCAGCAGTCTGCTCTGCCTATGTTTGCTCTTTTTAGACCAAAACCACCTTCAACATCAACAGCAGCTCATATGACACAGGCCAAACACCTTGTTTTAAATATTGGAACAGCGTCGGAGAAAGCCGAAGGAGACTGTGCGCTCTGTACCCTGTCCCACACATGGATCTATGATAATAACTCTGTCCCACACATGGATCTATGATAATAACCCTGTCCCACACATGGATCTATGATAATAACTCTGTCCCACACATGGATCTATAATAACCCTGTTCCACAACTTACTGACAGCAGCATGTGGATAAACCATGGATCTATAATAACCACGGGACAAACAGACGCTGAGGATCAGGTAGGAACCAAAGAACACAGTTCACTACATGATGCGGAATATTGCTCTTTGAGACGTGAGTCAAACAGTGTCAGGTTTTTAATAATGTTTGAGACGTGAGTCAAACAGTGTCAGGCTTTTAATAATGCAAATGGTTTGAAGATGCTGCCATTAACATCACTGTAAACTGTGAACAGTTGTAACTCCATAAGCCTGTTGCACAGCGTCTCCTCACTGCTCCAGGTCTGCACACGGCTCAGCATCATAGTTAGCATCATAGTTAGCATCATAGTTAGCATCATAGTTAGCCGCTGCGTGGCTAATTCCTCAGTTTCTGTCTGCGGCTTGTTAAGCCCAAAAAATGCGCACGTATCTTGGAGTTGTGTCGGATCGACACCGGATGTATTCAGACCTGATTCGACTTGGACCAGAATTCGTTTGGAAGCGGACCGAGACCACCTCAAAAAGTGGGTCTCGGTTCTGTTCGTTGGTCCGGACCAGGATTCGTTTGTGTGTATTCAGACCTGCATATAAGGTTCGGATCAGAGTTCCAAACGAATCCTGGTTCGTTTAAAGTGGAGCAAATGTGCAGGTCTGAATACACCCTTAGCTTTTACAGAAGTTTAGATGTTTTTATTTGTAACAAGTTTCGAGAGCAGAGCCTCGAGCGTCTTCAGAACTGTCACCCGCCTTGGTCACGGGTCACTCATCAGCTGATGTTACTTCCTCAGTGGGCGGGGTCAGCCTGATTGACTGACAGGTCGCTCTGACTGACCACGCCCCCTCTCGCCCGGTGGTCTCTGGAGGAGGGTGTCCCATGTGTGCGACAGGAGGAAGGCTCCCTCATCTCGGTTGGTGCTGTTGATCCAGGGTTTGACCCTCGTCCCGATCCATGATGTGGTTAATTCTCCTGCAGAGATCTGAAACGGCGCCCTCTGGTGTGTGGGAATGTGACTGTGCTTCTCTGTGCCGAGGACTGACACGTGACCAAAGCGGGTGACAGTTCTGAAGACGCTCGAGGCTCTGCTCTCGAAACTTGTTACGAATAAAAACATCTAAACTTCTGTAAAAACTAACTCATTACAACTGGCAGAGTGGCTGAGTGGTTAACTGCTCATTAAGAAGGTCCTGGGTTCACATGTACAATAGGTCTGGCATGTGCCTCCTGTTGTTTACCCCGCTCCCATCTCAGTGATGGCAATAAAAAATATATAAACAAATATTTGCAATGTATTTTCTTTGACACGTGTAGATTCCAGAGACTAACAAAGACGGCTTTCCCCAAACAACACGCCCTCGGCTACAGCCTTCAGCACCAGTGGATCTGAAAAACATGAAAAACATCAAACCTGGTTCAGTGCAAAGACCACAGACTTCATGGATCACTGTGGCCAGGTCTCTAAAAGGGACAGAAAGAATACGATGGTAAAATAAGACAGAAACTGGTCTTCTGGAGGAGCTGCTGATGGGGATTTGTTGAGGGCCTCACAGTGAACAAAGAATACATTCAGTTCAACAGAGGTGTCACTCTCATAGGTTCATAGTCTGTGATGTCTTGAACCCTTCTCTGTGGGACAGCTGTCGCTGGACGCAGTGCCATCTTGTGGCCATGATTTGTTACAACCCTTAAAACATTTCATATTAAACAATTATATGTTGAAGCAGCTCCAGATCATTGTTCTCAGAAGTGAACATTTGAAGAGTGATGTGAGAGTCGTAAAAGAATATGATCTGTATTTACAAAGTATGATCTGGAATTGGCACGAGTTTCTCTAAGATTAGTGCTGATTACAGGAAGAATGGGCAAAAGTTCCAAACGGAGCGACAGATCTACAGCCTCAGTCCTGGATCTACAGCCTCAGTCCTGGGTCTACAGCCTCAGTCCTGGGTCTACAGCCTCAGTCCTGGGTCTACAGCCTCAGTCCTGGGTCTACAGCCTCAGTCCTGGGTCTACAGCCTCAGTCCTGGGTCTACAGCCTCAGTCCTGGGTCTACAGCCTCAGTCCTGGAACTACAGCCTCAGTCCTGGGTCTACAGCCTCAGTCCTGGGTCTACAGCCTCAGTCCTGGGTCTACAGCCTCACACACACACTCAGACACACACACACACTCAGACACACACACACACTCAGACACACACACACACACACACACACACACACAGACACACTCAGACACACACACACACTCAGACACACACACACACTCAGACACACACACACACACACACACACACACACACAGACACACACACACTCAGAGACACACACACACACACACACACTCAGACACACACACACACACACGCACACTCAGACACACACACACAGTGACTAAAGTGACTAAAGTTATAACTATTAAATCTCCTTTTTTCGGCTGTCGTGACCTTTTGTTGTCGGCTTAGTTTAATAAATCAATAAAACACATCAGAACTTCATAAAAACTAAAATAACTGTCACCTCCAGAGTTACAAAGTGATAAAACTCTATTTCTGTTGTTGCGGCGTTTATCACACACACTTATCTCTGTGTTTGGTCTGAAGAGGAAAGACTTCAGGAAACCACTTTGATTCTGCTCCGACAAAAACTACAGACCAAAACCCGACAGAAACAGACACGGATCGAAACTTTAGCCACGGAGAAAAGGAAAATAAAAAGTTTAAAGCCTGGACTTAAAAACACAAAATATGTCTTAAAATCTATGTCCTGTATTGTTGCGCAGCCCTAGATCTTTCTCTAATGTATGTTTTGTAAATGACTCATTAATCACTTTTTTTAGAGACATTTTTTTATGATAATCGAACGCATTTAATTGTTTATTATTATTTGTTGTGGTTTTAAGGTTAAACACCGCCGCGTTAATGCTTTATTCTCCTGTGTTCTAATGGGTTGATTTTTTACTTTTATTTTTAAGTAAATTTTATTAACATTCAAAATACATTACATTGGCACTCATAATAGTTTACATGAAACTGCATGAACGTCCAAGTGTGTGTGTGTGTGAGTCTGTGTGTGTGTGTGTCTGAGTGTGTGTGTGTGTGTGTCTGTGTGTGTGTGTGTGTGTGTGTGTGTGTGTGTGTGTGTGTGTGTGTCTGTGTGTGTGTGTGTCTGAGTGTGTGTGTGTGTGTGTGTGTGTGTGTGAGTCTGTGTGTGTCTGAGTGTCTGTGTCTTTGTGGTGTGGTGTCTGTGTCTCTGCACTTGTTTTCAACTCCTGGTGGGTTCCATAACCTGAGATTCCACTCACGTCATGGGGACTGGTTTTACGTGGTGGGGCCCGAACACCGGACCCCACTGGTCCAAGCTTAATAATCAATGGGTAATGCTTTTCTAACGGTCCTTATGCAGTCTCTGTAAAAATATGGAAAGGACCCCTGGAGGTTTACTTTCCTGAAAAAAGAGTGTTATGTGTCGGAACCCTGGTGGTGGGTTGCGGGATATCAAGGAGGGGCACACTGGGGCAATTTCAGTCCAGCAGGCTGGAGCCAATCATGGAGCAGCACAACAGAGGCTGGAGCCAATCATGGAGCAGCACAACAGAGGCTGGAGCCAATCATGGAGGAGCACACTGAAGCGCACGCTTACAAACCACTGGTAAGTGCTGACTACAAGTCATGACTTCAAATTGTTATATAGAATGATTACAAATTATTTGTTGTTTGTGCAGCTTAGTCAAGAGTCCCTAATTGATGAAGTCGACTCAGATTCTGACGATTTAACTGTCAAGAAGAAACCTGTAAAAAAGTATGGAAAAAGAAAAATCAAAAACACTTTTCTTCAAGACTCGGAAAGTGACGAACCAAAGGCAAATAAGATTGTTATCATGCAGCTGCAAAAGAAGAAAAATGGGGGGCGAGTATACAGCAAGAGACACTTCTGCCTCTACTGTTCAATGTCCTGCCACAAAATGTCCCGTCATTTGACTAGAAAACATGGAAATGAAAGTGACGTAGCCAGAGCATTGGCTCTACCTGTGAAATCTAAAGCACGTAAACTTCACTTTGATTTGATCAGGAATAGTGGAAACCGTGAGCACAATTTTGAGGTTTTAAAGGCCGGCATTGGAACTTTAGTCCCAGCTAAACAGCCAAATTGCCCAGTTAAATCCAGTGAGTTTTTGCACTGTATAGACTGTGGGGCATTGCTTAAGCGAAAGTCGCTGTGGAGGCATGTGGCCAGGTGCCGGCTTTCACAGAAAGATGCCCAGGCTAAACCAGGTAGAAGTAGGGTCCAGTCCCTCTGCTCCCTAGCCCAGCCTGTACCGGAGGGCATCAGCAAAAAGCTGTGGTCTTTAATTTGGGCAATGCATCAGGATGAGGTCACGGATGTTGTCAAAGCAGAAAAGGGGATTCTGAGACTCGGAGAGCACCTGTACTTAAAACACGGGCATGATAAGACTAAGCATGATTACATTAGGCAGAAAATGAGAGAAGTCGGTAGGTTAATTAACGAAGCAAAAACCGCAGGGAAACTGAAAACAATTAAGGATTTCTTTATTCCTTCCAACTTTAACCATGTGATTGATGCAGTCAGGTCTGTGGCTGGATATGATGAGGAAACAAATCAATACAAGACTCCATCCTTGGCCCTCAAACTCGGCCATAGCCTCAGAAAGCAGATATTCTTGAATGTGACTCAAAAATGGAGCATTGTGTTGATTAACTATTTATTAAAAACCTCCAACGAAGCCGGCTGCTTTTTGAGAAGAGGTGGGACGTCTGTGTTTCTTCTGCTGCCCTACAGACCCTCCGGCAAGCCAAGTGGAACACTCCGGACCTGCTCCCTCTGACTGAGGACGTTAGAGCCATGCATGCACACATTGAGGTATGTCGACCTGAATATGTGCAAACCCTAATAAGTGAGCCAACGTCTAAGCATTGGTCTAAACTGGCAGTTTTGACTCTTTGTGAGGTCATTATTTTCAATCGAAGAAGGGAAGGTGAGGTTTCAAAGATGCCACTGACAGCCTTTACCTTAAGAAGTAAGACTGGGATCCATTCTGACATTGCTCTGGGACTGTCCCAACTTGAGAAAAAGCTGTGTCAGCATTTTCAACGCATTGAAATTAAAGGGAAAAGAAGTCGGAAAGTGCCGGTTCTTTTGACTCCTGAAATGATTGCTTCGATGGAGGTGCTGGTGGAGAACAGAAGGGCCTGTTCCATCTCTGACCATAACCCATACTTCTTTTCCCGCCCGGGCGCAGACACCCACATCAGGGGATCAGACTCCCTACGCCAGGTAGCCAAAGAATGTGGTGCGGTGCATCCAGAGATGCTATCCTCAACCAAACTTAGAAAGCACATAGCTACTATGTCTACAGTTGTCAATATGAAAGAGAATGAGATGGACATACTAGCCAACTTCCTCGGCCATGACATTCGCATCCACAGGCAATATTACAGACTACCAGAGGGGACACTGGAGCTGGCCAAAATCAGCAAAGTGTTGATGGCCATGGAGCAGGGAAGAGTGACGGAATTCGAAGGAAAGAGCCTCGACCAGATACAAATTGAGCCTGAAGGTAATTCTTGATATTATTAAAATATGTATAATTTTTTTCCCCTAAAGGCCACTTGTATTTTTATTTTCTGTGCGACAGGGAGAGCAGTAGAGATCCTCTCACAAACGGACGGGCTAAAAGGCAAGGCAAGGCAAGTTTATTTGTATAGCACAATTCATACACAAGGCAACTCAAAGTGCTGAACAAGATAGCATTAAAATCATAAATTATCACAGAACATTAAAACGAAAGATAAAAATATAAAATCCCTCAGTTGTAGCACAGCTAAACAGCACCGTTTTTAACCTGGTTTTAAACATTTTCAGAGAGGAGGCCTGTCTCACATCTTTAGGAAGATTGTTCCAGATTTTAGCAGCATGAATCTGAAAAGCAGCCTCCCCATGTTTAGTTCTGACTCTGGGCACTAACAGGAGTCCAGTCCCTGTGCTCCTCAGAGTCCGGGCTGGTTCATATGGGACTAACATGTCACTAACATATTTTGGTGCGAGGCCATGGAGAGACTTGTAACAAGCAAAGCTGTTTTAAAGTCTATTCTCTGAGCCACAGGAAGCCAGTGCAGAGACCTGAGAACTGGACTAATGTGGTCGTACTTCCTGGTTCTAGTCAGGACTAATATGGTCGTACTTCCTGGTTCTAGTCAGGACTCGAGCTGCTGCATTTTGAATGTACTGCAGCTGTTTTACAGCCTGTTTGGACAGACCTGTGAGCAGGCCATTGCAGTAGTCTAACCTACTGGAGACAAATGCATGGATAAGAATCTCCAAGTCTGCTTTAGACACTATGTTTTTGATCCTGGCAATGTTTTTTAGATGGTAAAAAGCTGCTGATGTTACTGATTTGATGTGGCTATTAAAATTTAAGTCTGAGTCCAGTATTACCCCTAGATTTCTGACCTTGTTTGAAGGTTTTAGGGAGAGAGACTGTAGGTGACAGATGACGCTCTCTCTTTGTTTCTGGGGACCAAAGACAATCATTTCAGTTTTGTCTGCGTTTAGCTGAAGGAAGTTGTTTTGCATCCACTCACTGATCTGTTGGATACAGTGAAGGAGTGAGTCCACTGGTCCATGTTCTCCTGCAGTCAGTGAGACATAGATCTGAGTGTCGTCTGCATAGTTATGATAGGAAACTTTGTTTCTGCGTATTAACTGACCTAACGGCAGCATGTAGAGATTGAACAGAAGAGGTCCCAGGATCGACCCCTGTGGTACTCCACAGGTCAGGGCCATATGATCTGAGACACAGTTTCCAATCTCCACAAAGTACTTCCTGTCCTCAAGGTAAGACCTAAACCATCTTAGGGCGGTGCCAGCGACGCCAACCCAGTCCTCTAGTCTCTGTAAGAGGATCTCATGGTCGACAGTGTCAAAGGCAGCACTTAGAACAGGATTAGGATTGAGACTTTGCCTGCGTCAGTGTTCAGCCGGATATCATTTGTAACCTTGACGAGGGCAGTCTCAGTGCTGTGGTGGGGTCTAAAGCCGGACTGAAACATATCAAATGAGTTGTTGATTATAAGAAATCTATTTAGCTGTTGGTAGACAACTTTTTCAAGGACTTTTTAAAAGAAACTTCAAGCGGAGAACCTTCAACCATTCATCCAGATGCACCCCATGGTAGTGGTAGTGCCCCTTCTGGTAAGTGTACCAGGTGGGGGATTACAGCCAGGCTGCTTGGTCCTAACCCTGGGAGTGTATATTGCTAATATATTTTTATTTCTCTCCCTAGAACGTTAGAGAAAGCCATGGTCTGCATCTGAGGTGAAGGCTGTGGAGAAGACCATGACGCCTTTCATACAGACTGGAAAGGTCCCTGGGAAGTCTCACTGCCTGGCCTGGCCTGCATTAATGCCTCACCAGATGACCTTAGACATCGGACATGGAGTGGCATTAAATTCTATGTCAAAAATAGAATCACTGCAATTCGAAAAAAAAAATCTAAAATAAAATTCCTTTAAAAGAGTTTGTTTTCTATTGACTGTTTTGTATTACTTAAAGTAGTCCCAGTAAAAAAAGATTATGTCTATGGGTCCCATTCTGAACGGCCCTGTCAAAGGGACCCACCAGGTAACAAAAACGTGTATGTGTGTGCGTGTGTGTGTCTCTGTGTGTGTCTGTGTCTCTGTGTGTTGGTGTCTGTGTGTTGGTATGTGTATTTTTTTTGAGTCACTTGAGGTATTGTCATTGAAATGAAAATGTTTTTATAATCTGTAATTTTACGAATGTGTGTAACTGTTTTCATTATTATCTGTAACTACGAGTAACTTTTGTCCAGGACTCCCTTTAACGCTGTAGAAAATAAAAACATAACTGAAAGTACATTTATCAAACTAGTTCCTTTCACTCAAAAAGAGAACGATCAAAAAAGGTAACATCCTACACTGCAAAGGTGATGAAAATAAGTGAAAAAAGCCTCAAATTGGCTCAGCCCAAAGAGACTCACAGGGATCTCTAGGCTCTGATTGGTTCTTTCTGATGCAGGAGGCTCTGATTGGTTCCTTCTGATGCAGGAGGCTCTGATTGGTTCTTTCTGATGCAGGAGGCTCTGATTGGTTCCTTCTGATGCAGGAGGCTCTGATTGGTTCTTTCTGATGCAGGAGGCTCTGATTGGTTCCTTCTGATGCAGGAGGCTCTGATTGGTTCTTTCTGATGCAGGAGGCTCTGATTGGTTCCTTCTGATGCAGGAGGCTCTGATTGGTTCTTTCTGATGCAGGAGGGTCTGATTGGTTCCTTCTGATGCAGGAGGCTCTGATTGGTTCCTTCTGATGCAGGAGGGTCTGATTGGTTCCTTCTGATGCAGGAGGGTCTGATTGGTTCCTTCTGATGCAGGAGGCTCTGATTGGTTCCTTCTGATGCAGGAGGGTTAAGGAACATTTGTGGACAGTGGTCAAACCCAGCTCTCTCTCTTGTCCTGGGTTCTAACTGTTTGATTCTCTAATCTCTTGATGAATCAACAACTTTGTTCAGTCCTCAGTGAGGACTGCTGCTGAGATTTAGGGCGATGGACAATTGGGCACTTTAGCGACAGATGTCTTTTGCACTAATATAAATCGAAGAAGAGACCTGGAGTTTGGCCACAGACCTCTGTTAAAATATGTTAAATATGTTTGTTAAATATGTTAAATATGTTTGTTAAATATGTTAAATATGTTTGTTAAATATATTTGTTAAATGTGTTAAATATGTTTGTTATTGGAGATGAATGAGAGGATATTTAGAGTCTGAGGAAACATCAGGGATCAGTGTTTTCTCGGAGGATGGAGCGACTGTGACGGAGGCTCCTCCCACAAAAGGTAAAAGACCCGGGATCTGAGCCTCACACACACTTCAGACTCAGACTGAGACCTGGACCAAGACCGAGACCGAGACCGAGACTGAGGCCAGAACCAGGACAAAGACACAAAGAGAGAGACAGAGAGAGACCAGGACAGAGACTGGGATAGAGACCAGAGATAAAGACCATAGACTGGGATAGAGACCAGAGATAGAGACCAGAGACCATAGACCAGAGACAGAGAGAGAAACACCTGGACAGAGACCGGGATAGAGACCAGCGACAGTGACAGAGGGAAAGGGAGAGGGAGAGGGAGAGGGAGAGAGAGAGGGAGAGAGGGAGAGAGGGAGAGAGGGAGAGAGGGAGAGAGAGAGGGAGAGGGAGAGGGAGAGGTGGAGAGGGAGAGGGAGAGGGAGAGGGAGAGGGAGAGGGAGAGGGAGAGGGAGAGGGAGAGGGAGAGGGAGAGGGAGAGGGGGAGAGGGAGAGGGAGAGAGAGAGAGAGAGAGGGAGAGAGGGAGAGAGAGAGGGAGAGGGAGAGAGAGAGGGAGAGGGAGAGGGAGAGGGAGAGGGAGAGGGGGAAAGGGAGAGGGAGAGGGAGAGGGAGAGGGAGAGGGAGAGGGAGAGAGAGGGAGAGAGAGAGGAGAGAGGGAGAGAGAGGGAGAGGGAGAGGGGGAGAGGGAGAGGGAGAGGGAGAGGGAGAGAGAGAGAGGAGAGAGGGAGAGAGGGAGAGAGGGAGAGAGAGAGGGAGAGGGGGAGAGGGAGAGGGAGAGGGAGAGGGGGAGGGGAGAGGGAGAGGGAGAGAGAGGGAGAGGGAGAGGGAGAGGGAGAGGGGGAGAGGGAGAGGGAGAGAGAGAGGGAGAGGGGGAGAGGGAGAGGGAGAGGGAGAGGGGGAGAGGGAGAGGGAGAGGGAGAGAGGGAGAGAGAGGGAGAGGGAGGGAGAGAGAGAGAGAGAGAGGGAGAGGTACAAGACACAAGAAACAGAGAGACAGACACCAGCGCCTGAGACCGAGCTGCAGGTACAGTAAGACTCTCTTTTGTTGGACTAATATATAATTATAAACATTTTATTTAGAGACTTTCTACCGTATTATAAAATTCTGTGCATTTGATACAACTGTGCTTAATATTGAGAAAGTTGTGGGAAAATAAATACATTGTTATTGTATGATGCAAAAAAAAAATCCGGCAAAAAAGTCTATTAAAAGAAGGAGTTTGGGTCAATTAAGTAAATAATCTGTGTTAAAATATATAACAATTATAAAACAAAGGAAGTATTAATGGAGAAATGTCTCGTTTTATTTCTGTTGTTTTGGGTCATTTTAAAATCTCATTTGTTTTCATTGTTTTTAATACATTTAATTAATCTCCATTTAATATTATTTGTGAAAAAATCTGACACTAAAACAATCTCTTATTTGAATTTTCCCTCTTTTTACTGAGATAAAATTGTCTATTTTTAAGTAATATTAAAACTGTTGTTACGACTAATACGGCAGCTGCTAAATTAAGTCATATTTTTTATTATGTTAAAACATAATTAGTGAAAGCAGAAGACAACATTATACATTTGATTAATTACAAAAAAATACAATTAATCAAAATAGAAAATTAAGTTTCTTCATGTTTGATTTTAAAAATTAATATAGTTTAAGGATAAGGCAAAATTCTTAAAAAGTATGTTTTTATCTCTTCGTTTATTTTTTTATTTATTTTTATTTTTAAATCAGATAACTAGTATTTTACTGATTTTATTACATTTGAACTGTTTTTACTTCTACTACTGATGTTTTGGTTTTATTTGTATAAATGTAGATCTGGCAAACCTCTGTTTTTAACTCATGGACTGCTGCCGTTTTTGATGCTTTCACTGATTCTCAAGACGCACAGTATATTATTTCCTCAGACTATGTAAAATATGAAACCAGATTCTGAAAGACTAAATTGTCGACTTTCATCAGCAAAAATAGTCTGTTTCTAGCTGTTTTTATTGTCCGGTAATCTCCAGTCAAAAAGTGGGTCTCAGTCAAATACGTTAACGTGCAGCACTTTGGAAACCTGTTTTTAAAAATGTGCTGAATAAATTAAAGTGGATTGAAATTCATAATATTTAAGAAATGGTTTAGTTTTAATATGTTAAGTTAAATAGATTCTTCAGTCGCGTTCATTGGAAAATTAATTACAAGATAAACACAATACATAAATACAAATATTTGCTTCTTGAGCCGTGTTCATTCGGGGTCTATTTTTTTATTAAAAAATTACAGATTTTTTTTCTCTCTTAATCTACGGTTTTAAAAGTCTGTGGTCGAGCTGTCGGTGTTTTCCATAAAATCTCACATTATTTAGATTTTCACATTATTATTATTACAGTTTGTTATAATTAATTAACACCACACTTTAAACACGATTTGTTTTTAGAAAAATAGATTGTGTTAAAATCTGCAAAAACAAAATCTCTGAGGACAAGGAAATAACAGAAACAGAGATTTATGCTTGAACCGAAAACACTTTAGCGACGGCGGCTGCAAGTGTGGCTCTGGATTCTGTTCTGTTATAAATCCTTCAGCCTCCTTCCCTGGTATCAGTTTGTAGATCAAATGTTCAGTACTTATTTCGTGACAGAGACGCGCGTCATAGTCACAAAAGAGGAAAAAAAATGCATACTTTCCTAAATTTAGAACGACCTTGAAGTCAGTGTGTGTCTCAGTGCAAGGAGTTACTCTGTGGACCACCTTAAAGTCAGTGTGTGTCTCAGTGCGAGGAGTTACTCTGTGGACCACCTTAAAGTCAGTGTGTGTCTCAGTGCAGGGAGTTACTCTGTGGACCACCTTAAAGTCAGTGTGTGTCTCAGTGCGAGGAGTTACTCTGTGGACCACCTTAACGTCAGTGTGTGTCTCAGTGCGAGGAGTTACTCTGTGGACCACCTTAAAGTCAGTGTGTGTCTCAGTGCGAGGAGTTACTCTGTGGACCACCTTAAAGCCAGTGTGTGTCTCAGTGCGAGGAGTTACTCTGTGGACCACCTTAAAGTCAGTGTGTGTCTCAGTGCAGGGAGTTACTCTGTGGACCACCTTAAAGCCAGTGTGTGTCTCAGTGCGAGGAGTTACTCTGTGGACCACCTTAAAGTCAGTGTGTGTCTCAGTGCAGGGAGTTACTCTGTGGACCACCTTAAAGTCAGTGTGTGTCTCAGTGCAGGGAGTTACTCTGTGGACCACCTTAAAGCCAGTGTGTGTCTCAGTGCGAGGAGTTACTCTGGACCACCTTAAAGTCAGTGTGTGTCTCAGTGCAGGGAGTTACTCTGTGGACCACCTTAAAGTCAGTGTGTGTCTCAGTGCAGGGAGTTACTCTGTGGACCACCTTAAAGTCAGTGTGTGTCTCAGTGCAGGGAGTTACTCTGTGGACCACCTTAAAGTCAGTGTGTGTCTCAGTGCGAGGAGGGACTCTGTGGACCACCTTAAAGTCAGTGTGTGTCTAAGTGCAGGGAATTACTCTGTGGACCACCTTAAAGTCAGTGTGTGTCTCAGTGCGAGGAGGGACTCTGTGGACCACCTTAAAGTCAGTGTGTGTCTCAGTGCGAGGAGGGACTCTGTGGACCACCTTAAAGTCAGTGTGTGTCTCAGTGCAGGGAGTTACTCTGTGGACCACCTTAAAGTCAGTGTGTGTCTCAGTGTGAGGAGTTACTCTG
Source organism: Knipowitschia caucasica (assembly GCA_964034765.1). NCBI lineage: Eukaryota > Metazoa > Chordata > Actinopteri > Gobiiformes > Gobiidae > Knipowitschia > Knipowitschia caucasica. The sequence continues at coordinate 6,224,406 of OZ035842.1, read as the reverse complement.
TGGACCACCTTAAAGTCAGTGTGTGTCTCAGTGCAAGGAGTTACTCTGTGGACCACCTTAACGTCAGTGTGTGTCTCAGTGCAGGGAGTTACTCTGTGGACCACCTTAAAGTCAGTGTGTGTCTCAGTGCAAGGAGTTACTCTGTGGACCACCTTAAAGTCAGTGTGTGTCTCAGTGCAGGGAGTTACTCTGTGGACCACCTTAAAGTCAGTGTGTGTCTCAGTGCGAGGAGGGACTCTGTGGACCACCTTAAAGTCAGTGTGTGTCTCAGTGCGAGGAGGGACTCTGTGGACCACCTTAAAGTCAGTGTGTGTCTCAGTGCGAGGAGGGACTCTGTGGACCACCTTAAAGTCAGTGTGTGTCTCAGTGCAGGGAGTTACTCTGTGGACCACCTTAAAGTCAGTGTGTGTCTCAGTGCGAGGAGTTACTCTGTGGACCACCTTAAAGTCAGTGTGTGTCTCAGTGTGAGGAGTTACTCTGTGGACCACCTTAAAGTCAGTGTGTGTCTCAGTGCGAGGAGTTACTCTGTGGACCACCTTAAAGTCAGTGTGTGTCTCAGTGCAGGGAGTTACTCTGTGGACCACCTTAAAGTCAGTGTGTGTCTCAGTGCGAGGAGGGACTCTGTGGACCACCTTAAAGTCAGTGTGTGTCTCAGTGCGAGGAGTTACTTCTGTGGACCACCTTAAAGTCAGTGTGTGTCTCAGTGCGAGGAGGGACTCTGTGGACCACCTTAAAGCCAGTGTGTGTCTCAGTGCAGGGAGTTACTCTGTGGACCACCTTAAAGTCAGTGTGTGTCTCAGTGCAGGGAGTTACTCTGTGGACCACCTTAAAGTCAGTGTGTGTCTCAGTGCGAGGAGTTACTCTGTGGACCACCTTAAAGTCAGTGTGTGTCTCAGTGCGAGGAGGGACTCTGTGGACCACCTTAAAGCCAGTGTGTGTCTCAGTGCGAGGAGTTACTCTGTGGACCACCTCCACTCTCTCCATTTCTCCTCTCCATCTCTCCATCTTTCTCCATCTCTCTCCATCTCTCCCCTCCATCTCTCTTCATCTCTCTCCTCTCCATCTCTCTCCTCTCCATCTCTCTCTTCATCTCTCTGCATCTCTCTCTCCATCTCTCTCCATCTCTCTCTCATCTCTCTCCATCTCTCTCCTCTCCATCTCTCTCTCCATCTCTCTCCTCTCCATCTCTCTCATCTCTCTCCTCTCCATCTCTCTCTCCATCTCTCTCCTCTCCATCTCTCTCCTCTCCATCTCTCTCCCTCTCTCCTCTCCATCTCTCTCCATCTCTCTCCTCTCCATCTCTCTCCATCTCTCTCTCTCTCTCCTCTCCATCTCTCTCCATCTCCATCTCTCTCCTCTCCATCTCGCTCCTCCATCTCTCTCTCCATCTCTCTCCTCCAGCTCTCTCTCCATCTCTCTCCTCTCCATCTCTCTCCTCTCCATCTCTCTCCTCTCCATCTCTCTCTCCATCTCTCTCTCTCCCTCTCTCCTCTCCATCTCTCTCCATCTCTCTCTCCATCTCTCTCCATCTCCATCTCTCTCTCTCCCTCTCTCCTCTCCATCTCTCTCTCCGTCTCTCTCTCCATCTCTGTCCATCTCTCTCCCTCTCTCCATCTCCATCTCTCTCCATCTCCTCCATCTCCATCTCTCTCCATCTCTCTCCTCTCTCCATCTCTCTCTCCATCTCTCTCCTCTCCATCTCTCTCCATCTTTCTCCATCTCCATCTCTCTCTCCATCTCTCTCCTCTCCATCTCTCTCCTCTCCATCTCTCTCCCTCTCTCCTCTCCATCTCTCTCTCCATCTCTCTCCTCTCCATCTCTCTCCATCTCTCTCCATCTCTCTCTCCCTCTCTCCTCTCCATCTCTCTCCATCTCTCTCCCTCTCTCCTCTCCATCTCTCTCCATCTCTCTCTCTCTCTCCTCTCCATCTCTCTCCATCTCCATCTCTCTCCATCTCTCTCCTCTCCATCTCTCTCCATCTCCATCTCTCTCCTCTCCATCTCTCTCCTCCATCTCTCTCTCCATCTCTCTCCTCCAGCTCTCTCTCCATCTCTCTCCTCTCCATCTCTCTCCATCTCCATCTCTCTCCTCTCCATCTCTCTCTCCATCTCTCTCCTCTCCATCTCTCTCTCCATCTCTCTCTCCATCTCTCTCCATCTCTCTCTCTCCCTCTCTCCTCTCCATCTCTCTCCATCTCTCTCTCCATCTCTCTCCATCTCCATCTCTCTCTCTCCCTCTCTCCTCTCCATCTCTCTCTCCGTATCTCTCTCCATCTCTGTCCATCTCTCTCCCTCTCTCCTCTCCATCTCTCTCCATCTCTCTCCATCTCTCTCCTCTCCATCTCTCTCTCCATCTCTCTCCTCTCCATCTCTCTCCATCTTTCTCCATCTCCATCTCTCTCTCCATCTCTCTCCTCTCCATCTCTCTCCTCTCCATCTCTCTCTCCATCTCTCTCCCTCTCTCCTCTCCATCTCTCTCTCCATCTCTCTCCTCTCCATCTCTCTCCATCTTTCTCCATCTCCATCTCTCTCTCCATCTCTCTCCTCTCCATCTCTCTCCATCTTTCTCCATCTCCATCTCTCTCCATCTCTCTCCTCTCCATCGCTCTCCATCTCTCTCTCCATCTCTCTCCATCTCTCTCCATCTCTCTCTCTCTCTCCTCTCCATCTCTCTCCATCTCTCCTCTCCATCTCTCCTCTCCATCTCTCTCCTCTCCATCTCTCTCCTCTCCATCTCTCTCCATCTCTCTCCATCTCTCTCTCTCTCCTCTCCATCTCTCTCCATCTCTCCTCTCCATCTCTCCTCTCCATCTCTCTCCTCTCCATCTCTCTCCATCTCTCTCCTCTCTCCATCTCTCTCCATCTCTCTCTCTCTCTCCTCTCCATCTCTCTCCATCTCTCCTCTCCATCTCTCCTCTCCATCTCTCTCCTCTCCATCTCTCTCCATCTCTCTCCTCTCTCCATCCATCTCTCTCTCTCCTCTCCATCTCTCTCCATCTCTCCTCTCCATCTCTCTCCATCTCTCTCCTTTCTCCATCTCTCTCCATCTCTCTCCTCTCCATCTCTCTCCATCTCTCTCCTCTCTCCATCTCTCTCCATCTCTCTCTCTCTCTCCTCTCCATCTCTCTCCATCTCTCCCATCTCCATCTCTCCTCTCCATCTCTCTCCTCTCCATCTCTCTCCATCTCTCTCCTCTCTCCATCTCTCTCCATCTCGCCTCTCCATCTCTCCTCTCCATCTCTCTCCTCTCCATCTCTCTCCATCTCTCTCCTCTCTCCATCTCTCTCCATCTCTCTCTCTCTCTCCATCTCTCTCCATCTCTCTCTCTCTCTGGTACCTTCCATGTTGCTGCGTTGCGTCTGAAATAAGCAAAAGTCCCGGTGAACCAGTTGTAGATCTCGTTCAGAGTGAGCTGCATGTCTGCGGCCTCCATGATCGCCTGAAGACAGAGGACCAGTAACACATGGTTTACCAGACAGAGGACAGAGGGACCAGTAACACATGGTTTACCAGACAGAGGACAGAGGGACCAGTAACACATGGTTTACCAGGCAGAGGACAGAGGGACCAGTAACACATGCCTTACCAGGCAGAGGACAGAGGGACCAGTAACACATGGTTTACCAGATAGAGGGGAGGGACCGGTAACCCATGGTTTACCAGACAGAGGACAGAGGGACCAGTAACACATGGTTTACCAGACAGAGGGACCAGTAACACATGGTTTACCAGGCAGAGGACAGAGGGACCAGTAACACATGGTTTACCAGACAGAGGACAGAGGGACCAGTAACACATGGTTTACCAGGCAGAGGACAGAGGGACCAGTAACACATGGTTTACCAGACAGAGGAGAGAGGGACCAGTAACACATGGTTTACCAGACAGAGGAGAGAGGGACCAGTAACACATGGTTTACCAGACAGAGGACAGAAGGACCAGTAACACATGGTTTACCAGATAGAGGGGAGGGACCGGTAACACATGGTTTACCAGACAGAGGACAGAGGGACCAGTAACACATGGTTTACCAGACAGAGGACAGAGGGACCAGTAACACATGGTTTACCAGGCAGAGGACAGAGGGACCAGTAACACATGGTTTACCAGGCAGAGGACAGAGGGACCAGTAACACATGGTTTACCAGGCAGAGGACAGAGGGACCAGTAAGACATGTTTTAGCAGACAGAGGGGAGGGACCAGTAACACATGGTTTACCAGACAGAGGAGAGGGACCAGTAACACATGGTTTAGCAGACAGAGGGACCAGTAAGACATGTTTTAGCAGACAGAGGGGAGGGACCAGTAACACATGGTTTAGCAGACAGAGGGACCAGTAAGACATGTTTTAGCTGCTGGTCTCTCTCATGAGTGACTGATACCTGTCGGATGAGGGTGGCGTAGGTGAACGGAGGTCTGATGTCCGTGTTCTTGTACAGCTCGTATTCTTTCTCTGGAAAAACAGTTAAAAAGATCGAGTTTATATAAATATTGATTGTTGTTGATTCTTGATTTTTAAATTTTACATTCACTGTAATGTAAAAAAAAAAAAAAAAGTTCTTCTTCATACCATGTGTCTGCATGTTTGGCAGTAATTCTATCATAAAGATTATTGGAGATGGAAAGACATTACATAAGTTTCAGATTACAGATTATTGTCTGTGTTTGTGGTCATTGCTCTTTGTGGCCTTAAAAACCATAATAACAAAGACAAAGGGAGCGAGACGAGCACTGTCCAGAAATTATAGATATAGATACAGATATTAATAAATGTGAATAAATGTCCTGGATCATCTTCCTCCTTAGACCCTCCTGCGTCAGAAAGGAACCACTAAAAAACTGCTGAAATAATTTAAAACGTAAATATGGGACATGACACTGTTTCATTGTCTTGGTTCACAGACAAGATTTAGACAAAAGTTTAAAGAAATCAACAAACATTTAAATCAGTTTCATTATTTATTTATTCTGATTAAATGCAGGACTTTTGCATCATCAGCATTTTGAAATTCAGCTGCAGTTTTATAATTCTGTCTGAGCCAAGTACAGTCAGAATCTGCGTCCACACAAGAAGAAATATTGTGGATTTGTTTTCGTCTCATCTTGACCCACTTCTTAAATAACTCTATATTCAGTTATACGCTTATTATCACAAAATCAGACAATTTAAGATTTGTGCTGATGACATGGTCTGTGCTCCTTCTCTGACAGTTTTTCACTTTAATTAAAAAACCATTGTGTCTCAGTGAAAACCTCGTCTGACTCTGGTCTGTCTGTCTGTTCTGGTCTGTCCTGGTCTGTCCTGGTCTGTCCTGGTCTGTCCTGGTCTGTTCTGGTCTGTTCTGGTCTGTTCTGGTCTGTTCTGGTCTGTTCTGGTCTGTTCTGGTCTGACTCTGGTCTTTTCTGACTCTGGTCTTTTCTGGTCTGACTCTGGTCTTTTCTGGTCTGGTTTGGTCTGGTCTGGTCTGTTCTGACCTGAAGACAAAGAGAAGACCAGGGGGTGGTGATGTCGCATCGCCTCCGTTCTCAGGCCGTCTGTGGGCTCCTCCTCGCTCTCAGACGAGACACTGTGCTGGTCCAGAGTCCTCTCCAAGGTCCGGTCCAGGGTCTGGTCCATGGTTCGGTCAAGGGTTTGGTCCAGGGTCTGGTCCAGACTGACGGATGTGAAGTTTTCAGAGACCAGCATGGAACCCATCTAAGAAGAAGGTCCACATTAGTTACACACAACCAGGGTCTAAAGCAGGGTCTAAAGCAGGGTCTAAAGCAGGGTCTTAACCAGGGTCTAAAGCAGGGTCTAAAGCAGGGTCTAAAGCAGGGTCTAAAGCAGGGTCTTAAGCAGGGTCTAAAGCAGGGTCTAAAGCCTAGCGTACATGGACAGAGAAACTGGGGACAACTAGTTGCAAGGCGGCTTTTGGCGACTGAGAGGAGATGGTGGGAGATGATCAGTTGGCGAAATCGGTCGATGTGCGCGCTCTTACAACTGGAGATGAACAGTCGGTCTCCAGTTTCAGTCAGTTGCCCGTGTTCTACTTTTCGGCAACTAGTTGTCCTCAGTTTCGGAGATATGACCCGATGTGCGCGCTCCATGTGCCGCTCCGACAACGTGTGTGTGTATTGCGTGTATTGCGAGCCCGCAACAGTTTATGTCAGAAAACACACTGTAGTTGAGGCCAGTTGCTGTCGATGTACGCGCTGTTATTCCAGAGACTGGTCTGATACTGGGAGTTGCCCGTTTTCGTCAGATTGTCGATGTGTGCGGGGCAGAAACTCGTATGCGACGGATATAATCAGTTGCCAGTCCGATGTACGCTAGGCTTTAAGCAGGGTCTAAAGCAGGGTCTAAAGCAGGGTCTAAGCCAGGGTCTAAAGCAGGGTCTAAAGCAGGGTCTAAGCCAGGGTCTAAAGCAGGGTCTAAACCAGGGTCTAAAGCAGGGTCTAAAGCAGGGTCTAAACCAGGTCTGGTTCCAGAAAGGACCAGTGCAGCTGCAGATTTTCACTCCAGCCAAGCAGGAGCACTCCAGACTCAGATCCAGATCCAGACTGGACTTTGTGGTTGGACTGAAAACCTGCACTGGTCCTTTCTGGATCCAGCTCGACGCCGCAGTAACGGATTTTGATAAAACTTCACCAAAAGAAGGTAAAAAGTGGAAAAGGATTGGAATAATAAGATATAAACACAGTAGGATTCAATAAACACGTGACTAAAATAATTGAGGAAATTTGAGAAAGTTCCTGTGAAACAATACAATCCAACTTTCTTTAAACATTTGTCAATAACAAAAAACAGAAATACAACATTTACATCTTGATGAATTGAGTAGTTTTTTGAACCCTTAGATTTAGATTAAAATGTTGTACGTATTTTACAGTTTGGATATTTTTCTTTTGATTCATAATTGTGCTTCCTGGTTGTGATGGAAGTCAAGTTTATTTGTATTGCACAGTTGATACACAAGGCTTGTCAACGTGTTAAACAAAAGAAATTAAAAAAAGATACAATCCTTCAGTTGCAGCGAAACTGTTTTTAACCTGGATCTGAACATTGTCATTTTTGAGGAAGACTGTCCAGATTTTACCTGCATACATCTGAGACGCTGCCATCCTGTAAAGACGTTTTCCAGAGGTAAGAAGATGCTATATGTTAGCATTGGCTAATTCTCATTCCGGGTCCACCCCCACAGGCCCGGGGTGGTACTGCAGCATGTCAGCGCACGTCATTTTGGCCACTTTTGAGCCGGGACCCGCCCCCACTGATCCTGACTCTGGGACCGGCAGGAGGCCGGTCCCTGTGCTCCTCAGAGTCCCAGCAGGAGGCCGGTCCCTGTGCTCCTCAGAGTCCCAGCAGGAGGCCAGTCCCTGTGCTCCTCAGAGTCCCAGCAGGAGGCCAGTCCTTGTGCTCCTCAGAGTCCCAGCAGGAGGCCGGTCCCTGTGCTCCTCAGAGTCCCAGCAGGAGGCCAGTCCCTGTGCTCCTCAGAGTCCCAGCAGGAGGCCAGTCCCTGTGCTCCTCAGAGTCCCAGCAGGAGGCCAGTCCCTGTGCTCCTCAGAGTCCCAGCAGGAGGCCAGTCCCTGTGCTCCTCAGAGTCCCAGCAGGAGGTTAGTCCCTGTGCTCCTCAGAGTCCCAGCAGGAGGCCAGTCCCTGTGCTCCTCAGAGTCCCAGCAGGAGGTTAGTCCCTGTGCTCCTCAGAGTCCCAGCAGGAGGCCAGTCCCTGTGCTCCTCAGAGTCCCAGCAGGAGACCGGTCCCTGTGATCCTCAGAGTCCCAGCAGGAGGCCAGTCCCAGTGCTCCTCAGAGTCCCAGCAGGAGGCCAGTCCCTGTGATCCTCAGAGTCCCAGCAGGAGACCGGTCCCTGTGATCCTCAGAGTCCCAGCAGGAGGCCAGTCCCAGTGCTCCTCAGAGTCCCAGCAGGAGGCCAGTCCCTGTGATCCTCAGAGTCCCAGCAGGAGGTCAGTCCCTGTGATCCTCAGAGTCCCAGCAGGAGGCCAGTCCCTGTGATCCTCAGAGTCCCAGCAGAAGCAGAGTATTTATTGAAATGAATGTGACGATATCATTACTTTGGATTGACCTCCTGACGTCTTCCTGTTAAACCAGTGGCTTTAGTCCAGTGTAGATTTGTACCTGTGTTTGTTCTAACCGCTGTAATCTTTAGTTTTGACCTTAGACTGATTACTGACTCTCTCCTTATTAACTTTTCATTTATGGTTGTTTAGTTTCTGTCTGCTTCACTGTTGAGTAATAAATGTAGAAGCAAATGAGCACATTAACAAAGGGCTTTAGACACTGGAGACTCAGACAAAGTAACAGACTGAAGCTAAAGGATTGGAGCCGCTCCTGGATTCCGGCGCTCCGGAGTCAGCGGAGGAAGAAGACAATTACAGCTAATTAAAGGGTGAAATTGTTTGGAGAATGTTGTGATTACGGAGCCGTATTTGTGAGATTAACAGATGATTAGTTTGTATGTTAAACAGAGCGTGTCTCAGTGAAAACATAATGGGCCCATCAGAGCAGCTGGATCTGAGGGAGGGCTGCATCCCAAACCACACACAGAGGAGGGTTGCATCCCAAACCACACACAGAGGAGGGTTGCATCCCAAACCACACACAGAGGAGGGTTGCATCCCAAACCACACACAAAGGAGGGCTGCATCCCAAACCACACACAGAGGAGGGCTGCATCCCAAACCACACACAGAGGGGGGCTGCATCCCAAACCACACACAGAGGAGGGCTGCATCCCAAACCACACACAGAGGAGGGTTGCATCCCAAACCACACACAGAGGGGGGCTGCATCCCAAACCACACAGAGGAGGGCTGCATCCCAAACCACACACAGAGGGGGGCTGCATCCCAAACCACACACACAGGAGGGCTGCCATTTGGACCAACTGGGACTCCTGCTGGGTCTGAGGAGCACAGGGACTGGCCTCCTGCTGGGTCTGAGGAGCACAGGGACTGGCCTCCTGCTGGGACTCTGAGGAGCACAGGGACTGGCCTTTTGCCGGTGCCTAGAGTCAGAACTAAACATGGGGAGGCAGTGCTTCATATTTATGCAGCTACAATTTTCTTCCTGAAAATGTGAGACAGGCTTCCTCTCTGACAATCTTCAAATCCAGGTTAAAAACCGTTTTGTTTGGCTGTTCATACTGATTGTATCTTTACTCTTTTTAATGCACTGTGATTATTTATGATCCCAATGTGTTGTCTGCTCTGCCTGGTCTTTGGTTCCTGTCTGTACCTGTGCTCTGGTTCCTCCTGTACCTGTGCTGTCTGTTCTGCCTGGTCTTTGATTCCTGTCTGTACCTGTGTTTTAGTACCTCCTGTACCTGTGCTGTCTGTTCTGCCTGGTCTTTGATTCCTGTCTGTACCTGTGTTTTAGTACCTCCTGTACCTGTGCTGTCTGTTCTGCCTGGTCTTTGATTCTGGTCTGTACCTGTGTTTTAGTACCTCCTGTACCTGTGCTGTCTGTTCTGCTCTTCTGTCCAGTGGAGGAGCCTCTGCAGACTGTAAGCGCAGGTGAGACATCATGGCCTGGAGCCTCTTCTTCTCCTTAAACAGCTGCAAACACACCATTCAGACCAATCAAACTAAAGACTAAAAACATTTAGTAAAACAGTGTGACATTTTAACCATAAAGTACTGTTTCTGGAACCATTGTGAAAGCTCCAGGTTCATAAACATGTTAAAAAATCCATGATCCAAGCTCTCATAATACTTTATTCTATTCCTATCTTTCACAAACCTGCATTTTTAGAACACATGGTCTTGGTCCATGGGAGAGACCGATGTCCATGATGGCAAATGGCTCTGTGTGTTTTTATTACTGCGTTTCCTGAGTTTGAGCTGTTTTATTCAACATCTTAGTAAAGTCCTCGTGGGTGAATGTGTCCTCTGCATTTGACCCATCCCTCAGAGCCACTGGGTGAGTCTGTCTGGAGTGGGTTGTACCTGTAGGTGGAGCTGTTGCACCACCTGCCGCTGGACTCTGCACTGAGCTGTGGTTTTATCGTCCAGACTGTGATCGCTGTCCATGTGTCTGCGACAAAAGACTGAATTAGAAAACACACACAAACACACAACCACAACACATACCCACACACACACAACCACAACACAGACACACACACACACACTCATTCATAACATGTTTATTAGCATGCAAATAGGGGGATAGTATTCCAGTGCTTTAAATTGTTGAAAGGGGTGCCCCAGGGGTCAATTCTGGGGCCTCTTCTGTTCAATATTTACGTATATGTTCCATTAATTCTGTTAATACGTTATTTTTTTCTGAGTGCACATTCGAGTTATGTTTTTGCTAAATTATGTTTAATGTATTTAAACATAAACTTTTCCCATCATATCCCGTAGGAGGGTCTGAGGACTGTTAGGATCCAGTGTTCATCCCACTCCCTATGGACCAATGGCTCTTACGTGTTTGTTTTTATGGAATTTTGCGTTTTAGATTTGTTAGATTGTTTTATCTGTTGTTGGTGAATCGACAACTATGTAAAGTCCTCCAAGACTGTTGTGAAATCACTCTGGAAGACAGAAAAACTAAGATCACTGCACTCAAGTCCTCCCCGAGTCTCTGCACGGCAACAGCATCAGTCCGTCATCATACAGGCGGCTTTCATTCATGCAGCAACCCTCCTCCTCCCCATCACCCCTTCTTTGGCCAGACCAGTTCTTTCCCCTTCTCTTAGCTCCTACCTCATCTCCTAGCGATTTAATCTCAATCTTAATTTCCTCTGCCGGGGTATAAGCGCAAAATCTTTACCACATTTTTGTACTGTATGTCTAAACGTAATCTTGCAAACATCGTACATGCTAATTTATGTAGTGTCAGATTATTTCCAACATACATTTCTCTAATAACCCTGATTAGTCTTTTCGAGTCTCTTCAGATTGAATTATGGCGATAAACAAGTACAGTGAATTAAATACATGGTGCAGACCAAACTTATCAAACACATTTTCTCACTTGCTGAATTGGCTGAAGTCCTCACAGACCTCTTCGCAGCCGGGCCACAGACAAACGCCGCGACTGAACAGAGCGGCTTTCACCAAACTGAAGAACACGCAGAGACAACAGTGACACAGTGAGGAAATGTCAGTGTTGTATCATCAGTTACAGAAGAGTAGGAGTGAGGGGCACACAGCACAGTCTGCAGTTACTGTGTTTATTTATTTTTGCATAATGTATAATCTATAAATAGAGATTGATTGTAGTATATCCCCAACCATTATTCCATTCACAAAGCCTCCAACATGACATGTCCTAAATAATAATAATGATAATAATAATGCATAGATTTTTCTTGAAATGGTTTGGAGTCCATCTGAGATTATCGTATCTAGATCTATAAACTACATAGTCTTAAAGAATTATGAGGTACATTTTAGGATCATACATTTATTTTATTGCCGCTTGAAGTAAGATTGACACATTGTAGATGTTAGCCTGGCCTTAGCCATCTGTAAACTCTGGTCAATTATCATGTCCCTGCATATACCGTCAGGGTCTAATGTTTGCAATTCTACGTCATGGTGCTACGTCCCTTAGGACTTCGCTAGTGGGATATCACTCGTGACCCCCAGGTCACGCGCCAGAGAGATCAAATAATTTGCTCCAATCACCAGCCACCTTCCTCTATAAATGCCCCTGCACAAGGCCGCACCCCCTCTTTCACTCTGGCGCCGATTGAGATCTACATTCAATTACCTGAGGAAAGATGTCTTCTGATGCTCGTCCGAGTTCCCCTTCGCCATCCGGCGTCGGACGTCGTCGTTGCTTGACTTGTCGGGTCAAGCTCCAGCGCAAGGACCAGCACTCCAGCTGCTTCCTGTGCCTGGGTTCGGGCCATGCGGCGTTGAGCGCCACCTGCGCCTCGTGTGTCGCTCTCCCCAGGGAGGAGAGTGAACGCAGGCGCGCGTTCTTCGCCGCTACAGCGCCCCGTCCGGACCCCTCTCAGGACGAGGAGTCTGCGATTGACTGGGCCCCCCTCGACCTTCCACCCGTGCCCGCTGAGTGGGGTGACTGCGAGGACGGAGAGGTGTCGGAGGTCGGCTCTCTCCTCACGCTGGACGAGGTGGTGTCCAACCCGGAGCCGGACCGCTTCCCGCTGGACCACATGCCTGGGCTCTACGCCACGGCGGCGGCCATCATGGATGCCCCCCTGCCACCGCAACCGAACCAGAGGGTGGAGGACTTCACCTCTGGTTACGCCACCCCTCGAGGGAGGAGGAGAGCCCAGCCCACGTTGTGCCCGCGTATGGACCCGATCGTCCATTACGCGACACGTGAGTGGCCAAAGCCCCTAGCGGCCAAGAGGCCCGCTTTGGGGTATGGCATGTACTGTAACGTGCAGGACTGGTCCTGGACCGGCGGGGTCCCGGACATCGAGGACTCGGTTCGGGCGGCCCTGTACCCCTCCACATCCGTGTGGCCCAGCACCAGACCTCTCCTTCCCTCCGAGCGGGATAGGATGTCTTTGGCGATGCACGACAGATGTTACGCCAATGCGGCCCAGGTCGTCGCGGTGGCTAACAACATGGCCTTCATCACCGGGGCCCTGGATAGGTCTCTCTCCTCTGACCAGGCACTCAGTGGAGACACCTTATCCCAGGCGAGGACCACTTCAGCGGCGATCTTGCGCATGTGCCAAGCGCTAGCTGTCGATGGCGGCCGCACGATGGCAGCAGCACAAGTTGGGGCCAGACACCTCTGGCTGGGATCGGTGAATCTCAGAGAGGCGGAGAAGAGGCAGCTGCTGGACCTGCCCATCTCCCAAACGTCACTCTTCGGTCCGGAGATGCAGACGCTGATGACGAGGCTGGACACCGCAGCTAAGGACTCTGCTAGCCTAGCCAAGCATCTAGCTGCGAGACGCGAGGCCCGCCCACCAGCGCGGAGCCGAGACAGAGGCAGGGAGCGCTCGCCCGGCAAGCGCCCCGGACCATATCCACGCTCCGTGGTCCATCGTTCCCCAGCGACGAGACCCCCGGGCCCAGACAGGCACACGGGAGGTTCGCGGGACCAACACACCCACCGACGACCTCCCTATGGCAGAGGAGGTCGGGGTGGGAAAAATGTTTTCAATAAAGGCCGTCCGGCATTTCATCAGTACTCGCTGTCTGAGTCTCATTTGGGGGTATGTAACTTGTCAAATGATCTGAATTCTGATTGTGTTACTTCTCGAGCATATAACGTGGCTCCGCTAGGCCTGCAGCCCCCAGAGAAGGGCGTGCAGCGCGCTAAGCGGGCCACGGGCTCCGATTCACGGGTTCATGTTTTGCCCTCCCGGAGAGAGGGCAGGCGGAGGGATCTGGTAAGTGATAATGTGTGTGCTCCAGCCGAACGCGTGTTAGCATCTCTGAGCTACAAGGCTAACACGGGGTTTCCCAATGCAGGGGCTCATCCCCCCCTCCATGAGGCAAGAGCCGAGGGGGGGCACAGCAGCCGTGTCACGTGTGGTGAGCAGAGCTACAAGGCTAACACGGGGTTTCCCGCTCCAGGGGCTCGCCCCCCCCTCCATGAGGCAAGAGCCAGGGGGGGGCACAGCAGCCGAGTCACGTGTGGTGAGCAGTCCCGTACTTATGACGTCGGGCCTGCAGAACACGTGACCGCCCTCGGCGCTCACGGTGTGACGCAGGGGCCCCCCCGGCCCTTTCAGCCACCCCCCCTCCCTGCTAGGAACACCAGGAGGGGGCGGGGCCGTGACGTCTCGTGTTCCAACTTCCGTTCCGCCCCTCACAGATTTCTACAGCATCTGGAAGGAGCAGGGCCTACTGACAGATATTTGGCTGGAGAAAACTCTGCGCAGAGGTTACGCGCTGCAATATTTCCGAAAGCCACCACCATTCCGAGGCGTACGGGCAGTACGCTCTCAGGTACGGGGATCGACAGAGGCACTGCAAGCGGAGGTCTCCTCTCTGCTGAGTCGAGGCGCAGCAGTGGAGGTAGACCCGCAGGACGCCACCAGGGGGCTGTACTCCCCTTACTTCTTAGTGCCAAAGAAATCAGGCGGGGTGCGTCCCATTCTGGATCTGCGCGTGTTAAACGAGTGCATTTCCAAGCGGCAGTTTCGGATGCTGTCCACAAGGCAGCTCCTCGAGTGTGTCAGGGAAGGAGACTGGATGACTTCCATAGACCTGACAGACGCATACTTCCACGTGCCCATAGTGCCAGAACACAGGAGGTTTCTGCGCTTCGCAGTGGGAGAGAGGAATTACGAGTACTGCCGTCTCCCCTTCGGGTACGCACTCGCGCCTCGCACCTTTTCCAAATGTGTGGAAGCAGCTCTGGAGCCGATCAGACGTGCGGGGGTAAGAATATTAACCTATATAGACGATTGGTTAATACTGGCCCCATCCAGGGAGTGGCCGTGAGCCACACGCACTGGGTCCTGTCCCACATACAGCGTCTGGGCTTTGTGGTGAACAGGGAGAAGAGCAAACTGCAGCCAGCCCAACGCATGGTTTACCTCGGTCTGCAGCTAGACTCTGTGATATTCCGTGCTGCATTGTCCGTGGACAGACGGATGAGTATTACCCGTCTGGCCCGGGAGGTTCTGGCGGGCCCCAGAGTCCCCGCTCGGCGCCTCAGGTCCCTGCTGGGAATGATGGCAGCGGCTCATGCTGTGGTGCGGCTAGGCCTGCTCCACATGAGAAATTTTCAGAGGTGGTTCTCGCGCCTCAGGCTTCACCCCTCCCGGGACGGGGGGAGGCTGATCTGGGTTCCCCAAGGGGCAGCATCGGACATCAGGTTCTGGCTCACTCCGGGTCTATTGCGGGACGGAGTGACTCTGGCCTGCGCTGTGTCTCACGTCGAGGTGTTCACGGACGCGTCGCTCGAAGGATGGGGCGGGGTCCTCGGTCAGAGCTCTGTAGGAGGCTGCTGGTCGGACTCAGCCCGTCACATCAACCTGCTGGAGATGGAGGCAGTGCACAGAGTACTGCTGTACTTTGCCCCTCAGCTGCAGGGGAGACACGTGATGGTGCGCTCAGACAACACCACAGTGGTCTCCTATCTGAACAGGCAGGGGGGCACCAGGTCCCCCGCTCTCCATCGCATGGCGACGGTGACGCTGCTGTGGGCGGCGCTTCACCTCCTGTCTCTCAGGGCGCGCCACGTCCCGGGGGTCCGGAACGTGGGAGCCGACAGAATGTCCAGGGGGGGCCCACTCCAGGACGAGTGGGGCCTGGCCCCACGGGTAGCTGCGGAGATCTGGCGGAGGTTCGGCCGTCCAGTAGTCGACCTTTTCGCCAGTGCAGAGAACGCACAGTGCCCGTCCTGGTTCGCCTTAAGGGCCGCGGACGAGCCGCCTTTAGGCGTGGACGCTCTGGCTCATTACCCATGGCCAGGCGGCCTGTTGTACGCTTTCCCACCGGTGCGTCTCCTGCCGGTCCTGCTGCGGAGGATCGAACAGGAGAGGAGATCGGTGATTCTGGTGGCTCCGGACAGTCCGCATGCCCGGTGGTTCCCCTTCCTGAGGGGCATGGCGGTGATGGAGCCCT
The DNA here is from genome assembly GCA_964034765.1 of Knipowitschia caucasica. Classification (NCBI taxonomy): domain Eukaryota; kingdom Metazoa; phylum Chordata; class Actinopteri; order Gobiiformes; family Gobiidae; genus Knipowitschia; species Knipowitschia caucasica. Next base: position 6,208,894 of record OZ035842.1, on the reverse strand, counting down.
GGGCCCTCCCGGACGAGCCGGGGGCTCTAGTCCAGGGGGCAGGAGCCCTGTTTTCACGTCCGATAATCGGCCGCAGGCTCTGGGTTTGGAGGCTGAGAGGCGGAGCCTCGTAGATCTGGGTCTTCCCCCTGCGGTGGTGGAGACTATTCAGGGAGCGAGGGCGCCGTCCACCGTGAGGGCCTACGCCACGAGGTGGAGGCTATTCAGTGTCTGGTGCGATTCCCGTTCCTGGGATCCCAGGTGTTGCCCGCTGGAGGGGGTCCTGGGATTCCTACAGGAGCTTTTCGACAAGGGGAGGGCTGTCGCTACCTTGGCGGTGTTTGCGGCAGCCATTACTTCGGGTCACGACGGGTTCGGGGGGTTCACAGCCCGCTCTCACCCGTTGGTTAAACGTTTTCTGCGGGGGGCGCGCAGGAGGAGGCCCCCGCTCCAGAGAACGCCTCCGGTTTGGGACCTCAGGGTGGTCCTTAGGGGGCTGTCGGGTTCGCCATTTGAACCGGCGGCGGAGGCGAGTCCCGAGTGTATCGCTTTTAAGACGGCCCTCTTACTGGCGTTGGCGTCTGCTAAAAGGGCGGGCGATTTGTGTGCGCTCTCCGTCCATGCGTCGTGCCTGTCCTTTGGAGAGGACGACGGCATGGTGCAGTTGTGGCCCAATCCGGCTTTTCTCCCCAAGGTCATCACGTCGGCCTTTAGGTCGAGAGTGATCAGGATTAGGGCTTTCCACCCGCCGCCGCATGCCTCCCCCGAGGAGGAGCGGCAGCACCTTCTGTGTCCTATCAGAATGCTGAGGCATTACCTGGCCATGACGTCGTCACTCAGGTCGGGTGATCAGCTGTTTGTGTGTCTAGGCCCCAAGAACAGGGGCGCCCCGCTGTCGGCTCAGCGGCTGGCGCATTGGGTCGCCACGGCGGTGCGACGGGCGTATCAGACGCAGGGTCTGGCCCCCCCGGTGGGTTTCAGGTCGCATTCCACGCGTGGGATGGCGGCCTCTACGGCCCTTCTCAGGGGGGCGTCGGTCAAGGACGTTTGCCGTGCGGCTTCTTGGGCGTCGTCCTCCTCTTTCGTCCGGTCTTATCTTTCGGATGTGTCGGACCGGTCGGTGGCCCATTCCGTGCTGAGTGCAGCGGATTGAGTTAGACCGTTGGGTCCCTCCCCTTAGGGGGGGCCTTCGGTCTAATTTCCGCCCTGGTGCAGGAGCTCTTGGGAGAGGCATCCTACAGGTGCGGTACATTGTGTGTGTGGTCGGTCTGGTAGTCCTCGTCAGGAGCTCTTGGGAGAGGCGTCCTGTGACTACGTATGACCTACGGCGTGTGTTACGTGGGGGTATCCTTGGTAGGAGTGGCCCCGTAACACGCTTGTTCTTCTGCCCTGAGTCCTCACGTTGTGAGGGTCTTACTCGGGCGGAGCTCCAATCACCCTTCGCTGGCCTGCTGGGAGTACATTTTCCTACGGCCTCCGCGTTGTGTCCCACTAGCGAAGTCCTAAGGGACGTAGCACCATGACGTAGAATTAATAGTTACTTAATGTAACTTAAGTTCTACGAATAGGTGCGTAGTCCCTTAGCTACGAGCCCATCAGGCCAGCCCGGCTTGGCAGAGTTCAAGAGGGGGTGCGGCCTTGTGCAGGGGCATTTATAGAGGAAGGTGGCTGGTGATTGGAGCAAATTATTTGATCTCTCTGGCGCGTGATCTGGGGGTCACGAGTGATATCCCACTAGCGAAGTCCTAAGGGACTACGCACCTATTCGTAGAACTTAAGTTACATTAAGTAACTATTAATTACATTGGTTGAATCCCATCCAGCCAATCAGTGAGCGGGGGAGGCGGGTGTTGTAGGGAGGCGTTGGGGACGTCAAGAGTTTGCGCTGAATTGGCAGGTCGTAGTTTGGCGGAGAATGCGTTAGTAAAGTATTCCGTTCTGGTTCTATCAAGAAATTGAAGCCGGAGAAAGAGGAATGTTTAGCAAATGTAATCGCTGGAAATAGATTGTGGAGCTACTCCCCACGGGCTCCGTTTGTGGCAAAGGAGATGGCTAAAGTTAGGCTAAATGCTAAAGCTAGGCTAAATGCTAAAGCTAGGCTACATAGTAAAGCTATGCTAAATGCTAAATGCTAGTGACACACTCGGGTGTGTTGCCCCTCTCACCTGTTCACGGAGTCAATGGAGCAAATCCAGACCTTAGTACGAATTGAAATGTGTACTATGGTGTGGTAAGACCAGGCTAGTTGAATGTTGACATGTGTACATGGGCGTCTGAGACAAAGTCAGGTGAAAGTGGACACATGTGGTTCAATATTACTCGTTAAAATACACATTCTGACTTTATTCAGATTACAGGACAAAGCTTGAGGACACGGCTCTAATCCAACACGGCAGCGACGTGCGGAAACTAATTATTTCTGATTTCAGGACGTGCAGTTTAGAGTTTAAAGGGTGAAACAAACGAAGTAGAATCCCCAGCGGGACGTCGTGGCTACAAAGAACAGTCAGAGGCGAGAAACGCATTTGATGTTTCCCAAAAAATACAGAATGTTTTCTTTTCAGGAGCAAAGCATTGACACAGAGTAAAAGCCTCTGACGGTAATCACTAAAACAACTATTGTTCTCATGAGGAGGAAACTCTGACGGCTCTTTGTCAACCCTCTCTGTGGTCCTCTCTGTGGTCCTCTCTGTGGTCCTCTCTCTGTGGTCCTCTCTGTGGTCCTCTCTGTGGTCCTCTCTCTGTGGTCCTCTCTGTGGTCCTCTCTCTGTGGTCCTCTCTGTGGTCCTCTCTGTGGTCCTCTCTCTGTGGTCCTCTCTGTGGTCCTCTCTGTGGTCCTCTCTCTGTGGTCCTCTCTGTGGTCCTCTCTGTGGTCCTCTCTGTGGTCCTCTCTGTGGTCCTCTCTGTGGTCCTCTCTCTGTGGTCCTCTCTCTGTGGTCCTCTCTGTGGTCCTCTCTGTGATCCTCTCTGTGGTCCTCTTTGTGGGCCTCTCTGTGGTCCTCTCTGTGGTCCTCTCTGTGGTCCTCTCTGTGGTCCTCTCTGAGGTCCTCTCTGTGGTCCTCTCTGTGGTCCTCTCTGTGGTCCTCTCTGTGGACCACAGAGAGAGGACCTCTCTGTGGTCCTCTCTGTGGTCCTCTCTGTGGTCCTCTCTGTGGTCCTCTCTGTGGGCCTCTCTGTGGTCCTCTCTGTGGTCCTCTCTGTGGTCCTCTCTGTGGTCCTCTCTGTGGTCCTCTCTGTGGTCCTCTCTGAGGTCCTCTCTGTGGTCCTCTCTGTGGTCCTCTCTGTGGTCCTCTCTCTGAGGTCCTCTCTGTGGTCCTCTCTGTGGTCCTCTCTCTGTGGTCCTCTCTGTGGTCCTCTCTGTGGTCCTCTCTCTGTGGTCCTCTCTCTGTGGTCCTCTCTGTGGTCCTCTCTGTGGTCCTCTCTCTGTGGTCCTCTCTGTGGTCCTCTCTGTGGTCCTCTCTGTGGTCCTCTCTGTGGTCCTCTCTCTGTGGTCCTCTCTCTGTGGTCCTCTCTGTGGTCCTCTCTGTGGTCCTCTCTGTGGTCCTCTCTGTGGTCCTCTCTGTGGTCCTCTCTGTGGTCCTCTCTGTGGTCCTCTCTCTGTGGTCCTCTCTGTGGTCCTCTCTGTGGTCCTCTCTGTGGTCCTCTCTGTGGTCCTCTCTGTGGTCCTCTCTCTGTGGTCCTCTCTCTGTGGTCCTCTCTGTGGTCCTCTCTGTGGTCCTCTCTGTGGTCCTCTCTGTGGTCCTCTCTGTGGTCCTCTCTCTGTGGTCCTCTCTGTGGTCCTCTCTGTGGTCCTCTCTGTGGTCCTCTCTGTGGTTTTCTCCGTGTCTCCGCTGCAGTAGGACCACTCGGCGACGTCATGAGTTTAGATTGCCGCATAAGTGAAACTCATTACGCCAAACCCATTTGTTTATTTTACAGTCGCAACAGCTCCAGTTGTTGTGGTCTTTGGGTTTTTTAAGTCGTATGTTAGGATTTAGCAGACAGAGACGGATCGTGGTATTAGTATTAGATAGCAATATGGCCTACGTGCAGGACTGTACAAGGACTCTACAAGGACTCCATGTTATGACTATGATGTGACTGTCTCTTTGTGACACGTGTGTCTTTCGATGTGTGACGTGACAATGACTATATAAAGAAAATTTGATTTAGAGAGATTTGGACAGACCTCCGGGACAGCTCAAAATTTAGCTAGTATCCAATTATGCAGACTTTACATATTAAAAAAGGTGTCTGCTTACCTTAATTCTTTGTCCGGACTGTTCGAGAGGTCGACCAACATCTTTTCCGCGTCGAAAAATTCAATTTAAAAAACAAAAGTGACAGAAGCGACAAGAAGCATCCAGGAACAGCTCTTCCAGCATGCTGGAATCTCCGCTCCCAGACACAGCATGCCGGTCTCTCACGCAGAGGAAAAGAAACAGAGCAAGCTCCCTCAAAACAATCCAGAGAATGGCACAAACCGAGCCGCGCATTCTCCACCAAATCTGTTAGGATTTAGCAGACAGAGACGGATCGTGGTGTGCCAAACTCTGGAAGTTTATTTAAGTTTCTCTCAAGTTCCACTGGTTTACTCTGTTTCTCTCTCTCAGACAGAATAAAGGCAGTACACAGTTTATATAGTCATTGTCACGTCACACATCGAAAGACATACGTGTCACAAAGAGACAGTCACATCATAGTCATAACATGGAGTCCTTGTAGAGTCCTTGTACAGTCCTGCACGTAGGCCATATTGCTATCTAATACTAATACGTATAAAACACTTTCTAAATCATCTTCATCCGTCCATTCAAACATGTGAGAGGTCAAACATATTGTACCTTTGAGTCTCTGTTTCTGGAGCCCTGTGCCCACTGCTGTGTTTCTCTGGGACGGTTTCAGTGACTTTAGATTCTGGGATTCCACTCAAGAGCTCCTTCCAAATCTGCTGAATTTCTGCAACAAATGAACACAACATTATTGGTCTCTCTCTCTGGTCTCTCTCTGGTCTCTCTCTCTGGTCTCTCTCTGGTCTCTTTCTGGTCTCTCTCTGGTCTCTCTCTCTGGTCTCTCTCTAGTCTCTCTCTGGTCTCTCTCTGGTCTCTCTCTGGTCTCTCTCTGGTCTCTCTCTGGTCTCTCTCTCTGGTCTCTCTCTCTGGTCTCTCTCTAGTCTCTCTCTCTGGTCTCTCTCGCTGGTCTCTCTGGTCTCGCCCTGATCCCTTTGTCTCTCTGGTCTGCACCTGGTATCTCTCTCTATCTGGTCTCCTCTGGGTTCTCCCTGATTTTTTATCCAGTCTCTCTCTGATCCATCTCTGATCTCTCGCTGGTCTCTCTGGTCTCTCTTTGGTCTCTCTCTCCCCACTGTGGGATAAATAAGGGTTCTCTTATCTTCTTTTATGGTACATTTCAGATCTGGTGTGAGGACTGGGACAGACCTGGTGTGAGGACTGGGACAGACCTGGTGTGAGGACTGGGACAGATCTGGTGTGAGGACTGGGACAGACCTGGTGTGAGGACTGGGACAGACCTGGTGTGAGGACTGGGACAGACCTGGTGTGAGGACTGGGACAGACCTGGTGTGAGGACTGGGACTCACTGGTGAGGACTGGACAGACCTGGTGTGAGGACTGGGACAGACCTGGTGTGAGGACTGGGACAGACTGTGTGAGGACTGGGAGATCTGGTGTGAGGACTGGGACAGACCTGGTGTGAGGACTGGGACAGATCTGGTGTGAGGACTGGGACAGATCTGGTGTGAGGACTGGGACAGACCTGGTGTGAGGACTGGGACAGACCTGGTGTGAGGACTGGGACAGACCTGGTGTGAGGACTGGGACAGACCTGGTGTGAGGACTGGGACAGACCTGGTGTGAGGGAATACTGGGACTCACCTGGTGTAAGGACTGGGGCCTGGTCTCGCTGCACTGGGACCATGTGCTGCTGCTGGAGCTGGAGGAGCTGCTGGAACACCCACTGAGGACTGCTGCCCTGAGGACCACACACCAGCAACACACCAGCAAGGTCAGACAACACACCAGCAAGGTCAGACCACACACCAGCAACACAACAGCAACACAACAGCAACACACCAGCAACACAACAGCAACATACCACTCTCTCTCTGGTCCCTCTCTGGTCACTTTAGATCAGGGGTCTCCAACCTGTGGCTTGAGAGCTAACCAGTAGCTCGCCAGCCCCTTTCAGGTAGCTCTCCAAAGGATTTAGAATTTAACAAATGATCTTGATCGAGTACCCTTATATCCGTTACATATATATATATTTTACATGTGTTTTCCATGTTTTGTTGCAATTATTACAGATTTTTAGTGCGACTGCTAAAAGCAGTAGCTCACTGTCTCTTATTCTGTATAAAAGCTGCTCTGGGATTGACTAAGGTTGTAGACCCGTGCTTTAGATGATTGCTGCATGTTGTGTGAAGTGTGTAGACTCACGTCCTTGAGTGTGTTGCCCTGGTGCTGTCGCAGCAGCTGCAGCTGGATCTGCTGCTGCTGCTTCTTATAAAACTCTTTCAAATGTTGCTGCAAAAATACGTCAAATGTAAAATAGCAAGTCAACATGAGATGATAGAGATCTCTCTCTGGTCTTTCACTGGTCTCTCTGGTCTCTCTGGTCTCTCTCTGGTCTCTCTCCGGCCTCTCTCTGGTCTCTCTCTGGTCTCTCTCTGGTCTCTTTCTGCTCTGGTCTCTGGTGTCTCTGGTCTCTCTCTGGTCTCTGGTCTCTCTCTGGTCTCTGGTCTCTCTCTCTGGTCTCTCTCTGGTATCTCTCTCTGGTCTCTCTCTGGTCTCTCTCCGGTCTCTCTCTCTGGTCTCTCTCTGGTCTCTGGTCTCTCTCTCTGGTCTCTCTCTGGTATCTCTCTCTGGTCTCTCTCTGGTCTCTCTCCGGTCTCTCTCTGGTCTCTCTCCGGTCTCTCTCTCTGGTCTCTGGTCTCTCTCCGATCTCTCTCCCTGGTCTCTCTCTCTCTGGTCTGTCTCTCTCTGGTCTCTGGTGTCTCTGGTCTCTCTGGTCTCACCTGGTGTAGCATCAGAGCCTGTTGTTTGTGTTGCAGTAGTGTGTGTAGTTGTTGTGGACTGAGGATCTGCTGTGGAGCCATCATCGCCCTCAGCTGCAGGAGCAACACAATAAAACACTTATTATAACACACAATAATACAGATACAGGAAGTACAGAATGATAACACACACACACACACACACACACACACACACACACACAGTCAGTTATGTCATAAACTTTAGATGTTCTTTTTAAAAATCAGATGTGTTTGAAGAAAATCGGAAATTTGATTTACACTATGCCTTGTAATCACACAACAACAACACACACACACACACACACACAACACTCACGCACACAACACTCATACACACAACATCACACAGGCACACGACAACACTCACACACACAACATCACACAGGCACACGACAACACTCACACACACAACAGCACTCACACACACACACAACACACACGCACACGACAACACACAGGCACACGCTAACACTCACACACACAACAACACACAGGCACACGACAACACTCACACACAACAACATCACACAGGCACACGACAACACTCAACCACAACAACAACACACAGGCACACGACAACACTCACGCACAACAACATCACACAGGCACACGACAACACTCACACACAAACAACAACACACAGGCACACGACAACACTCGCACACACAACATCACACAGGCACACGACAACACTCACACACACAACAACACACAGGCACACGACAACGCTGACACACAACAACAACACACAGGCACACGACAACACTCACACACAACAACAATACACAGGCACACGACAACACTGACACACACAACATCACACAGGCACACGACAACACTCACACACACAACAACACACAGGCACACGACAACACTCACACACACAACAACACACAGGCACACGACAACACTCACACACAACAACAACACACAGGCACACGACAACACTCACACACACAACACACAACAACAGAGGCACACGACAACACTCACACACACACAACAACAATCACACACAGCAACACTCACACACACAACACTCACACACACAACAACACTCACACACACGACAACACTCACACACACGACAACACTCACACACACAACAACACTCACACACACACACAACAACACTCACACACACGACAACACTCACACACACGACAACACTCACACACAACACTCACACACACAACAACACTCACACACACAACAACACTCACAGACACAACAACATGCACACACACACAACAACACTCACACACACAACACTCACACATACAACAACACTCACACACACGACAACACTCACACACACAACAACACAGAGGCACACGACAACACTCACACACACACAACAACAATCACACACAGCAACACTCACACACACAACACTCACACACACAACAACACTCACACACACGACAACACTCACACACACGACAACACTCACACACACAACAACACTCACACACACACACAACAACACTCACACACACGACAACACTCACACACACGACAACACTCACACACAACACTCACACACACAACAACACTCACACACACAACAACACTCACAGACACAACAACATGCACACACACAACAACACTCACACACACAACACTCACACATACAACAACACTCACACACACGACAACACTCACACACACACAACAACACTCACACACACACACAACAACACACAGGCACACGACAACACTCACACACACAACAACACTCACACACACAACACTCACACACACAACACTCACACACACACAACACTCACACACACACAACACTCACACACAACACACTCACACACAACACTCACACACACAACAACACTCACACACAACACTCACACACACACACAACATTCACACACACGACAAAACTCACACACACAACAACACTCACACACACAACACTCACACACACAACAACACTCACACACACAACAACACACTCAAACACACAACAACACTCACACACACAACAACACTCACACACAACACTCACACACACAACAACACTCACACACACAACACTCACACACACAACAACACTCCCACACACAACACTCACACACACAACAACACTCACACACACAACACTCACACACACAACAACACTCACACACACAACAACACTCACACACAACACTCACACACACAACAACACTCACACACACAACAACACTCACACACACAACAACACTCACACACACAACAACACTCACACACACAACAACACTCACACACACAACAACACTCACACACACAACAACACTCACACACACAACAACACTCACACACACAACAACACTCACACACACAACACTCACACACACAACAACACTCACACACACAACAACACTCACACACACAACAACACTCACACACACAACAACACTCACACACACAACAACACTCACACACACAACAACACTCACACAACAACATGCACAAACACACTGGAACAAAAACACCAAAAGTGTCTGATCTGTTTATAGAAACATAAAACACATTTGGAGTGATTACAGGAGGAATATTAACATGTCACAAAACCTGCCACAACATTCAAATTAATAACATTAATAACAATAATGATCATAGTAATAATAATAATAATACATACAATAATAATAATAATACAATACAATAATGATAATAATACAATCATAGTGACAGTGGGCCTCAGGTATGACATCAGGGTAATTGAGGCGTACGCAGAAAATATACACTTTTCAGCATTTATCAGTCTGGACGTGAGTGAACGGTACAGAACACACACCGGGTCAGGAGGTGGTGTAAATGTGTACGCCCATTTCAACCCTCATCACAACACGCCAAAAACACGCATGAAACAATAAACATGTTCCACTCTGGAAATATTATAAACTTAGTTTTCATGGAGCATGATTCTAAATTTGAATTTGCGCATCAGAAAAAGTTGAACACTCTGGAAACACACAAACTTCAAATAAATCCCAGTTCATGCTGAGAAGCCTCTTCTGTTGATTTAAAATCTGACTGTGTATTATTTTCATTTTCATTTTTTCGCTGTTGTGTGAAGCCCTTTGTGATCCTGCTCTGTGACAGTACACCTGGTTTACTTTCTTACTTAATGTGTGTGTAATGTGTAAGTCTGTGGCAGCCCCTGCACACGGCTGTTTATTTTGTCTCATTCACCTTTGGCAAAGAAATTTGTTTCTTCATTAGTTTTGTGCATAAACCTCATAAACACAGCGATGGCAAAGATATAGCAAAGCTCTGTGGGAACGGTTAGTGGCTCTGGGGCAGTGGCTCTGGAGCAGTGGCTCTGGGGCTGTGGCTCTGGGACAGTGGCTCTGGGACAGTGGCTCTGGGACAGTGACTCTGGGACAGTGGCTCTGGGGCAGTGGCTCTGGGGCTGTGGCTCTGGGGCTGTGGCTCTGGGGCAGTGGCTCTGGGGCAGTGGCTCTGGGGCAGTGGCTCTGGGGCTGTGGCTCTGGGGCTGTGGCTCTGGGGCTGTGGCTCTGGGACAGTGGCTCTGGGACAGTGGCTCTGGGACAGTGGCTCTGGGACAGTGGCTCTGGGACAGTGGCTCTGGGACAGTGGTTCTGGGGCAGTGGCTCTGGGACAGTGGCTCTGGGACAGTGGCTCTGGGACAGTGGCTCTGGGACAGTGGTTCTGGGGCAGTGGCTCTGGGACAGTGGCTCTGGGACAGTGGCTCTGGGACAGTGGCTCTGGGACAGTGGCTCTGGGGCAGTGGCTCTGGGACAGTGGCTCTGGGGCAGTGGCTCTGGGGCAGTGGCTCTGGGACAGTGGCTCTGGGACAGTGGCTCTGGGGCAGTGGCTCTGGGACAGTGGCTCTGGGGCTGTGGCTCTGGGACAGTGGCTCTGGGACAGTGGCTCTGGGGCAGTGGCTCTGGGACAGTGGCTCTGGGACAGTGGCTCTGGGGCTGTGGCTCTGGGACAGTGGCTCTGGGGCAGTGGCTCTGGGACAGTGGCTCTGGGGCTGTGGCTCTGGGGCAGTGGCTCTGGGGCTGTGGCTCTGGGGCTGTGGCTCTGGGACAGTGGCTCTGGGACAGTGGCTCTGGGACAGTGGCTCTGGGGCAGTGGCTCTGGGACAGTGGCTCTGGGACAGTGGCTCTGGGACAGTGGCTCTGGGGCAGTGGCTCTGGGGCTGTGGCTCTGGGGCAGTGGCTCTGGGGCAGTGGCTCTGGGACAGTGGCTCTGGGACAGTGGCTCTGGGGCAGTGGCTCTGGGGCAGTGGCTCTGGGACAGTGCGCAGCAGGGGCCACAGACGTCCCGCCGCACTCGCCGTATGTGGTGCGCGTCATTCAGACGTTTTGGAGTTTTTCTGTGATATCACGGACTCATACACATCCTCTCTCTCTCTCACAGAGATCGCTCCAGTGCATTCACAAGAAGAAGTCGCTGACGCTTGACCCAGACGAGAATCACCGCTGAGATATTAATATTCATTCATTCATTCATTTCTAAAGTTCAGGAGTGATGAGAAAGAACACGTATATATAATATAGCGGGGGGCTTTTTCCCACAAAATAATCCAATAAAACTCAATATAAACTCAGAGCGTGTCTGTAACTGGCCTTCTGAGGGTGGCCGACTTCCACACTGACCGGTCGTAAAAACAGGGAGTTTCCTGAATATTTCTAGGTGTAACTTTCATAAATACGCTGGTTTTGAGCGCGGCATGTATCAACAGCCGCGGCTGCGTACGCTCAGATCTGTGCGGATCTCACACGTTCATGAATCTCGCGTTGAGTCTGGCGTAAATGGAATATACACAAAAAATATACACCCTTTTCTGAGCAACTTTCATAAATGAGGGCCAATGTGTGGACCCCAGTCCCACAGACACACACATCAGTCTCCCATAGACACACACACTCACACACACACCAGTCTCCCATAGACAGACACACTCACACACACACCAGTCTCCCATAGACACACACACTCACACACACACACCAGTCTCCCATAGACACACACACTCACACACACACACCAGTCTCCCATAGACACACACACTCACACACACAGATCAGTCTCCCATAGACACACACACGCTCACACTCACATCAGTCTCTCACAGACACACACACGCACACACAGATCAGTCTCCCATAGACACACACACTCACACACACACACACATCAGTCTCCCATAGAAACACACACATCAGTCTCTCACAGACACACACACTTTTCCCTTTGGCTGAACGACAACATTAAATCTGTGTGTGTTCTGTACATAAGTGAACACCGGGTCAGAGACACAGATGTTCAGGACGTCTCAGGTTCTGGTCGTGCTGTGACCCGAGACATCATCTCCGCACGATTACATGCGTGTCACATGCGTGTCACAAGCGTGTCACATGTGTGTAACAGGCGTGTTGTGGAACCTGATAGAACTGTACGCCTGTTAATACCAGAAAACTCTCTCTGAATAATAACATAATCACTCTGTCTTTGTCTCTCTCTCTTGTACCTGTTTCTCTGTTTTTTTTTGTCTCGCTTGTATCTTGTTTTGTCTCCTCTCTCTCTCTCCTCTCTCTCTCTTTCTCTCTCTCCTCTCTCTCTCTCCTCTCTCTCTCTCCTCTCTCTCTCTCCTCTCTCTCAAAAACAGCTGCAGTACATTCAAAATGCAGCAGCTCGAGTCCTGACTAGAACCAGGAAGTACGACCACATTAGTCCTGACTAGAACCAGGAAGTACGACCACATTAGTCCAGTCCTCAGGTCTCTGCACTGGCTTCCTGTGGCTCAGAGAATAGACTTTAAAACAGCTTTGCTTGTTACAAGTCTCTCCATGGCCTCGCACCAAAATATATTAGTGACATGTTAGTCCCATATGAACCAGCCCGGACTCTGAGGAGCACAGGGACTGGCCTCCTGCTGGGACTCTGAGGAGCACAGGGACTGGACTCCTGCTGGGACTCTGAGGAGCACAGGGACTGGACTCCTGCTGGGACTCTGAGGAGCACAGGGACTGGCCTCCTGCTGGGACTCTGAGGAGCACAGGGACTGGCCTCCTGCTGGGACTCTGAGGAGCACAGGGACTGGTCTCCTGCTGGGACTCTGAGGAGCACAGGGACTGGTCTCCTGCTGGGACTCTGAGGAGCACAGGGACTGGTCTCCTGCTGGGAGGCCAGTCACACAGATTTATTTAGATCCAAACTATGTGTTGTTTTCAGACTGTCAGGACACGATGACAGTGAGCTACTTCTGAACATCTCATTATGTTGACTTTAGAACATATGTTTAGAAATGTTCTCAAACAGAACGGCCTCAGTCCTGGGTCTACAGCCTCAGTCCTGGGTCTACAACCTCAGTCCTGGCTCCTTATGAACCATCGGCTCTATGTAAATAATAAAATCTAAATATTTATTTGTACTATTAGCACTAGTTTATAATCAAGGTTTGCCTGTATTTCTACTCATACAGCCACAAATCCCAGATCTGGCTCGTCATAAAAGTAAAGTCCATCAAACCAAATCCTTTCTACATCTCTAAAAACACAGTGACATAGCACCAGCTCCGCTCGCTAACGCCGCTAACTGCGAAACGACATTAGCCTCTCTCCGTCGCCTCTTTCTCATTTTAAATTCTTTTTGTGAGTCTTTTCTGGTTTGTGAAGCTTCCTCTCAGCGGCTGTTATTGTGTTTCTCAGGTCTGAAATCACACTCCAGGATTCAGAGGCGTTCTGACACCGACGCTTCATTATAGACGCCAAGAAAAGCCTTAAAAAGCTCAGACTCACTTATCACGCTTTAGAGAAGAGAAGCGAGTCCCACCGGCACCAGGCCCAGGGACAGGCCCAGGCCCAGGTCCAGGCCCAGGCCCAGGTCCAGGCTCAGGTCCAGGCCCAGGCCCAGGCCCAGGGACAGGCCCAGGTCCAGGCTCAGGTCCAGGCCCAGGCCCAGGTCCAGGGACGGGGAGATTTTGATATTTATCATGTCTTTGTTGTGTGGGAGAGACTACCCTTTAATATCAGACGCATGTTTTACAGGAAGATTCTGAGGGAAAGACGAAGACGAAGAGTGGTTCTACTAAAGATTACCGCTATGTTGTCCTCAATTTGTAAAACTCTGTCTCATTTATCAAAACAACAACAAGTACATTTCAATGGTTCAAAGTTTGGGTCCCAATTTTTCAACTAACTGTGTTCAATTCGATTCTATTCGGTTTATTTTTGTATAGCCCTGAATAATACCAGTCCTGGAGTCCCTCAACAGCAGTCCTGGATCTACAGCCTCAGTCCTGGGTCTACAGCCTCAGTCCTGGATCTACAGTCTCAGTCCTGGGTCTACAGACCTCAGTCCTGGATCTACAGCCTCAGTCCTGGGTCTACAGCCTCAGTCCCGGGTCTACAGCCTCAGTCCTGGGTCTACAGCCTCAGTCCTGGATCTACAGCCTCAGTCCTGGGTCTACAGCCTCAGTCCCGGGTCTACAGCCTCAGTCCTGGGTCTACAGCCTCAGTCCTGGGTCTACAGCCTCAGTCCTGGGTCTACAGCCTCAGTCCCGGGTCTACAGCCTCAGTCCTGGGTCTACAGCCTCAGTCCTGGATCTACAGCCTCAGTCCTGGATCTACAGCCTCAGTCCTGGATCTACAGCCTCAGTCCTGGGCAGCCGTGGCCCCGCTCCCTCTGGACCAACGGCCCCTGAGCGTTTGTTTTCATTGCATTCACCTGCATTCGATTGTTTGATTCTCTGATCTCCATCCATCCATCCATTTTCTTCCCCTTAATCCATTTCTGGGTCGGGGGTGTCAGTCAGAGCTACACCCTGTCCACAGAGCACCAGCCTCTCACTGATCCTCCTGCAGGTGGTGAGTCCACAGGAGCTGAGAGCTTTCAGTGGGGGCTTCGGGCAAAGTGGGGTTAAGTGTCTTGCCCAAGGACACAACGACAGCAGTCATCAATGGGAGTCGTGAAGTAGGTCTTATGGTGGGCTTGAACCCACGACCTTCAGGCTCAAAGGCCAATGCTCTACCAACTGAGCTACTGTCGCCCCATTCTCTGATCTGTTGTTGACAAATCCACAACTTTGTAAAGTCCTCCGAGACGACCGCGGCTGTGATTTAGGGCAATTTACAAACACATTAAATTGATTTTATAAAGACATCTTGAGCTTAATTGAATTGAAATATTTATTTCAAAACCTGTACAGGAAACACTCTTTTTATTTTTATTTTTTTACAAATGTTCAGACATATGTTCACAGACACACAGACACACACACAAACACACACACACACACACTCTGACCCCACCCCTCTCTCCCATCACTCGCTCTGTGCTGAGGGCATCACTCTCTTTGTATTTCTTTAGAACCTCTTTTTTTAAACAAAACTTTAAATTTAATCAGATTTTTAAAAATGTTAAGTTCATCCATGAAGGTGGTCCACAGAGTAACTCCTCGCACTGAGACACACACTGGCTTTAAGGTGGTCCACAGAGTCCCTCCTCGCACTGAGACACACACTGACTTTAAGGTGGTCCACAGAGTAACTCCTTGCACTGAGACACACACTGACTTTAAGGTGGTCCACAGAGTAACTCCCTGCACTGAGACACACACTGACTTTAAGGTGGTCCACAGAGTAACTCCCTGCACTGAGACACACACTGGCTTTAAGGTGGTCCACAGAGTCCCTCCTCGCACTGAGACACACACTGACTTTAAGGTGGTCCACAGAGTAACTCCTCGCACTGAGACACACACTGACTTTAAGGTGGTCCACAGAGTCCCTCCTCGCACTGAGACACACACTGACTTTAAGGTGGTCCACAGAGTAATTCCCTGCACTTAGACACACACTGACTTTAAGGTGGTCCACAGAGTAACTCCCTGCACTGAGACACACACTGACTTTAAGGTGGTCCACAGAGTCCCTCCTCACACTGAGACACACACTGACTTTAAGGTGGTCCACAGAGTAACTCCCTGCACTGAGACACACACTGACTTTAAGGTGGTCCACAGAGTAACTCCTCGCACTGAGACACACACTGACTTTAAGGTGGTCCACAGAGTAACTCCTCGCACTGAGACACACACTGACTTTAAGGTGGTCCACAGAGTCCCTCCTCGCACTGAGACACACACTGACTTTAAGGTGGTCCACAGAGTAACTCCTCGCACTGAGACACACACTGACTTTAAGGTGGTCCACAGAGTAATTCCCTGCACTTAGACACACACTGACTTTAAGGTGGTCCACAGAGTAACTCCCTGCACTGAGACACACACTGACTTTAAGGTGGTCCACAGAGTCCCTCCTCACACTGAGACACACACTGACTTTAAGGTGGTCCACAGAGTAACTCCCTGCACTGAGACACACACTGACTTTAAGGTGGTCCACAGAGTAACTCCTCGCACTGAGACACACACTGACTTTAAGGTGGTCCACAGAGTAACTCCTCACACTGAGACACACACTGACTTTAAGGTGGTCCACAGAGTAACTCCTCGCACTGAGACACACACTGACTTTAAGGTGGTCCACAGAGTAACTCCCTGCACTGAGACACACACTGACTTTAAGGTGGTCCACAGAGTCCCTCCTCGCACTGAGACACACACTGACTTTAAGGTGGTCCACAGAGTCCCTCCTCGCACTGAGACACACACTGACTTTAAGGTGGTCCACAGAGTCCCTCCTCGCACTGAGACACACACTGACTTTAAGGTGGTCCACAGAGTAACTCCCTGCACTGAGACACACACTGACTTTAAGGTGGTCCACAGAGTAACTCCTTGCACTGAGACACACACTGACTTTAAGGTGGTCCACAGAGTAACTCCCTGCACTGAGACACACACTGACTTTAAGGTGGTCCACAGAGTAACTCCTCGCACTGAGACACACACTGACTTTAAGGTGGTCCACAGAGTCCCTCCTCGCACTGAGACACACACTGACTTTAAGGTGGTCCACAGAGTCCCTCCTCGCACTGAGACACACACTGACGTTAAGGTGGTCCACAGAGTAACTCCTTGCACTGAGACCTGCACTGAGTACCACACTGACTTTAAGGTGGTCCACAGAGTAACCTCACACTGAGACACACACACTGACTTTAAGGTGGTCCACAGAGTAACTCCCTGCACTGAGACACACACTGACTGACTTAAGGTGGTCCACAGAGTCCCTCCTCGCACTGAGACACACACTGACTTTAAGGTGGTCCACAGAGTAAATCCTCCTGCACTGAGACACACACTGACTTTAAGGTGGTCCACAGAGTAACTCCCTGCACTGAGACACACACTGACTTTAACATAATATATAACATAATACAGCATATATATATATATATACACTACATATTATATATTACCTAATTATATGCTAAATTAAAGTAAAGTGCTTTAAGCCTGGCCTTGAATGTGGAGACCGTATCTGCTTCCTTAACATAAATGGGAAGCTGATTCCACAGTAAAGGAGCTTGGTAGCTAAATGCTCTGCCACCAACAGTGACCTTGTCTATTCAGCTGTTATGGTCCCAGCTGGATTCGTCTGCATATCTGGCAACCTGAGTCAGGGAGAGTGGGACAGGCTGCAGTACCACTTTTGGCCACATGTTCACAGACTGCTTCTTTAACTTTCCTCAATGAAAATCACTTTTATTTGGTCCTGATCAAAGCCACTATTAGTTTCCTTGTCGTCAGAATCGTGGGGTGATGTCTGGTGGTAGTTTGACTGTGTGTGTGTGTGTGTGTGTTTCAGAACGCAGTGCGACACAACCTGAGTCTGCACAAATGTTTTGTTCGTGTTGAGAACGTGAAAGGAGCCGTGTGGACTGTGGACGAGAGCGAGTACCAGAGGAGGAGGTCCCAGAAGATCACAGGGTAACACACACACACACACAGACACACACACACACACACACACACATACACGTTTTTGTTACCTGGTGGGTCCCTTTGACAGGGCCGTTCAGAATGGGACCCATAGACATAATCTTTTTTTACTGGGACTACTTTAAGTAATACAAAACAGTCAATAGAAACCAAACAACTATTTTAAAGGAATTTTATTTTAGATTTTGTTTTCGAATTGCAGTGATTCTATTTTTGACATAGAATTTAATGCCACTCCATGTCCGATGTCTAAGGTCATCTGGTGAGGCATTAATGCAGGCCAGGCAGTGAGACTTCCCAGGGACCTTTCCAGTCTGTATGAAAGGTGTCATGGTCTTCTCCACAGCCTTCACCTCAGATGCAGACCATGGCTTTCTTACACGTTCTAGGGAGAGAAATAAAAATATATTAGCAATATACACTCCCAGGGTTAGGACCAAGCAGCCTGGCTGTAATCCCCCACCTGGTACACTTACCAGAAGGGGCACTGCCACTACCATGGGGTGCATCTGGATGAATGGTTGAAGGTTCTCCGCTTGAAGTTTCTTTTAGCCCGTCCGTTTGTGAGAGGATCTCTACTGCTCTCCCTGTCGCACAGAAAATAAAAATACAAGTGGCCTTTAGGGGAAAAAAATCATACATATTTTAATAATATCAAGAATTACCTTCAGGCTCAATTTGTATCTGGTCGAGGCTCTTTCCTTCGAATTCCGTCACTCTTCCCTGCTCCATGGCCATCAACACTTTGCTGATTTTGGCCAGCTCCAGTGTCCCCTCTGGTAGTCTGTAATATTGTCTGTGGATGCGAATGTCATGGCCGAGGAAGTTGGCAAGTATGTCCATCTCATTCTCTTTCATATTGAGAACTGTAGACATAGTAGCTATGTGCTTTCTAAGTTTGGTTGAGGATAGCATCTCTGGATGCACCGCACCACATTCTTTGGCTACCTGCCGTAGGGAGTCTGATCCCCTGATGTGGGTGTCTGCGCCCGGGCGGGAGAAGAAGTATGGGTTATGGTCAGAGATGGAACAGGCCCTTCTGTTCTCCACCAGCACCTCCATCGAAGCAATCATTTCAGGAGTCAAAAGAACCGGCACTTTCCGACTTCTTTTCCCTTTAATTTCAATGCGTTGAAAATGCTGACACAGCTTTTTCTCAAGTTGGGACAGTCCCAGAGCAATGTCAGAATGGATCCCAGTCTTACTTCTTAAGGTAAAGGCTGTCAGTGGCATCTTTGAAACCTCACCTTCCCTTCTTCGATTGAAAATAATGACCTCACAAAGAGTCAAAACTGCCAGTTAAGACCAATGCTTAGACGTTGGCTCACTTATTAGGGTTTGCACATATTCAGGTCGACATACCTCAATATGTGCATGCATGGCTCTAACGTCCTCAGTCAGAGGGAGCAGGTCCGGAGTGTTCCACTTGGCTTGCCGGAGGGTCTGTAGGGCAGCAGAAGAAACACAGACGTCCCACCTCTTCTCAAAAAGCAGCCGGCTTCGTTGGAGGTTTTTAATAAATAGTTCATCAACACAATGCTCCATTTTTGAGTCACATTCAAGAATATCTGCTAGCTTTCTGAGGCTATGGCCGAGTTTGAGGGCCAAGGATGGAGTCTTGTATTGATTTGTTTCCTCATCATATCCAGCCACAGACCTGACTGCATCAATCACATGGTTAAAGTTGGAAGGAATAAAGAAATCCTTAATTGTTTTCAGTTTCCCTGCGGTTTTTGCTTCGTTAATTAACCTACCGACTTCTCTCATTTTCTGCCTAATGTAATCATGCTTAGTCTTATCATGCCCGTGTTTTAAGTACAGGTGCTCTCCGAGTCTCAGAATCCCCTTTTCTGCTTTGACAACACCCGTGACCTCATCCTGATGCATTGCCCAAATTAAAGACCACAGCTTTTTGCTGATGCCCTCCGGTACAGGCTGGGCTAGGGAGCAGAGGGACTGGACCCTACTTCTACCTGGTTTAGCCTGGGCATCTTTCTGTGAAAGCCGGCACCTGGCCACATGCCTCCACAGCGACTTTCGCTTAAGCAATGCCCCACAGTCTATACAGTGCAAAAACTCACTGGATTTAACTGGGCAATTTGGCTGTTTAGCTGGGACTAAAGTTCCAATGCCGGCCTTTAAAACCTCAAAATTGTGCTCACGGTTTCCACTATTCCTGATCAAATCAAACTGAAGTTTACGTGCTTTAGATTTCACAGGTAGAGCCAATGCTCTGGCTACGTCACTTTCATTTCCATGTTTTCTAGTCAAATGACGGGACATTTTGTGGCAGGACATTGAACAGTAGAGGCAGAAGTGTCTCTTGCTGTAAACTCGCCCCCCATTTTTCTTCTTTTGCAGCTGCATGATAACAATCTTATTTGCCTTTGGTTCGTCACTTTCCGAGTCTTGAAGAAAAGTGTTTTTGATTTTTCTTTTTCCATACTTTTTTACAGGTTTCTTCTTGACAGTTAAATCGTCAGAATCTGAGTCGACTTCATCAATTAGGGACTCTTGACTAAGCTGCACAAACAACAAATAATTTGTAATCATTCTATATAACAATTTGAAGTCATGACTTGTAGTCAGCACTTACCAGTGGTTTGTAAGCGTGCGCTTCAGTGTGCTGCTCTGTGATTGGCTGCAGCCTAATGAACCACACACTTGCACCTTTTCTAGCCTGACACCTGATTTCCTCTGTTGTGCTGCTCCATGATTGGCTCCAGCCTGCTGGACTGAAATTGCCCCAGTGTGCCCCTCCTTGATATCCCGCAACCCACCACCAGGGTTCCGACACATAACACACTTTTTTCAGGAAAGTAAACCTCCAGGGGTCCTTTCCATATTTTTACAGAGACTGCATAAGGACCGTTAGAAAAGCATTACCCATTGATTATTAAGCTTGGACCAGTGGGGTCCGGTGTTCGGGCCCCACCACGTAAAACCAGTCCCCATGACGTGAGTGGAATCTCAGGTTATGGAACCCACCAGGAGTTGAAAACAAGTGCACACATACACACACGCACAGAGACACAGAGAGACACACACAAACACGCAGAGAGACACACTCAAACACACAGAGACACACACACATGCATAGACACGCACACACACACACACACACATATACAAACACACATATACACACACATGCATATGCACACATACACACATGCATATACAAACACACATACACACACGCATATACACACACGCACACACACATGTATACACTTACACACACACACGCATACACACACACACATACACATATACACACATACAACGAGTGTGTTTGTGTGTGTCTGTGTATATAGACATACACAGGGTATAAACCAGGGTCCAAACACACACACAGACACACATATATACACACATATGCACACACACGTACACGAGTTTAAACAATTATTTACCAAAGAAGGGTTCAGAAAGTATTTTCTATATACAGATTTTCAGTTTTTACTTTAGTTTCTATCTTGTGTGTTAGAGTGTGTGTGTCTGTGTGTGTCTATGTTTGTAGTGTTTTGTCTGTATTGTATGTCCAGGGACTACAGGAGGAAATGAACTTTTTTGCTGAAACCTGCACATGACACATCTTCTTGTTATTAGACTGGGTTAGGGTTTGTGTTGTCCCTGATCAAATACATTCATTCATTCATAATAATGTCCTGGAGCTGAAGTGGACAACGATGGGTTCCCACTCCCTCCTCAATCATTCATTTAATATTTGATGTAATTTAATGTACTTTTTTTAATGCATCTCTGTGTTCTGTGTAGATATACTGTAAGATACACTCTATATGAAAAGTATGTCAAATGTGATAATAAAACGTGTTATTATCACCTCTGTGTGACTGACAGTGTCTCTCCTGTCTCTCCTCCTCAGCACCTCCTCTGTGAGCAGGAGCGCCCTCGGGACTCCTCTGAGCAGCAGTCTACAGGTGAGGTCTTAATCACAGGGTCAGTAAAGCACAGGTCTGTAAATCCTCTCGTTTGTCAGAGCGCTCTGGCTGAAGTGGCCCGACTGAAGACGGGATTCCTGAAAAGAAACAAGAGAAACGTGACGGAGAAAACTGGCCTCGAGAAAACTGCACACGTCCAACAGTGAGTGGACGGTCTGTTCTGTGTCCAAACGGAAACAAAGTGTCATGGCGTGGATTCTATTTGGATTTAGTTCTGTGGTTTTGTTTTAGTTTGACGTGTGTATATGTACCTGTGCTCCTCTCCTCTGTGTGTGTATATGTACCTGTGCTCCTCTCCTCTGTGTGTGTATATGTACCTGTGCTCCTCTCCTCTGTGCGTGTATATGTACCTGTGCTCCTCTCCTCTGTGCGTGTATATGTACCTGTGCTCCTCTCCTCTGTGTGTGTATATGTACCTGTGCTCCTCTCCTCTGTGCGTGTATATGTACCTGTGCTCCTCTCCTCTGTGCGTGTATATGTACCTGTGCTCCTCTCCTCTGTGCGTGTATATGTACCTGTGCTCCTCTCCTCTGTGCGTGTATATGTACCTGTGCTCCTCTCCTCTGTGCGTGTATATGTACCTGTGCTCCTCTCCTCTGTGCGTGTATATGTACCTGTGCTCCTCTCCTCTGTGCGTGTATATGTACCTGTGCTCCTCTCCTCTGTGCGTGTATATGTACCTGTGCTCCTCTCCTCTGTGTGTGTATATGTACCTGTGCTCCTCTCCTCTGTGTGTGTATATGTACCTGTGCTCCTCTCCTCTGTGTGTGTATATGTACCTGTGCTCCTCTCCTCTGTGTGTGTATATGTACCTGTGCTCCTCTCCTCTGTGTGTGTATATGTACCTGTGCTCCTCTCCTCTGTGTGTGTATATGTACCTGTGCTCCTCTCCTCTGTGTGTGTATATGTACCTGTGCTCCTCTCCTCTGTGTGTGTATATGTACCTGTGCTCCTCTCCTCTGTGTGTGTATATGTACCTGTGCTCCTCTCCTCTGTGTGTGTATATGTACCTGTGCTCCTCTCCTCTGTGTGTGTATATGTACCTGTGCTCCTCTCCTCTGTGTGTGTATATGTACCTGTGCTCCTCTCCTCTGTGCGTGTATATGTACCTGTGCTCCTCTCCTCTGTGCGTGTATATGTACCTGTGCTCCTCTCCTCTGTGCGTGTATATGTACCTGTGCTCCTCTCCTCTGTGTGTGTATATGTACCTGTGCTCCTCTCCTCTGTGTGTGTATATGTACCTGTGCTCCTCTCCTCTGTGTGTGTATATGTACCTGTGCTCCTCTCCTCTGTGTGTGTATATGTACCTGTGCTCCTCTCCTCTGTGCGTGTATATGTACCTGTGCTCCTCTCCTCTGTGCGTGTATATGTACCTGTGCTCCTCTCCTCTGTGTGTGTATATGTACCTGTGCTCCTCTCCTCTGTGTGTGTATATGTACCTGTGCTCCTCTCCTCTGTGTGTGTATATGTACCTGTGCTCCTCTCCTCTGTGCGTGTATATGTACCTGTGCTCCTCTCCTCTGTGTGTGTATATGTACCTGTGCTCCTCTCCTCTGTGTGTGTATATGTACCTGTGCTCCTCTCCTCTGTGCGTGTATATGTACCTGTGCTCCTCTCCTCTGTGCGTGTATATGTACCTGTGCTCCTCTCCTCTGTGCGTGTATATGTACCTGTGCTCCTCTCCTCTGTGCGTGTATATGTACCTGTGCTCCTCTCCTCTGTGTGTGTATATGTACCTGTGCTCCTCTCCTCTGTGTGTGTATATGTACCTGTGCTCCTCTCCTCTGTGCGTGTATATGTACCTGTGCTCCTCTCCTCTGTGCGTGTATATGTACCTGTGCTCCTCTCCTCTGTGTGTGTATATGTACCTGTGCTCCTCTCCTCTGTGTGTGTATATGTACCTGTGCTCCTCTCCTCTGTGCGTGTATATGTACCTGTGCTCCTCTCCTCTGTGTGTGTATATGTACCTGTGCTCCTCTCCTCTGTGTGTGTATATGTACCTGTGCTCCTCTCCTCTGTGCGTGTATATGTACCTGTGCTCCTCTCCTCTGTGCGTGTATATGTACCTGTGCTCCTCTCCTCTGTGTGTGTATATGTACCTGTGCTCCTCTCCTCTGTGTGTGTATATGTACCTGTGCTCCTCTCCTCTGTGTGTGTATATGTACCTGTGCTCCTCTCCTCTGTGTGTGTATATGTACCTGTGCTCCTCTCCTCTGTGTGTGTATATGTACCTGTGCTCCTCTCCTCTGTGTGTGTATATGTACCTGTGCTCCTCTCCTCTGTGTGTGTATATGTACCTGTGCTCCTCTCCTCTTGTTGCTGCTCCATTGTATTTTCTCCGTCTTTGTTTGTCTGTGTTCCTGGTTCCGGTGGTCTATTTAATCTTAATTAAATCATCATTTTTGGCATTCTTGCGTGTTGGGTCGTTCATTCACTTCACCTCACGACAGAAAGTCTTGTAATAGTTAAATGCTGTGAACAAATCTGATCACAAGAGGCCTTCTGCATCCTATGGAAAACATTTTATCTTTTGCAAATGTGCACTGCCTCCAGTCCCTGTGCTCCTCAGAGTCCCAGCAGGAGGCCAGTCCCTGTGCTCCTCAGAGTCCCAGCAGGAGGCCAGTCCCTGTGCTCCTCAGAGTGACTCTCTGAGCCACAAGTGCAGAGACCTGAAACCCGGACTAATGTGATGGTACTTCCTGGTTCGCTCCAGGGCTATGGTGATGGTACTTCCTGGTTCTTGTCAGGACTAATGTGATGGTACTTCCTGGTTCTCGTCAGGACTAATGTGATGGTACTTCCTGGTTTTCGTCAGGACTAATGTGATGGTACTTCCTGGTTCTCGTCAGGACTAATGTGATGGTACTTCCTGGTTCTCGTCAGGACTAATGTGATGGTACTTCCTGGTTCGCTCCAGGGCTATGGTGATGGTACTTCCTGGTTCTTGTCAGGACTAATGTGATGGTACTTCCTGGTTCTCGTCAGGACTAATGTGATGGTACTTCCTGGTTCTCGTCAGGACTAATGTGATGGTACTTCCTGGTTCTCGTCAGGACTAATGTGATGGTACTTCCTGGTTCTCGTCAGGACTAATGTGATGGTACTTCCTGGTTCTCGTCAGGACTAATGTGATGGTACTTCCTGGTTCTCGTCAGGACTAATGTGATGGTACTTCCTGGTTCTCGTCAGGACTAATGTGATGGTACTTCCTGGTTCTCGTCAGGACTAATGTGATGGTACTTCCTGGTTCTCGTCAGGACTAATGTGATGGTACTTCCTGGTTCTCGTCAGGACTAATGTGATGGTACTTCCTGGTTCTCGTCAGGACTGGAGCTGCAGTGTTTTGAGTGTCCTGCATTAGGCTGTTACAGAAGTCTAACCTTAAAGTTTAACACTGCTCTTTTTGAAACTTTTCTTTCATTATTCTCAGCCATGGATCCTGTGCTCGCATGTGAGTCCAGAGGGACACAGGATGGACTCAAAATACATAAAAAACTAAACTAAACCATGTGTTGTTCCAGGTCCCTCTCGGAGCACACGCCTCTTCTGTCAGAAAAGCATCGGAGCACGACGGAGATGGACTCGTTTGAGCTGGACTGATCCCGAGATGAACAGTTTCTCTCCTGCCTCTGTGTGTTTTCCTACGATGTATTTATGAGCCACGTTAAAAACAGTTTACATGAAATAAACATCAGTATTGTGTAACTAAAGCCACATCTGTGTTTACTATGTGTGTTCTGTCATTTATGGTTTCATGAGCGGTTGCTAATGACAACCTTAAAGGGGCCGCGTATGTAATATATTTGTTATGGGTCTAATCTAGTGCTGTGTTTCCAGAATCTGTCTGACTACTAGTTTTGGATCTACTTTTATTCAAATACATGTGTGCTGCTGTTTGGCCTTGGTGAATTTTGTTATTTTAATATTATCGACCTTTTTTAAACAGGACGGTCCTACAGAGAGGTCAGAATGTAATTTTCCAGGCCCCAAAGAGAGAGCGAGAGGGGACATGGGTGAGGACAGGGAGGGAGTTATGGGAGACGGTTCAACATATTTTTAGAGGTATGGGGAAACCGGAGCACCTGGAGGAAACCGGAGCAGTCACAGAACATGCAAAGTCTGTATACAGAAAGGTTAGCTGGAATCAAAGGCAGACCCAGGACTGCCAAAAAAAAAAAACTAAACATGGAGCCAAAACCAGCTAAATTTCACCTAACTAACTGGCAACCCAAAAGAGAGACTCATTCTGCGTTCTGATTGGATAATCTGCTTGAAAACTATAAACATTATGGAAACTCTGGTTTAAACTGTAGTCGACAAAATGCCAAACACAACTGTATCTGTATCGGACATATGTATAAAAATAGATGTAATTACAATGAAAATGTTACGTACTTCCCCTTTAAGACGTGTTTAGTGTTTTTTGGAGATTCTTCAGTTGAAACATCAAAATATAAAACATTTATCGTCATCTGTGTGTGGACAGAAATATGAAACCTGTCTTTTGTATCTGTTTATCTTTGTGTCACTGTCTCAATAAATGTTCTTTAAACTCCCTGTTGTCTGTGTTGAGAGGGAGGAGAATGTTCATATCTACATCTAAAATGATAAATATACATTATGGACTTCTCTCTGGGTAATTGGGTTAAACCATCATTTCTCACATGTTTTTCACTGAGTTCAGTCTTGTTTTTTCCTCATCGGACAAAGTTACTCCACCCTCACATATTGTTATTACAGCTTTTTGAAAAGGAAAAAGGGAAGAACTTTGCTACAAGAGATAAAGTGGAAACTGCTGAGTCCAAGTCCATCGTGTTATTTCATATTAGGGTTCTAAGGATACAGATACATGGAGACATTTATGCAGCTGACATCTGGATCACTCAATTTCTACAACATTCATAGTTCTTTTTGTCCTTTTTGGGGTGGAGGGGATCAGAGCTACACCCGATGCCCACAGCACCAGTCCCTCCCTGATCCTCCGGGAGGTGATGAGTCCACAGATGGTTTGCCCAAGACACTTAACCAGAAGTAACAGAAACACCAGATCTGCTGCCTCTAATAATAATAATAATATTAATAATAATAATGCATCGGTTTTTTATAGCGCTTTTTTGGACGCTCAAAGACCCTTCACATGTCATTATTCTTTCTCTCCAAACACAGTGGTGATAAACTACTACTGTAGCCACAGCTGCCCTGGGACACAGTGACAGAAGCAAGGCAACCATTCTGTGCCATTGACCCCTCCGACCACCACCAACCATTCACACACACACCACACTGGACTCATTCTAATGTGGGGGAAGTGTCTTGCCCAAGGACACAACGACAGCAGACATCAGTGGGAGTCAGTGGAGAAAGACTTGTGGTGGGCTTGAACCCACAACCTTCTGGCTCAAAGGCTCAAAGTCGCTCCATAATAATAATACTGTCGTCCCACTGACAAAAATTCCCTTTAGCCAATCAGCTTTCTCAGTGCGCGCCGTTCAGTTCTGGAACACTGCACCAGTCCAAACACGAAAGAGCAACACACTCTTTTAAACGTACGTTATGAACCTGGTTATTGGACGATCAAGATTGTAACCACAGTAATGTTTGAACTAATTATTTTGATATTGCCATTTTGCACTTTGCCTCTGGGACCACAGTTAGAAACTAGCCGTTAGCTTATACTGACACATTGACAGCAGTGTTGATTAATGCGTATCGTCCCATCCATCCATCCATCCATTTTCTTCCCCTTAATCCATTTCTGGGTCGGGGGGGTGGCAGTCAGAGCTGCACCCTGTCCACAGAGCATCAGCCCCTCACTGATCCTCCTGCAGGTGGTGAGTCCACAGGAGCTGAGATCTTTCAGTTGGGGCTTTGGGCAAAGTAGGGTTAAGTGTCTTGCCCAAGGACACAACGACAGCAGTCATCAGTGGGAGTTGTGAAGTGGGTCTTACGGTGGGCTCGAACCCACAACCTTCAGGGCCTAAAGTTCTACCAACTGAGGCACTGTCCTTCGATCTCGGCTCTTCTTATCGTTGTGACGCAGAATTCAAGCGTTGGATGTTTTAATGTTTTTAATTACCTGTGATTTTAATTGTGTTTATGTTTTATGTTAAGTTTAAAGTGATGATTTGTGTCTTGTGTGTCGCAAAGGCGCTCTACAAATAAATAATAACTATTTCAGTCCTATACGTACTTACAGTATGGTGTGATTGACAGCCGCATTAGCCCCGCCCCCTCGCCCATGCCCCTCCTCCCGCTCTTCTTCTACACACGACGACACCCCGCTGCGCCCTGACAGACAGCCCAAAGCGGATCTGCGACTGCGGGCGTCACTTCCAAACGCACAACAAAGGGCCCAGCTCCTCGCCGCGTGTTGTGACTAATGTCAGTAATTGTGCGACTCATGAGGACTTTAGCGTTGTGTTGCTCTGGTGTGTTTTGATTGGCTGTCAGAGCATTAGACAGCCAATCGAGGCCTTCTGCTGATTGTCTTGTTTATGGGGCTGCGTTAGTGCGGCTTCAGCGGTGTCAGTGACGCGCCGCTTTGAAGTGACGTGTACCTACGGCATGTTTCTCATCCTGATGTTTTGACAGTCAACAGTGTTAGAGAAACGGCGGCAGAGTGACGCCTTCTGTCTGTGAGCGAGGGAACGGAAGCAAGGGAATAAAAGCAGTTTAAGAGTCGTTTAAGTCTATAGTCTGCAAGAGACCACATCCCTGCACTGAGACTGAGGAGCACAGGGACTGGCCTCCTGCTGGGACTGTGAGGAGCACAGGGACTGGCCTCCTGCTGGGACTGTGAGGAGCACAGGGACTGGCCTCCTGCTGGGACTGTGAGGAGCACAGGGACTGGTCTCCTGCTGAGACTCTGAGGAGCACAGGGACTGGTCTCCTGCCGGGACTCTGAGGAGCACAGGGACTGGTCTCCTGCTGAGACTGTGAGGAGCACAGGGACTGGTCTCCTGCCGGGACTCTGAGGAGCACAGGGACTGGCCTCCTGCTGAGACTCTGAGGAGCACAGGGATTGGCCTCCTGCTGAGACTCTGAGGAGCACAGGGATTGGCCTCCTGCTGAGACTCTGAGGAGCACAGGGATTGGCCTCCTGCTGAGACTCTGAGGAGCACAGGGATTGGCCTCCTGCTGAGACTCTGAGGAGCACAGGGATTGGCCTCCTGCTGGTCCTAGAGGCAGGACTAAATATAGGTAGGCAGCGTTTCAGGTTTAGGCAGCAAAAATCTGGAACAGTCTTCCAGATGACCAGAGAAAGGACCTTCTCTGTGACAGGACCAGGTGAGGACCAGAGACAGGACCCTCTCTGTGATAGGACCATGAGGGGGACCATAGACATGGCCCTCTCTGTGATAGGACCAGGTGAGGACCAGAGACAGGACCCTCTCTGTGATAGGACCATGAGGGGGACCATAGACATGGCCCTCTCTGTGATAGGACCAGGTGAGGACCAGAGACAGGACCCTCTCTGTGATAGGACCATGAGGGGGACCATAGACATGGCCCTCTCTGTGATAGGACCAGGTGAGGACCAGAGACAGGACCACAGCAGTCAAACTCTTTAACTTTACTCTTCACTCAAGCACTTTAAATCCCTGCCTTCAGTCGCACCTTTTCTCTTCTCTCTCCTCACACACTTCCTGCAGCTCATCTGGGGGAATCCTGAGACGTTCCCGGATGAGAGACACGGCCCCTCTGAGTCCTGGGTCTGGGTCCTGGGTCTGGGTCCTGGGTCTGAGTCCTGGGTCTGAGTCCTGGGTCTGGGTCTGGCCCTGGTCTCCTCCTTCTAATACTAACCCTCGAACACTTTGGCTCTTCTGTTTGTAATACATCTCTCCAAATGTGATACATATTTGAAATGGTAATAAAAACGATATAAAGTTTCCTTACCATGTGAGTGGAGCACCAGGTGACCTCTGTGATGTCACATGGTGCGGTCTCTGGTCTCTGTGTGTTTAAGGCCGAATGCTTTGCTCTGCCCCTCACACTCTGATGGGGCATGTGTCAGGGGACAGACAACAGGGCGCTCCAGGCCAGGACTTATCACTGGTTAACTGTGAGAGAGAGGGGAGAGAGAGGGGAGAGGGAGGGGAGGGAGGGACGGGAGAGGGGGGAGAGGGGAGGGAGGGGACGGAGTAGAGGAGAGAGAGAGGGGAGAGGGTGGAAGGGAGGGGAGGAAGTAGAGGAGAGAGAGGAGAGAGAGGGGAGAGAGGGGAGAGAGGGGAGAGAGGTGAGGGAGGAGAGGGAGGGGAGGGAGAGGAGAGAGTGGAGAGAGAGGGGGGGGGGGTTGGAGAGAGAGAGGAGAAAGAGGAGAGAGGGGAGGGAGAGCAGAGAGAAAAGAGAGAGAGGGGAGGGAGGGGGACGGAGAAGAGAGAGAGGAAAGAGAGGGGAGGGAGGGGGACAGAGTAGCGAGAGAGGGGAGAGAGGTGAGGGAGGAGAGAGAGTGGAGAGAGAGGGGGATTGGAGAAAGGGGAGAGAGAGGAGAAAGAGGAGAGAGGGGAGAGAGGGGAGGGAGAGCAGAGAGAAAAGAGAGAGAGGGGAGGGAGGGGGACGGAGAAGAGAGAGAGGAAAGAGAGGGGAGGGAGGGGGACAGAGTAGCGAGAGAGGGGAGAGAGGTGAGGGAGGAGAGAGAGTGGAGAGAGAGGGGGATTGGAGAAAGGGGAGAGAGAGGAGAAAGAGGAGAGAGGGGAGAGAGGGGAGGGAGAGGAGAGAGAGGGGAGGGAGAAGAGGGAGAGTAGAGGAGAGAGTGGAGATAGGGGAGAGAGTGGAGAGAGGGGAGGGAGAGGAGAGATAGGGGAGAGAGGGCAGGGTGGGGAGAAAGGGGAGGGGGGAGGTGAGGGAGGGGAGGGCAGGAAGAACAGTCATCAAACAACATAACAACAGTCCAGGGCCAGCTCAGGGTCAGCAGAGCCGTGACTCAGGATCCCGGGTCTGAGCTCAGGACTGGGACCAGAACCGACAGAAGCAAAGATCAAAGAAGACCATGAACTTGGAAGATGGTCCCAGGACGACACTCACCGACCAATGGGATCACGGCACAGGTCGGCCAAAGCCAAGGCAAGGGACTTTCATTTCACCAGATGGAATTTAGTCTTGGTTTGATTTGGGATATTACAGCTTAGCATGACTGTGTATTAATTTTAAATTCCATGTTTATAGTCCAAATTCTTTCTTTTAGAGGGCCACTTTAGTTCACCGGACTTGTCCAGAGGCTTTTTGTAAAACTGTTTTGACGGGATTCAGGCTGTTCAGAGATTTAATTGAGTTTTGACACGTCCACGATGATTCACAGTTGACAGAGCTGAAGCTAGCTAAAAGTTCAACATCATAATTAGCTTCATGGGTTTCTTGGTGTGTGAGAAACTGTATAATGTGTCATCTTTAGACGTATTGTCACATTGTGAAAGGGGTTAGGCAGGAGTAGCCTCGACTTCAGCCTAAACCCATTTCAGTCATGCATTATTTAGCACAAAAATTCTTAATGAACACATTTTAGTTCTTTTTTTTTCTTGATGTAAAATGTATATACGATTTTTCAAAACATATGACCTGAGATCTAATGTACATATTGGCCGAAGAAAATAAACTACTACCACATGAGAGTTAGCCTGGTCGTACCACACCATAGTACATATTACATTTCGTACTGAGGTCTGGATTTGCTCCATTGACTCCGTGAACAGGTGGGAGGGGCTAACTCCTTTTGCAGATTGAAACGATTGGATCTGAGTTTAACGTCACGTATGTAATGAGCCCGAGTGTGTTGTTAGCATTGAGCATTAGCCTAGCTTTAGCATTTAGCCTAGCCATCTCCTTTGGTGCTAACAGAGCCCGTGGGGAGTAGCGCCACATTCTTTGCAGCGATTACATTTGCTAAACATTCCTTTTGCTCTGGCTTCAATTTCTTGATAGAACCAGACCGGATTACTTTACTATCGCATTCTTTGCCATTGCCAAACTACAACCTGCCTGTTCGACACAAACTCTTGACATCACCCACAACTAACTACAACACCCGCCTCCCGTGCTCTCTGATTGGTCGGATGGAATTCTACCGATTGTAATCGCAAACACAGGGACCAGACCCAGACGTTACATGCAGGACATGATGATTGAGCGGAGAGTACGGATGGATAAGGCCAGGCCACATGAGAGTATGTGTGTATTTTGGTGCCATACTCAAAAAGACATTGGGTATAGTCAAAAGGAAATGACAGAATTTAAAGGTTTCTGAGCTTTAAATTAGGTTTAGGATGTCTCTATTGGCGGCGATGACACAGAATCTATGTTTATGATTGCATTGAATAATTCCTAGTATTAGCAAAGCATAGGGCCTTAAAGACAACACAGAGGGCCACAATTTGCCCCTGGGCCTGAGTTTGGACATAGCAAAATTTGATAATAATAATAGCACATTTGATGAGACAAAACAATCACATGTAAACAAAATGTAATCAATGGAAAGAGTTAAAATATCTGCTTTATGTTGGAGCTAAAGTCATGTGTCTTCATTGACTGCCAGCCGTTTATGATGAATTCACTGATTTTCAAGACCCACAGAATATTGTGTGCTGTGACTATGAGAAATATGGAACCAGATTCTGAAAGACCGGACTGTCTACTTTCATCAGCAGAAATAAGTTTGTTTTTATCTAGTTTTGTTCTCCTGTAATCCCCGGTCAACGAGTTAAGAGAGTTAAGACTGTTAAGAGAGTTAAGAGAAGCCCCACTGATAGGAGAACTATGCGTTATGATAAAACACTAGAAGTTTCCGTGTTAAAATAAACGTTGGTGAGTAAAGCGAGCACTAACAGAAGTATTTCAGGCGTCAGTCCGTCCCCAGTTTGTTGCTGAGTGCACTTTTGTTTTGATTCGTTTGAAGGCGGCCGGAGTTTAAAGCCAGAGCCACTTCCTGGGCCTGTCCCGGTCTGCGGAGGAAATGCCATCGGCCCTGACCTCATCTGCAGTGAGTTCAGTGATGATGATGATGAAGATGATGATGATGATGATGATGATGACGATGAAGATGATGATGACAGCTGCAGAGAGACAATATACAGAATGTTATTATACAGGGGACTTACTGTGATTAAGAGAATTTACGATTATTACAGGATTCTGAACCTTTTTGACAGAAATCCATGATTATACAGTGAATTATCCAAAGGGAGATTTAAATACCTGTAAAACTAGAGTTCATTAGTATTTTTGTTCACACATTTTAAACCAGTATTTTGTGTGCGGTGACTGTGAAGCACTTTAAGGCCTTGGTCTCTGTTAAGCGCTGTAAAGCTAAAGATTATTGATGTACTTTCTATACTATTATAACTTGTTTGCACCATGAGGCAAGCAAAATCCTAGTTTGTGACTTCATGTTAATTACATTGGTCATCAAAATCATACTGATTACTTACTTAACGGTATATAGGAGGATTTCCCCAAATTTCTCTCCACTTTTTGAACAAAACTCTCTGGTCTTATTTGACGAGCACGTATCACCAGAATGATTGACAGTAAGGAGGACCAATAGTCTCGATGATCCACCCGGAAGTAGAAAATCCTCCTATACCTATGTACAGTGGGGCAAAAAAGTATTCAGTCAGCCACCGATTGTGCAAGTTCTCCCACTTAAAATAATGACAGAGGTCTGTAATGTTCATCATAGGTTCACTTCAACTGTGAGAGACAGAATGTGAAAAGAAATCCAGGAATTCACATTTTTAAATTTTTAAGATTTTTAAAGAATTTATTTGTAAATTATGGTGGAAAATAAGTATTTGATCAATAACAAAAATTCAACTTAATACTTTGTAATATAACCTTTGTTGGCAATAACAGAGGTCAAAGGATTACTATAGGTCTTTACCAGGTTTAGATGTTTTAGATTTTAAAAAAGTGTAATTATTTATGTTCCATGCTCTAGCTACATGCCTCACTGTCTGCTCCCTCTGGTGTCTGTAGCTCAGCCTGAACCTGCTGCTGCCCTGGTCCAGTCTGAGGCCGACGCAGAGGACCCTGAGAGACCGCAGGGACCACAGAGACCCCAGACACCACAGGAACCACAGAGACCCCAGACACCACAGAGACCCCAGACACCACAGGAACCACAGACACCACAGGAACCACAGAGACCCCAGACACCACAAGAACCACAGAGACCCCAGACACCACAAGAACCACAGACACCCCAGAGACCACAAGAACCACAGAGACCCCAGAGACCACAAGAACCACAGACACCCCAGAGACCACAAGAACCACAGACACCCCAGAGACCACAAGAACCACAGAGACCCCAGACACCACAAGAACCACAGAGACCCCAGACACCACAAGAACCACAGACACCCCAGAGACCACAAGAACCACAGGAACCACAGAGACCACAGGGACCACTGAGACCCCAGAGACCCCAAGAACCACAGAGACCTCAGACACCACAAGAACCACAGACACCCCAGAGACCACAAGAACCACAGAGACCCCAGACACCACAAGAACTACAGACACCCCAGACACCACAAGAACCACAGAGACCCCAGACACCACAGGAACCACAGAGACCCCAGACACCACAAGAACCACAGAGACCCCAGACACCACAGGAACCACAGAGACCCCAGACACCACAAGAACCACAGAGACCCCAGACACCACAAGAACCACAGACACCCCAGATACCACAAGAACCACAGAGACCCCAGAGACCACAGGAACCACAGAGACCCCAGACACCACAAGAACCACTGAGACCCCAGAGACCACAAGAACCACAGAGACCCCAGACACCACAAGAACCACAGAGACCCCAGACACCACAAGAACCACAGAGACCCCAGACACCACAGAGACCTGAATCCAGTCAGAGCTGCCCCCAGTGCGGTCTGAAGATCCCAGGGGCCCAGAGTCTGAGGGGGCCGGGGGGGTCCAGTCTGACAGTCCACAGCTCTCACAGCAAGAAGAGCAAAGCCAGCAGCAAGAGCACGTTGAACCAGCCGACTGTGAACACATCCGGAGGTAAAGACTATACTCTGACCAAATGTTGTTCAAAGTTTCGGTCTGATTTACTTTTTACTTTTTAGAACCTGGCAACACACACGTTTCCCTACAATATTATTACATGTTTTTAATTTATTATGTATTTCTGTAATTGATTTTAGTCGTCGTCTATCTCAGGGTTCCACCTTCTGTCTGTTTCAAATTTCAGACCTTTTTGGGCGCAGTGGTTAGCCGCTGGGTTTGATTCCATCTCCAGGCCTTTCTGGGTGTAGTTTGCATGTTCTCCCTGTGTCGGTGTAGGTTTCCTCCGGGTGCTTCGGTTTCCCCTACCACTAAAAACATCAGATTACTCTGTTACTGAATAAAGTTGAATTTTTTTCCTGCAGTTTGGTTGGTGCAGATTGTGAAGTTTACAACAGTTTACTACAGTCTAGCAACTATTTTAAATGTGTTGGCCTAATTACTAAGTATGTTTTAGAAAAAATGTAAACGTCAACAAAATCAAAAGTGTCATAGACTGTACTTGAACCCGAGTCCTCTCACACCAGAGTCCACCTCCTTATCATTGAGCTATAAAGCCACAGAAAGTTGTCTGGTGAACAGAGAACAAAGACCGATGAGAAGCCAATTTTCCTAACCCTGCTCACAAGTGCCTCCTGGTGGTTGTTTGGGTCATTGCAGCATCACTGGGGAAAAAATAAATAAAAGACGCATGAATCACACGTGAGTCTCGTGTGATTCACGCGTGAAAGGCGACAAAACGAAATGGGACCTACTGTACAATAGGTCTGGTATGTGGCACCTGTAGGCGGGTGCTCCCATCTCTGTGTGAAGTAAGAGACAAATGCACACAATGTTAAAGCACTTTGTAAACGGCACTATTTAAGAAAGATGACTTACTACTCACGCCTAAAGAGTTCAAATCAGTTTTTTACCTTTTTAAACAAAAACTTTGTAATTGATCAGTATCTTCATCCATAAACTTTACACAAAAGTTCACAATATTATTATTTGTTTAGTAAAGTGTGGCATCAAAAAAAAAAAAAAAATTACTGACAGGCTGCAATCTCACTCCCAGGTGGTGGGGGTGTACCCGGAAAGAGAATTACCTATGCTTTTGTATGCAGTCTTCTTTCCTCTAGAAAACGTCTTCATAGTACGGTCCAAAAGTAGCTCTTGGCCCAACGCTAAGTTCGAGATGCTGGATGGTTTTTGGACCAGTCTAGTTTAGCCGCTGTGGACTTTTGAATGCACTCGTTAAATGAATGGGGCTAGTGCAGCTAACGCATGCGCAAATGTGTTTTTTCACATTTTCCTGCCTCTGTGGATTTTGAAACTGCCCATAGACGGCGAAAGTGGTGGCACAAGATAAGCGTGACTATGTTTGTTAATATTTACAGTCTGTGGTTCAAACGCACGCCCTGAACGAGCCTGAAACTTGATGCCTAAATCCCTGTTCATGAAAGATTTTTTATTTTCTGTCAAGAGTGCCTCTGCTGATACTGACGAGCACCTGACTAAGATTGACCCACTGTAGCTCTCTCTCTCTTGACATATTATTAAAATAATTAAAATAACATTGTTTTCTTTGAGTTTCACATCTGCACATATTTTATTATCATTTTGAGTGAAACAGAAAACTCTGCAAATGCGTCTCAGGTTTTGGTGGAGGAGAAAAGTCCTGGACTCAGAGAGGAGTGAGAACAGCACTCACATTAAACCAGTGAGAGGTCCAGGTTTAGAGCCACCTGCCTCTAACTGTAAACATGTCACTGCGACTGGACACTGCACTCACTGCAGAAGAGCAATCAGGAGGTAAAAATAAAGTGCTGGATGGAACAGGTGCATGGGCCTCTGTCAGTGTAAGGACAAGGGAGTGGAGGCAAGGCAAGTTTATTTGTATAGTACAATTCATACACAAGGCAACTCAAAATGCTGAACAAGAAAGCATTAAAATCATAAATAATCACAGAACATTAAAAAGAAAGATAAAAACATAAAATCCCTCAGTTGTCAGGGAAATGTTTCCCTCAGTTGGAAAAGGATACTTAAAAATCTAATCTGGAAAAATGCTGTGACTATGAAAATAATGCTTCTGCGCGACATCAAGACCGAAAGATGCAAGACAGGAGACATTGACAAATCTCAAAACAAGATTCCTGAATTCAAGTGATAATTGCTTATTTTTAGTCTCTCCTCTCTTTGTGATTTGCCAAAGAAAGTTAGATTGGATTGATTTGTTTGTGATTCTCAGGTGTAAGAAAAAATACTCAAACGCGCCTGAATGAATCTAAAGACAAGTCGAGAAAAGCTGAGATACGTCCCCTTTAAACTACGGCCTCTTCCAATGTAAACAAGCGCACGTTACTGTCTTTTTAACCAAATAAGTCTTTGTAAAGTTTGCATCTTGAGGACTTTGAGGCTGAACTTTGCGCTAGTTTGATCAAAGTCTGAGTCCCTGTCTCTTGTTTACGGCTGCGTCCCTGTTGTTATCGCTGTGAAGTTGGGCATTAAATCAATACATCCTATAATAATAATAAATGTGTTTTCATCTATCACAGAGGCATTAGCATACGTTATGTGCACCAGGGGGTGGATCCTCCAATCCGCTGGACCCCACTCCCCGGGGGATACTGCCATTTCCTTCATTTACTTCCTTTGTGTAAACAGGATAAAACAGCTGAATTTGCATGCGCTCAGCTCTCTCCTCTGGCTCATACAGGGATGAAAAACCAGCGAATGGGAAAAACAATGCGCCGAAAACAGTTGTAAAGCATGCACTTTAGCAGACAGCGCCGGGGTTAATGCATGCAATCGCGGGCGCGGCTAATTTGGTGCAATTATGAGCTGACGGGACGCGGTGCAGGATTGGTGGCATCTGTGGCCTCTCTCCGCTCCCCGAGGAACGAGCCGTGATTAAGTAAACACCAGCACTTTTGATCACTACAACAAAGCTCTGTTGTGTTTCGGCAACAACAAATAAACATGAGAGAGATTAATTGAGGGTTAATCATGTCGTTAATCTGCCGTTTGAAGCGTTTTGACAGTGTGTTTCTGCATGAAAGAGACGGGAGCTCGGATCTTGTTTTAAGGTGTGTTACTGCACAACTCTTTGTGAGAGACACAATAGTTTAAGTTCCAGGGAAGCAGCGGATACAATCAAGAAGTCTGTGATTCATTTGGAAATTATGTTATCATAGCACCTGCATTTCTGCTTTAATGCATCTATTCAATTCAATGTGTGTTTGTATAGCCTTGATCACATTAGCAGTCAGGAGGACGGTGTTGTCATTTCCTCAACAACAGATCAGAGCAATAACAACAACAAACAACACACTCAGAGGAACCATTGGTTAATATAGAGTGGGATGTCCACTGTCCAGAAATATTAATGAATGCTCATACATCTCCTAAATCATCACTGTCCTTAGACCCTGCATTGGCAATGTAGGACTCAAAAAACCCATGGGAAAAAGGGATTAACCTCTGGAAGGCCCACATTGAGAGAGGGATCCGCTCCTGAAGGCGGAAAGGCAATAGATCCAGGACTGAGGCTGTAGACCCAGGACTGAGGCTGTAGACCCAGGACTGAGGCTGTAGACCCAGGACCGAGGCTGTAGACCCAGGACTGAGGCTGTAGACCCAGGACCGAGGCTGTAGACCCAGGACTGAGGCTGCAGAACCAGGACTGAGGCTGTAGACCCAGGACTGAGGCTGCAGAACCAGAACTGAGGCTGTAGACCCAGGACTGAGGCTGTAGACCCAGGACTGAGGCTGTAGACCCAGGACTGAGGCTGTAGAACCAGGGCCGAGGCTGTAGACCCAGGACTGAGGCTGTAGACCCAGGACTGAGGCTGTAGACCCAGGACTGAGGCTGCAGACCCAGGACTGAGGCTGCAGAACCAGGGCCGAGGCTGTAGACCCAGGACTAAGGTTGTAGAACGAGGATTGAAGGTGCTCCCAGGTGGTGTGGGGGTCTGAGGCCTCTAGATTCTAGGTCTATTGCGTAACATTTAGTAAAATTCCCATGTTTATTTGGACAGTTGTGCAGGACATGACTAAAGTAAGTACTTTTTAAGGCTGATAAAGGTCTTGTGTTGTGTGCAGATGTGTGTCTGGACCTGCTGCTGTCCTGCCTCTTCTGTCACTGCTCGGCTCTGCTCCTGGGCCTCCTGGACGCCTGCTCCTCTGGTCTCTCCTCTCTGGGCCTGGGCTGTGGGGAGGTGTGCTCCTGCTGCTGCTCCTCCGTGCAGGACGTCCCGCTGGGGGAGCTGGACTGCCACACACACTGCCACTCGGTGCTGGTCCAGTCCTGCTGCGAGCCCGTAGAGTTCCTCGAGTTCTGCCTGGAGTGTTGCCAGATCTGCCACCGGAGCTGAGGCCACGCAGAAGGACCAGAGGGAGGCTCAGAAGGGACCAGAAGGAGGCTCAAAGAAGGACCAGAAGGAGGCTCAAAGAAGGACCAGAAGGAGGCTCAAAGAAGGACCAGAAGGAAGCTCAAAGAAGGACCAGAAGGAAGCTCAAAGAAGGACCAGAAGGAGGCTCAAAAGGGACCAGAAGGAGTCTCAGAAGGGACCAGAAGGAGGCTCGGAAGGGACCAGAAGGAGGCTCAAAGAAGGACCAGAACGAGTCTCAAAGAAGGAGCAGAAGGAGGCTCAAAGAAGGACCAGAAGGAGGCTCAAAGAAGGACCAGAAGGAGGCTCAAAGAAGGAGCAGAAAGAGGCTCAAAGAAGGACCAGAAGGAGGCTCAAAGAAGGACCAGAAGGAGGCTCAAAGAAGGAGCAGAAGGAGGCTCAAAAGGGACCAGAAGGAGGCTCAAAGAAGGACCAGAAGGAGGCTCAAAGAAGGACCAGAAGGAGGCTCAAAGAAGGACCAGAAGGAAGCTCAAAGAAGGACCAGAAGGAGGCTCAAAAGGGACCAGAAGGAGTCTCAGAAGGGACCAGAAGGAGGCTCGGAAGGGACCAGAAGGAGGCTCAAAGAAGGACCAGAACGAGTCTCAAAGAAGGAGCAGAAGGAGGCTCAAAGAAGGACCAGAAGGAGGCTCAAAGAAGGACCAGAAGGAGGCTCAAAGAAGGAGCAGAAAGAGGCTCAAAGAAGGAGCAGAAGGAGGCTCAAAGAAGGACCAGAAGGAGGCTCAAAGAAGGAGCAGAAGGAGGCTCAAAAGGGACCGAATGGAGTCTCAGAAGGGATCAGAAGGAGGCTCGGAAGGGACCAGAAGGAGGCTCAAAGAAGGACCAGAAGGAGTCTCAAAGAAGGACCAGAAGGAAGCTCAAAGAAGGACCAGAAGGAGGCTCAAAGAAGGACCAGAAATAGGCTCAAAGAAGGACTAGAATGAGGTTCAGAGAAGGACCAGAAGGAGGCTTAAAGAAGGACCAGAAAGAGGTTCAAAGAAGCTCCAGAAAGAGGTTCAAAGGGCCAGTAGGAGGTTCAAAGAAGGACCAGGAGGAGGCTCAAAGACTGGACTAGGAGGAGGTTCAAAGACTGGACCAGGAGGAGGTTCAAAGACTGGACCAGAAGGAGGTTCAAAGAAGGACCAGGAGGAGGCTCAAAGAAGGACCAGGAGGAGGTTCAAAGACCAAACGGTTAACTTTGATGTCATGCATTGTGAAAGTTTTACCTGGATGTCTTTGTGGACTCTCCTGGGACTCTCTCCAAACCTTTAATTGGTTTTGTGTATAATTAATACATTGATGAGTAAAGGTTAGGAATGGGGCGTCTCATAGGACTTCAAAAAAGATGTCAATTCCTAAACAAGAGATCAGAAAATCACAGGAAATGCAATTATGACAAACACATAGAAGCCATTGGTCCAAAAAGACCGGACCAATGGCACCAATCGCTCACAGATTCTTCTGAAGGCACATCTCGAGGCCCACTGGTTGAGAAACACCGGAACAGACGATCGTAGGTGTAAGTAATATCATGTTTTTACTGAAAATGTCTGACTTTTCTTGTTATGAAAGCGTTTGTTTCCCGTGTAAAGACATTGACCCCGGGGCCTCACACACGCAGGTCTCAGTTCGACACAGTTCTCGAGTGATTGTCGCTTTGACTTTTCAATCTTTGCCGTAGAAAAACACGGCAACAACAGCGCTGTCATCTCCTCCTCCGCTCTTTCTACGTATTTGTCACATAAAACAACATGAAAGCGCCTTTATTTCTCTTTATCTCCGAGATTGAAAGCGTTTTACTTAGAAGTGGCGCAGAGGAGGCAGAGTAAACAGCCAAAAATACGACGCGCTGTCAGGTGGGAGAGGGGGTTGGATCCAAGTATGTGATTCTCAAACATGTTTAGATCCGGGCGCGACGTGCAGCGGCTCTGACAGGTCATTTTCAGCACGTATATCGACAGCAGCAAATAAATATGACTTTGTTCCACTTGTCCTGCGCAATTTGTTTTCGACCCTTTAGACACAACTAAAACACAGGCTACGGTGAAGAGATAGATACTTTATAGATCCTCGTAGGAGAAATTCAGGTGTCCAGCAGAAAAATCAAATCCTTAAAAACAAACAAAACAAAATTGATCATTCTAAAAAGCTGACACTGATAATAATAAGAAACAGTTCTTCAGGTCACAGCAGCAGAGGTGGAGCCGCTTGGTTCTCTCTGCTCTGCTCCAGAGTCAAATGCCAAATACTTCTTTAGCATTTTTCAAAAAGTTTGCATTCCTCCAGTGGATTTTCTCCTGACCCACTTGGTTCGAACCCTGAATCCTCTCTGCTCTGGTCTGGACCAGTGTAAAACCATGAACACTGTACTGCAGCAACATCTTAGGCAGAAAAAAGTAAGAAAATTAACAATTGTAAAGCGCAAAACAACTGTTTTAAATAAATGTAAGATTGTAAAAGTCACTAACAATAGTAACAAAGTCATTTCGGTCACAGACGCTGGTGATGAGCGGCTTCCTCTGGTTGGTGTTTACAGAGTCTGTTTTGTTCCGACCATTTTCTCTGCTTTGGTTCAGCGTGAAATGCTGAATTCTTGTTTAGCGATTAAAACAAAAAAAAAGTCATTCTTCCAGTGGATTTCTGCTTGATCTGTTTGGTTGGGACCATCCTCTCTGCTCTGGTCTGGATCAGTATAAAACCATGAACACTGAACTGCAGAAACATTTACAGCCAGAAAAAAAAGCAAGAAACTGTTTCAGAGCAACAACTCACTGTCGTTTCCAGAGTATTCAAAGGTTAAAAATAGGAAAAGAGGACTTCATCTGCTGTGAGTTGAGGGTGTTCAGGCAGTGGCTGCAGCAGAGGTCTCCAACCTCCCGCTCACTAAAGAATATTGTATGTGTCACATGATGAAAACTTTAGAAAATGTCTCCTAGCTTTGTGCACTACTGCATTAAACAGCTATAACTGTGGCCGGAGCTGCCCTGAGGCACTCTGACAGAAGAGAGGTAGAAGAGACCAGTCTGTGCCACGGGCCTCTCCGACCACCACCAACCACTGCCTCTCTTCTGACAGTGTGTCCCAGGGCAGCTGTGGCTACAGTAGTAGTTTATCACCACTGCGTCCAAAAAAGCACTCAATAAAACTCATTGCATTAATAAAAAAGGTGAAAGTCCATTTACTGTAATTCCACTTAAAATGTGAAACTTCTGAATGACGTTGAACTCAAAGTGTGAAATGTCCAGCCTTTGTTTGTAAGAATGTTGATAATAGAAAGCTGTGAAATCTCCAAAAACAATTAGAAATTTGATGATTATGGCTTACAGTCCATTCAAAATATAAGATAAGATATATTCTAACAAACAACGAGTCTATGTTGAGCCCAGTTTCTCTACTCTACTCTAGTATGTAAGTAAGTAATCTTTATTTATATACCGCCTTTCACAGACCAGAGTCTCAAAGCGGTTTACGTTTGTTTTTTTTGGGCACTTGTCTCTCGCTCCTCACAGAGACGGGAGCGGGGCCAGTACAGGAGGCACAGGCCAGACCTGTTGTACATGTTTTTAGTGGTAGGGGAAACCGGAGTACACGGAGGAAACCTACGCAGACACGGGGTGAACATGCAAACTCCACTCAGAAAGGCCCTGGTCCGACCGGGATTCCAACCCAGGACCTTCTTGCTGAGAGGCGAGAGTGCTATCCACTCAGCCACCGTGCCGCCCCAACCTTCCCTACCCTACCCTACAGCACTCTGGCCAATCACTGTCAGTCAGAACACTTTAGTACCAACTCGGCCTGGATAGAACCAAGAGGGACTAAAGAAGGACCTGGTACTGGTCACACCGGAGTAGGG
The DNA here is from genome assembly GCA_964034765.1 of Knipowitschia caucasica. Lineage (NCBI taxonomy): Eukaryota > Metazoa > Chordata > Actinopteri > Gobiiformes > Gobiidae > Knipowitschia > Knipowitschia caucasica. The sequence goes on along the minus strand of OZ035842.1, from coordinate 6,165,783 downwards.
TAGAGTAGAGTAGGGCCGTTGGAATAAGGGTTTTGGTTTCAAAGTTTAAGTTGAATTAAAGAAATAAATACACTTTTGATTGTAATATTCCTAGTTTCACCTGTGTGTGTGTGTATGTGTGTGTGTATATGTGTGGGACAAATGTGTATCTTTATAAATGATGCTCATCTTCAAACCTAATTGCGCTCATGCTTTTGAAAGATCCAGTAACGAGCCACGATCGTTTCATCGGCGCTTTCAAAATAACTCATCCTTTATTCGTCCTTTGTCTCCGCGCCGTGCTGCTAAAGTCTCCGCGCCGCGCTGCTAAACTGCTTTGACAACAGCTCTAACCTCCTCAATCAAAAGCAGCCCAACGTGCGCCGCGAGAATTGTCTTCCATTAGAAAAAAAACACACATATACAGAGAATAATAAAACAGCTAATAGTCAAGTCTGTCACAAAACAAAAATAAACGCATCGCCATTTGAATATCTGAGAGGCGGCTGCGACGGCGGATCAAAGGGACCGCAGACACATGAGAAAGGCCATTAGAATACATCCTAAAGCAGATGTTTGGATCCTGAGTGAAGCCGAACACATCAAAACACCGATAATGAGCCGTGGGTTAAGATACAGAGAGACGGAGGCAGACGGAAAGATATGGCAGAGTTTCAGGAGAGAAGCCGCAGCGATCGGGTAATGCACACGGGGTTATGTAGCAGGGGTGTCCAGACATTTGAGTCAGAGGCGGAGGTTAGAGCAGGTGCGTCAAACCCAGACCCATGGGACGAATACAACACGCAAGACAATGTTCAGTGGCTTATCGTTATACAGTAATTTGCAGCTTTGATATGGGATACTATGGCATGTTATACTTCATTTTAAAGCTTATTCTCTCAGGAAGACAACTATATAATCTAGACCTGTTCTAAAACTCTAACTAAAATTAAAAACTGATTAGAAGTTAAGGTTATATTTTTTATTATAGTAATCAGTCTTCAATTACATTACATTGTTTTGGTTGAATGCAAACTTATAGTAAACTAATAACCTAACTCATGACAAAAAACAAAAATATAAATAAAATGATAATAAAGGAAAACCACTTTTATACTTTTGGCCCCGACCACCTCATTTTTAAGTTTGGCCCCCGACAAAAAATAATTTAAAATGCCAGCTTTAGAAGAGAATTTTTTACAGAACAATGGTGCGGTGGTTAGTGCTTGTGCTTCCCAGCAAGAAGGTCCTGGGTTCAATTCCACCTCCATGCATTTCTGTGTACATTTTGCATGTTCTCCCTGTGCACTGTAAACCCTAACTTCAATCTTACTTCAGATATCAAAGTTATTTTAAAACGATTTTTCCCAGTAAGTAAATAATACTTGTTTATTGTTAGTATATTTAATGCTTGGCTATACCTCTCAGGGCCTTCTTTGAATCGAGCTGTCTCTGTTTAAGTAAGTGCTGAAGAGGGTTGAAAATGTTGGGTATCTTGAAAGCAGGACGGCACTGTGGCTGAGCGGGTAGGACCTTCGCTTCTCAGCAAAAAAGGTTCTGAGTTTGAATCCCAGTTGGAGCAGGGCCTCTCTGATATATGTATAAGGCCTCTCGGCCCCCACTACCACCTTCCTCCTCCACTCCAGCACCGGGTGAGTACTGTGGTGCAAACACTGACCCCTGTCCGTCTGGCAGTGTAATACCAGTCCTGCCACTGAACGGTGCTTACTCAGCCATGCATCTGGAACTTAACAAAGTAAAACAGAGTTCACTTTTTAAACCAATAGAGACTGTGTGTGTTCCTCGCACCGGCTCAGAAATGTGTTTTAATTTGAATAAACACAAATATAACAGAAGGACAGCAGTTAGACGGTCCAACTCAGGAAATCTAATTCCAATTCTTTGTAGTCAATCAACTAAACCCACTGACACTGACATTATTTTTAACCTTGCTCTGCTTAATGTCAGATCACTATGCAATAAATCCTTTTTAATTAATAATTTTATCTGTTCTTATGATCTTGACTTTATGTTTATGACTGAAACTTGGCTTGACCATAATACAGAAAATGCAGTTTTAATAGAAACAACACCACCAAATTTCAAATTTGAATCAGAAATTCGAGAAAATAAAAGAGGAGGAGGCACAGCAGCAGTTTTTAAAGATTGTATTGTCTCCCATAGAGTACCTCTTGGGAAATTTTCCTCATTTGAGTATGTCTCTTTTAAAAATAGAACAAAAACAATCTTCTATTCTTATTATTGTTGTGTACAAGCCGCCACAGTCATGTCATAGTTTCACTGATCATTTCACCGAGTTGCTTTCAGTTGTGTGCACAGACTTTGATAGTTTAGTCGTCATAGGTGATTTTAATATACATGTAGATAACGTTAATGATAGATGCGCGAAAGAGCTGAGCTCTGTGCTGGAAACCTTTGGTCTCACTCAACATGTGAGTGGCCCCACCCATAGCAGAGGACACACTCTCGATCTGCTAATTACTAAAGGGGTTAATATCTCAAATGTAAATGTGGCCAATGTTGCTCTGTCAGATCATTTCTGTGTATTTTTTGATATGTGTCTCAATAGTAAAGCACGAGCTGAATCCTCAATTGTTAGAAGAAGAAGACACATAAACAAAAATACAGGTGAACTTTTCATGGGGATGATAAACTTTGATAACACGTTGTGTTCTACTGTGGATGAATTACTTAACTCTGTCACCTCTAGTGTTTTGGATGTTCTGAACACGATTGCTCCTGTAAAGGTCAAAATTGTTACAAATAAGCAAAAGGCGCCATGGACAAAAGCAGACTCTGTCAGGGCACAGAAGAGAGAGTGCCGGAGAGCCGAGCGGAAGTGGCGAAAGTCAAATCTCCAAGTTGACCATGAGATCTTCAAAGATGCATTGTGCAAGTTCAACAGTGTGCTACGTAGAACGAGGGAAACTTATTTTTTCGAAACAATCGAAGGTTGTAGTGGCAATCTACGCGTTCTGTTCTCAACGGTAAATAAATTGACAAATCCCCCTGTTAAGATGCCATCAGAGCTTACCTCCAAAACCAAATGTAATGAGTTTGCAGAGTTTTTTAATGACAAAGTCCAAGGCATCAAAAATGCCATCACCTCCACAGTAGAAATTACAATCCAACACCCAGTGAAGCTTTTTGGGCTGACACACTTTGCACCAGTACAAAATGAAACTGTCCAAATGATAATTACAAGTCTGAGTTCTTCTACATGTAGCCTGGATGTATTACCTCCTAGATTTCTTAAATCTGTTCTGAGCAGTCTTTTACCTTCACTCACGCATATAGTAAATATGTCTCTTGAATCTGGAACATTCCCAATGGCCCTGAAAACGGCAGTCATCAGACCCCTCCTAAAAAAGAGGAGTCTGGATGCCTTGGCACTTAAAAGTTATCGGCCCATTTCAAATCTGCCTTTCATGGGTAAAATTCTAGAAAAAGTTGTCTATCAACAACTTACAGAATTTTTAATAATCAATCACTCTTTTGATATGTTCCAGTCTGGTTTTAGACCCCACCACAGCACAGAGACCGCTCTAGTGAAGGTAACAAATGACATCAGACTTAACACTGACGCAGGAAAAGTCTCAGTTCTTATCCTGTTAGATTTGAGTGCTGCTTTCGACACTGTCGATCATGGTATCCTCATTCAGAGACTTGAGGACTGGGTTGGTGTTTCTGGAACAGCCCTAAGCTGGTTTATATCCTACCTACAGGACAGAAAGTATTTTGTGGAGATCGGAAACTGTGTCTCAGACCATCTGGCCCTGACCTGCGGAGTGCCACAGGGCTCAATCCTGGGGCCTCTCCTGTTTAATATTTACATGCTGCCTCTGGGTAGGTTAATACACAGTAATAACGTGTCCTATCACAATTACGCTGACGATACTCAGGTCTATGTGTCCCTGACAGCAGGAGAACATGGACCAGTGGACTCGCTCCTTCACTGTATCCAACAGATCAGTGATTGGATGCAAAATAACTTTCTCCAGCTAAACACAGAAAAAACTGAAATTATTGTTTTCGGACCTCAGAAACAAAGAGAGAGCGTTATCTGCCACCTCCAGTCTCTCTCCCTGAAACCCTCAACTCAGGTCAGAAATCTAGGAGTAATAATGGACTCAGACTTGAATTTCAATAGCCACATATCATCTGTGACATCATCAGCTTACTTCCACCTAAGAAACATTGCTAAAATTAAAAACATTGTGTCTAAAGCAGACTTGGAGATTCTTATCCACGCATTTGTCTCCAGTCGATTGGACTACTGCAATGGCTTGTTCACAGGTCTCTCTAAACAAGCGGTAAAACAGCTGCAGTACATCCAAAATGCTGCAGCTCGAGTCCTGACTAGAACCAGGAAGTACGACCACATTAGTCCGGTCCTCAGGTCTCTGCACTGGCTTCCTGTGGCTCAGAGAATAGATTTTAAAGTAGCTTTACTTGTGTACAAGTCTCTCCATGGCCTCGCACCAGGGTACATCCGCGACATGTTGGTGCCATATGAACCAACTCGGGCTCTGAGGAGCACAGGGACTGGACTTCTGTTAGTGCCAAGAGTCGGAACTAGACATGGGGAGGCTGCGTTTCAGATTCATGCAGCTAGAGTCTGGAACCGTCTTCCCGAGAGTGTGAGACAGGCGTCTACTCTGGCAGTTTTTAAAACTGAACTGAAAACAGTTCTTTTTAGCTGTGCATACAAGTGAATGATTTTACATTTGTTTTTATCTTTAATCTTTTTAATGCGCTATGATTATTTATGATTATTTATGATTGTAATCCCTTGTGTGATTTTAATTTTTTACGGTTTTTAACTACTTATGTGATTTTATATATCTTGTGCTCTTAATCTGTCTTTTTATGTTTACTTAAATTCTAATGTTTGATGATTTATGCATGATGTTATATGGGTTGTGAGGCGCTTTGCGTTGCCTTGTGTAGGAAAGGCGCTCTATAAATAAACGTTGATTGATTGATTGATAAGTTGAAATCACAGTCAAACTCGAGGAATTCAAGTGAAGTTATGTGCAATTTATTTCCAAAGTATACTTTACTTGCCAGGGTTTACAGTGTGCGTAGGGTTTCCTCCAGGTGCTCCAGTTTCCCCTACCACTGAAAACATGTACAATAGGTCTGGCATACGTGATGACCTCACTCCCATCTCTGTGTGGAGTGAAAGACAATTTCCCAAAAAAAATCTGTGAAAGGCGCTATATAGATTACTTACCTACTTAGTTCAGCAGACCCGGATTGTAAAACTGTTTTGTCTTTAAAAAGTGTATAGCGTGGGGAAAAGTATTTAGTTACTCAAAAAGATGGGAGGCCTCTACTTGTCATACCTCAAGGCAAAATGAGTGATAAAAATCCAGAAAATTAAAAGCAAATTATAATTGAGAAGAAGTATTTAGCCAATAAAAAAAGTCCATCTCGATACTTTGTTACAGACTCTTTGTTGGCAGCGACAGAGGTGAAAAGTTTCATGTACGTTTTCACACTGTAGCTGGAATTTTGGCTCATTCCTCACTGCATCTTCAAAGCACTCCAAAACGTGGCTCTATTCATTCTGTCCTTCACACGGATCAATCGTCCTGGTCCCTTTGCAGAAACACAGCCCCAAAGCATGATGTTTCCACCCCCTTGCTCAACTCCTCGTGTTTGGAGAAGAAAGAATGCCAGGAGACTATATGTTTGAATTAAAGTTGTCTTTCTGTGCAAACAACTGAAAGACTGTGTTGTCTTTTTAATGTACTGTGATTATTTATGATGTTATTGCCTTCTGGGAGTTTCTGTTTGGTTTTGTTCAACACTTTGAGTTTCCTTGTGTATATGAACTGTGCTTTACAAATAAAGTTGTTTCAGTCCATTAAATTGTCTTAATTAGCTTTGGCACTATGATGCAGACTATTGAAGTTCAGTTTCCCCACTCAAATGAACCAGAAATACATACATGTCATTGGCAAAAGTACAAACTTGACTTTTTACCACATATTCACGACACAAAACCACAGTTAGAGTTTAAACCATTTTATTTACAGCTTTAAAATGTTCTGTACCGAACAGGCGTCCGTAGTTTTTCAGTTTGTTAAAATTCTGGTAGTGTAACACGTCCCCTTTAAGTGGCCGGAGAGTGTCCAGCTCGTCAGCTTCAAGTATTGGTCAAAAAACAACAACAAATAAATAACTTTACAAGCAATACTCAGATCTATTGCACCGGTCCATGGCACGTACCACGCGGCTCCTCGTGGCGTATCACCAAATAGAGAAATAATGCCAACAATACTCATAAAACAAGACAGTATTTACAAACCTCAGACCTGGATGAAACTGCAGGGGGCGCTCCACACGTAAAGGGAGTCCAAACAATACTGTTAAGGTCTGTACTGCAGTAATAAGACGTTAGAATGGAGCCCTTTTCTCCTGAGTGGTTAAGTGCTATGTGCTACAGATGCCCAGGTTCACACACGTCCACAGAGTAATTATATGTTTGATTTGGTGTAAAAAACCACACACAATAACACACACAAAACATGAACATATTATAAAGTCATTGTTATTACTCAAACGGAACAAAAGCTGGGGTATCTAACTTTTTTTTTAACTTGAATGAATAATAGTTTTTGATTTTCCCAACAGATAAACTACAAGATGTGAACAAATCAGGCCAAATACAGTATTGTCTGAATCATATCAGAAAATATTCAATCTTTTACATACTTCTTGAAGAGCCCTGTGAGTCACTATTTGACATTTTGGGCTGAGCTGATTGGTTGAGTGAGGGTGGTCCTCTCGTTTTCCTGGAGATAGAAGCAGCCTGTTTTTAGATCCAGTGACATGGACTACATCGTTCCGTTTTTTGAGGTTTGAAAATTAGGTACCCCAGCTTTAATTTTCAGTCGTCGTTCTTTTTGTATAGATAGACAGAGATATAATGTTTTTCTTAGTTTAACTCATCACTTGTTGATAATCTTGGAAAATATACCCTGAAAACATTTGGATAATAGCAAGAGTAATCTATGTCATAAATATATATTTGTATAATCCCATGAAACCCCCAAAATACAGACATTTCTCTTGAATTAGACTCATTTCAGTATAGAATATATGTTCAAGTTGGCCTATTCATAGTAATTTCTCATACAAAAACATATTTCGGTGAGTTCATAAATGGCTGGACTTATGATCGCAGAAGTATTGTACAGCTCCAGTAGAAAATGAGACGACGAGTTGAAATAGCAAAAATATAGCAGCCATCTTTCGCTTCAAAAATATATTTAGTTTTTTGTGCTTTAGTCCCTTCTGCCCTTGATTGACCCGTGTGTTCTCCCGTCTCTGATCTCTGACCTGGAGCTTCAGATGTGGTAGTTCTTCTGCAGCACCGTCAGATACTCGTGCTTGGCTCTGCTCACCGGGTCCAGGGCCGATCCCACCGGAGAGAGACGGGCCGAGGCCAGGTCCAGCTCCGCGGTGGCTGAGGACCAGAGGGAGGGCATTTACAACGTGGTCAGATTCAGATTCACTTTAATTGACAGAAAAAAACCACAGTGGAATAACTGTGCGAGACTACCCCAGTGTGCAAGAGTTTAGCATCGAAAGAATATATGGATCTAGAACTCTCCTCCACACTCAAAAAACAAAAGATTACATGTTGGATAATACCTTGTAATATTTTAGGTGTATTCTATTCTGTATTTTTTATATTATGTGTGATGTTTTTATTCTTTTGCCTGGTGTCCTTGGGTGTCTTGAAAGGCACCATGAAATAAAATGAATTATTATTATTATTAATTATAATTTTTGTGTTACGGCCCTTTTCCTCGACCTCAGGCAGGCATGAAGTATTAACACAAATAACAAACAGCCCTGATTATAAAACACTGAGACTGGATTATGGTGTGACAGCCTCAAAAACCTTGTACAAAAGCAGAATTATAAATCTACAGAATGTAAGTAATGCTTATTTATATAGCGCATTATACAGACCAAGGTCAGCCAAAGCGCTTTACAAATGTATTTTTCCATTATCTCTACACGGTGATGACAGGACCATCAAAGCCTCTGACCAAATACCATTCACTCACTCGTTCATTCATATTGTGCATGTTTTTAGTGGTAGGGGAAACCGTAGCACCCGGAGGAAACCTACGCAGACATGCAAACTCCAAACAGAAAGGCCTGGAGGTGGAATCGTACCTAGGATCTTCTTGCTGTGAGGCACAAGCTCTAACCGCTGCGCCACCGTGCCGCCCAGATTAGGGTGTACCACAGATTTGCAGCCCTCTGATTGGTCTCTGTCTCAAATCTACAAGTAACCCCTGTTGTGTCTCTGTAAGTATGTTTTGGACCTGCATTTGTCGTTGTAAATGTTATTACGAAGGTTTCTCACTCACCACTTCTCAACTCCTTCGATATGTTTCTGTCCAACTCAGTTCTCATCTGAAAACATAAACAACACATTATTATGAAGGACACTGTACCGAAGAGCAAACACATGAGCTGCAGCTGGAGTTCATGATTCTGATGCAGGGAACATGCATTCACTGCTGCCATCTTTAAAGACACATTCTTTAAAGATTCCCGAGCGTCAGAGATGGAGGCGACTGGTGCTGTCACAGTATAAGCTCAGTATGGGTAACATCCAGGGTCCATTCAAGTGGATGTAAATAATATACCTTAAATGTGACGCTATTTCAGAAGTAATCAAACTGAAATTAAAGCAAGATTTTCCTTTGTGTTGGTCATAGCTCATTTGTGAATCTCAGAAATGGGAGAGACCTGTGGGGCTGGACCTGTGTGGGTTTCCCTGAGACTCACAGCAGCTGAAGTCGGAGGCCACAGCGTGATCCAGTGATAAATTACTATTAGTTGCGTTTTTTTCTTTATAAACAACAACAATTTCTTAGTATTTACTAGAGCAGTCATTTAGAGTGACGATAAAAAATGTATAATCAGTGCTATAAAACATATTCACTTTAGTAGAATTATGGAGGTCACATTTAAAGTTAATGGGCCTCATTCACGAACGGTTCTTAGGAACAGATTTGTACGTAAATCCTACTTACGCGGTTTTTACGAAGAAAGTGGCATTCACGAATATTTCTTGTAACCAGAATTTCTCTTGGGCAAGTACAAATCCTACGAGTCCTCAGGAGCACTCGTACGCATTCAGTGCCGACATGTTCACACGCCGGGGTTGTCTTCTTTGGTGAAGTTGAATAAAAATACAACATTCCAGTGATATGTCCGTCATATCGATGTATGTATTTATTTATTTGTAGTAATCTTTATTAGTAATCTTTATTTATATACCGCCTTTTTCACTGCAGATCTGGCCTACTTTTTAATTCATTTTGAAATGAAATGTGCCAACGCTTTATCAAATACATTGGAAATCTTGCCGTGTATTAGTGACCCCTTCCTATTTATAGGGGGCATTTCTTTATCCACGGGCCACAGAACAACGGCATATATACTGCTGCTGCAGGAGGTTCTATTTCATATGTTGCTTCGCCCTTTAGGCTTCGCTAATGCATATCTCTCGGAAGCATCGCTTGAACGCTTCCCGCCCTGAGAAGATCAAACGATCCACCCTCCAATCACCTTCACGTCCTGGCGTAGGCCAGTCCCCTATAAATAGGGCCATGCACCACAGCTCTTCTCCTTTCTCTCTCAGCTTGCCTAAGAGAAGCTTCGATTCATTTGCTAGGATGTCTTCAAGCAAGATCCCCGCGCCTGAGAACTTGCCACCCTCCGGTGTCAGGCTGCGGATCTGCGACTTGTGCCCAGCGGCACTCTCCCAGACTGACCGCCACGAGTCCAGCGTCTTCTGCCTGGGCTGGCGTCGTGCCGCGGGAGAAAGCCCCAGATGTGTGGCTTGTCTCGCCGTGGATTATTTATGCCGTATAGAGTGGTGCCCTTGGTGGCATCGCTCATGGTGTGCTACCCTCTATCCACGCTGAACAGACGTATAGCTAATACACCACAGATGGTTGTCCTAGCTTAACACATCACTTTGCTCGCTTCATCCCTGGAGTGTCAAGCGCGTGACAAGCAGAGGAGCAGCAGCCACCCCGGCTTTGCAGCTGCAAGGAGGGGAGGGAAACGCTTTAATAAAGGCCATCATCAGGCCCGTTACTCCCTCAAAGAGAACACTTCTTTCCCCTTTTCCTTATCCTCAGCGCTTGGCCAACGCTGCTCATCTGCCAAGTGCCTGGAGCCTCTCTCAGCGCGCCTCTCGTGCGCGCGCTGGAGGCATGCTCCGGGACCGCTGTGCGCTCCCCGTGCCTTTGCCTCTCTTGGGCAGAGAGTGCGCGGCTGCACGCTACCCTCCTACGCTCTCTGTGCGCCACGAGCACCAGCTCACAGCTGTCCTGCCCTCACGCTGCTACCCGGTAAAAGCCAGGGCCGCAGCTAGGGCTCAGACCTTTTTCCAGCGGCCCCCCACTATCCAGAGCAATGAGTGGTACTGCTCTCCCCCCCCCCTCCTCAGTCCACAGTGTTGGGGAGCGGGGGCTCGGCTCCACGTAAGCGCAGCACACCTGCCCTCACGTGGCCACCCAGAAAAAGGGCCCAGGGCCGCAGCTAGGGCCCAGCCCTCTTCCCAGGGCCCCCCCCACTGCAAAAAGTGGGACTGCTCGGCCCCCTATCAGTCCACAGTGTTGGGGAGCGGGGGCTCGGCTCCACGCGGCCACCCGGAGAAGGGCCCTGGGCCGCAGCTAGGGCCCAGCCCTCTTCCCAGGGGCCCCCCCACTGCAAAAAGGTGGGACTGCTCGGCCCCCTCTCAGTCCACAGTGTTGTGGAGCGGGGGCTCGGCTTCACGTAAGCGCAGCACACCTGCCCTCACGCGGCCACCTGGAAAAAGGCCCAGGGCCGCAGCTAGGGCCCAGCCCTCTTCCCAGGGGCCCCCCACTGCAAAAAGTGGGACTGCTCGGCCCCCTCTCAGTCCACAGTGTTGTGGAGCGGGGGCTCGGCTTCACGTAAGCGCAGCACACCGGCCCTCACGCGGCCACCTGGAAAAAGGCCCAGGGCCGCAGCTAGGGCCAAGCCCTCTTCCCAGGGGCCCCCCACTGTAATAAGTGGGACTGCTCGGCCCCCTCTCAGTCCACAGTGTTGGGGAGCTGGGGCCCGGCTCCACGTAAGCGCAGCACACCTGCCCTCACGCAGACACCCGGAAAAGGGCCTAGGGCCGCAGCTAGGGCCCAGCCCTCTTCCCAGGGGCCTCCCACTGCAATAAGCGGGGCTGCTCGGCCCCCTCTTAGTCCACAGTGTTGGGGAGCAGGGGCTTGGCTCCACGTAAGCGCAGAACACCCGCCGTCACACGGCCACCCGGGAAAAGGCCCAGGGCCGCAGCTAGGGCCCAGCCCTCTTTCAAGGGGCCCCCCACTGCAATAAGCGGGACTGCTCGGCCCCCTCTTGGTCCACAGTGTTGGGGAGCAGGGGCTCGGCTCCACGTAAGTGCAGCACACCTGCCCTCACGCGGCCACCCAGAGAAAGGCCCAGGGCCGTAGCTAGGGCTCAGGCCTTTTTCCCACGGGCCCCCCACTATCCGATGCCTCCCCAGGATGGGACATCTGTGGGCGGACCAGGCCTTTCTCCCTCCTCCCATCTCGCTGTGCTTCCCTTGACCCATGTTGTCACTGTATCGGAACAGTCGGGGCTCCGGGGAACTCTGTGGATACACAGAGTGCTGAGTCGGGGCTATGCTCTCCAGTTCTCCTGGCGGCCCCCTCCTTTCTGCGGCATTCTCCAGACAGGGCTAGGCAGCCCGGAGAACGCCGTGGCGCTTCACAAGGAGGTCAACACGCTTCTGCAGCGCCGGGCGGTAGTGGAGGTAGACCCGCTCAGGACAGGGACAGGGTTTTACTCTCCATACTTCATAGTCCCCAAAGAATAAAAAAAAAAAAAAAAAAAAAAAAAAAGTGCGGAGGGGTGCGGGCCATGCTGGACCTGCTCGTCCTCAATGGCTGCATAGCCAAGCGACTGTTTCGCATGCCCACAGTAAACAGCTACTCCTGAGCATCAGGCCCGGGGACTGGAGGTCCTCCGTGGACCTCCACGACGCGAATTTTCACAAACCCATTGCACAGGGGCACAAGAAGTTCCTCCGGTCCCCCACTCGGCTACTCCCTAGCCCCCCCGCACCTTCTCCAAGTGTGTGGAGGCGGCGCTAGAACCCCTTCGGCGTCAGGGCCTCAGGACACTGACGTATATCAACGAATGGTGATCCTGTCCTCCCGGGAGGATGCGCAGGATCAAACGTTCAGAGTGTTAAACCACGTGCCCACCTAGGGTTTGTGATCAATAGGGACAAAAGCTCCCTGTGCCCGGCCCAGGAGATCTCGTATCTGGGACTAGGCTTGAATTCCAGGAGAATGACGGCTTCACTCTCGCCAGAGAGAGAAGCGGCGGTTCAGAACCTGGGCCGGATCGTTCTGGGTGAACCTCAGGTGCAACCGCGGCAGATCCAGTCTCTCTTGGGCATGATGGCAGCGGCCCATCCAGTGGTGAGACTGGGGTTGCTGCACATGCGATATCTCCAGAGGTGGTTCTCACACCTCAGGGGCTTATCACGGAGGGAGCGACTGTCGTTGAGGGCTCAGAACGACGTCGCCTTCTGGCTGTCCCCAGGTCGACTCCAGGAGGGAGTTCAAATGGGTGTTGTGGACCACCACATCAAGGTCTTCACGGACGCCTCACTGAGTGGTTGGGGAGGCGTGCTCGGCCACCACTCGACAGGAGGCGTTTGGTCCTCCCCCTTGGGGCACATCAACCTCCTGGAGTTGGAGGCGATGCGGTTGGTGCTGGCCCATTTCATGACCAGACTGGAGGGCCAACAGGTGATTGTTCGGACGGACAACACCACTGTGGCAGCATATCTGAACAGGCATGAGGGGACCAGGTCCCCCGCCCTTCACAAGCTGGCAGTGGAGGTTCTTCTGTGGGCGGACATTCACCTAGCCTCTCTGAGGGCCCGTCATATCCCAGGCGAGCGTAACGTGGCCGCCAACAGGATGTCCAGGGGCGAGGCCTTGCGGGACGAGTGGGGTCTCGCCCCAGCGGTCGTGGCAGAGGTCTGGCTCCGGTTCGGGACACCGGTGGCCGACTTTTTCCCAAATGCAGAGAACGCACAGTGCCCACTCTGGTTCTCGCTCAGGTCCAGCAACGAGCCCCCTCTCAGGGTGGACGCCATGGCGCACCGGTCGTGGCCCAACGGTCTCCTCTACGCCTTCCCGCCTCGCCGGCTCTTGGCAGCCCTGCTTTACAGGGTGAGGACGGAGGAGTCTCCATCCTGGGGTGGCGCCGGACAGCCCGGGAGCCAGGTGCTATCCGGACCTGGTGAGCATGGCGCTCAGTCCGCCTTGGCCCGTTCCGGACCGTCCTGATGCTCTGAGACAGGCAGGGGGAGCCCTTTACTCACGCCCTGTCCTGGGAAGCAGGCTCATGTTGAGCCTTGGTCTCCCTCCCTCAGTGGTCGCTACTATTCAGGGTGGGAGGGCTACATCCACCACCAAAGCGTATGAGGTTCGCTGGAAACTCTTCGCCTCTTGGTGCGTGGACAGATGGTCCAACATCCCTCCATCCAGGAGGTCTTGGCTTTTCTCCAGTTCTTGCTGGAGAAATGGAAGGGCGGCCGCCACTCTGGGTGTGTTCGCGGCGGCCATTACCACTGGGCACGAAGGGGTTTGGTAGCCACTCTGCGCGGTTCCTACGAGGGGCCCGCAGGATCAGGCCTCCCCTCCGGCGGTCGGCTCCGTCTTGGGACCTTCAGGTGGTCTTGGCTGGCCTTTCAGGGCCTCCATTTGAACCCCTGGACAATGCGACCATTGCCTCATTGTCCTACAAAACGGCATCGTTGTGGGCGTGGGCTTCGGCCAAGAGGCCGCCTTTTCCGTGCAGCCGTCTTGTTTGTCCCTCCCCGATCGGGAGGGCATGATGGACATGGCACTTCGGTGGAGGAGATCTGCAGAGCGGCGTCTTGGTCCTCCTCCTCGACTTTTGTGCAGTTTTACCTACTGGAGGTGGCCTGAGTGAGTGCAGGGCGGCCCTAGTTCCTCCTTCGACAGACCTCGGTGAGAACTGGTCTGCAGGGGGGGGGGTTGTGTGGAGAGGTGTTGGCGCTCTTGGGAGAGGCGGCCAGGACACCTCTGCAGTAAGGATAGGCGCTCTTGGGAGAGGCGGCCTAGGCCCTTCTGCAGTCTGCTTTACACTCCTGGGGATCAGGCGCTCTTGGGAGAGGCTGCCTGCCCAGGTTTGTTCTGATTTTTTTCCTGCTTTGCAGGTTGGAGAATGCGTGGGCACTCTTGGGAGAGGTGGCCCAGCATCCCTTTCTCTATGGCTCGTAGGACCTCCGTCTCTACCGCTTGGTTGCGGTATGAGCACGTGGGTCACGAGTTTGCTCCAATCACCGGAGTTCATGCCTGCTGGGAGTACATCGGTCTGGGCTTCACTATGTTATGCATTAGCGAAGCCTAAAGGGCGAAGCAACATACAGTATGAAATAGAAACCCCAGTTACTTAATGTAACTAAGGTTCTATGAATATGTTGCAAAGCCCTTTAGCTTCGAGCCCAGCAGGCCTGCCCTCTCTTATTCGGCTTAGTTCGAAAGGAGAAGAGCTGTGGTGCATGGCCCTATTTATAGGGGACTGGCCTACGCCAGGACGTGAAGGTGATTGGAGGGTGGATCGTTTGATCAGGCCCGGACTGGCCATCGGGAGCATCGGGAGATCTCCCGGTGGCCTGGGCCTGCCCTATCATCACGGTCTTTTTTTTTTTTTTTTATTTAATTTCATCCTCACGGTCTTTGCAAACTCCTACCCTGCCTGGTGGCCTGGTCCAATGAGCAAGGCCCAGGCCAAAGCCAGTGTTGCGCGTGAACGAGTTCAAAAGAACGCGTTCATTGAACACGCTCATTTTTTTGTGAACGTTGAACTGAACGCAACACATTTTTTAATAAAGAACTTGAACGTGAATTAGTTCATATTATGTGTCATGAACGGCAGACAATTTGTTTTCCATTTAAAACTGAGTGAAATCTGTTTTCTCTTTTGAAACGCAACGAGAGAAAGTTCCTCCCTCCTGTATTCTCCGCACTGTTTCCGCCGAAAACTAAAAATCCCTACGGTTTCCACCGTCTGTGAACGCACCCCAACTCAGTGTACTTGCGGTGCGGCGCTATATGCTAGTGCTATTCATTGGTTGTTGGACTCACATGTGCCGTGATGAAAACACAGGGGTAAGTCAGTGACACAGGGCCGTTTACATTTGACATAAAGTATAGACACACGTTCTGCAGCGCATTACAGTTTGTACTTATGAGCAGAGATGGGACAACTCAGTTCCCATTGAAACCCATGTAAATCTTGTCTGCATTGGAGTCAAAACATCCTGTGCAGTGTACAGGATATAATATATAATTTATATATATATATATATATATATATATATATACCACGTATTGTGATTTCTAGCTCGTAGTGAAAAAAAATATTTATTTGAATATCTCGCAAAAAGTAAAATGAACTGAACTTTGAACTAGTTCAGAATTAAAATTGAGAACTTCGAACGTGAACTGTTCACTTTGAGCATGTATGAACTGAACTTGAACTAGTTCAGAAAAGCTGTGAACTGGCACAACACTGGCTTTGGCCAGTGTTATTGGGCCAGAGAAAAATTAAACAAATGTGACGTCACACGTCGGCTACACAGCCAGGCCAGCCTAGCAGTGCACCCAGTGTAGCTTCCCCAGCCTAGCAGTGCACCCAGTGTAGCTTCCCCAGCCTAGCAGTGCACCCAGTGTAGCTTCCCCAGCCTAGCAGTGCACCCAGTGTAGCTTCCCCGGCCTAGCAGTGCACCCAGTGTAGCTTCCCTGGCCTAGCAGTGCACCCAGTGTAGCTTCCCCAGCCTAGCAGTGCACCCAGTGTAGCTTCCCCAGCCTAGCAGTGCACCCAGTGTAGCTTCCCCAGCCTAGCAGTGCACCCAGTGTAGCTTCCCCGGTTGAAATGAGTGGTCTCTCCAACTGATGGTTCATACACGTTTTTATTTTTCCTTTTATATGAGCTGTAACGATGTGATTTTACCTTACTACTTTTTTTTACAATAATTGATTAGCTTGTTATAGTTATACACTAATGAACACTTAGTTCATTGTGTGTGTGTGTGTCTTTATTCTCACTAAACTCCATAAACGTTACGTTGCTAAGCAACGTACAACAATCCTTAAACGTCCGAGATTATATAAACAGTCAATATAAAAAAAAAAAAAGAAAACAAAAGTTTTGACAGTCAATCTTAAAACTATTAAAAGAACATCAAAATACAATGACAAAAACCCAAATTTAGAACCTTGTTTGGCCTGAATGGATGAAAAGCTCCCGGCCTGAAATGTTGTCCCACTCCGGCCCTGCGTTTGATCTTCTCAGGGCGGGAAGCGATGCTTCCGAGAGATATGCATTAGCGAAGCCTAAAGGGCTTCGCAACATATTCATAGAACCTTAGTTACATTAAGTAACTGGGGTTTACTGGGTCCGCGCTGAGTCTCTGCGCTGGTCTCTCCTATGGATCTATACGGGTCTGCGCTGGTGTCTCCCATATACGGGTCTGCACTGGTCTCTCCCATGGATCTATACGGGTCTGCACTGGCCTCTCCCATATACGGGTCTGCACTAGTCTCTCCCATGGATCTATACGGGTCTGCACTGGCCTCTCCCATATACGGGTCTGCACTAGTCTCTCCCATGGATCTATACTGGTCTGCACTGGTCTCTCCATACGGATCCGCGCTGGTCTCTCAAGTCTGGTCTATGCGGTCTCTCTTCGGTCCGCGCTGGTCTCTGCGCACCGGTCTCTCCACTGTCTCCAGTCAGGTCACTACAGTCTATGCGGTCTCTCCAGTCAGGTCACTCCAGTCTATGCGGTCTCTCCTATAGGTCCGCGCTGGTTTCTGTGTGCTGGTCACTCCAGTCTCTCCTCGGGTCTGCATTGGTCTCAGCGCTGGTCCGCGCTGGATCTCCTCCCAGGGTCCAAAATATTTTGAGATTAATCTCAAAACATTTTGAGATTCATCTTTAAAATAATACATAATATATTTTTAAATTAAGCTCATAACATTTTGAGATTAATCTCATCATATTCTTAGATTAATCTCATAATTTTGCTAGTTCGACTTTATTATCATAATATTTCGACTTTTAAGTCAACATTTTATAACTTTATTCTCAGTCTGGTAAAAGAAGAAAAAAGGGTGACTTTTGCTCCGTGTAAAGGCCTGTTGCTGTTTCCTCTGCCGTCTGCACACGGCCCTGCAGTCCCTTATATGGGCATTAGTGGGCGGTTACTTATGCTAAGTACCTATGCTAATGAAGCACCTGGCACGCGCGCTCTACTTACGAGGAAATGGGATTCATCAATCTGAGAGAACAGCTGCGAACAATTCAGCGGCTTACGAGTGCGTTGATGAATCCCACGTGAGGACTTCTTAGAAATCTACTTAAGGACAACTTGAGAAGAAAGTTGAGTAGTTTCTTACGAAGTTATTCGTGAATGAGGCCCATTGTTTGCATCTCAGGGTTTTCCTTAAATTCAACTATGGCAACTATTAAAGCCACGTGCAGTAAAGTGAGGTGAGCGGACACTACACACCTGCTATGAGTCTGGCTGAAGTGAGGAGAGGTGAGAGACAGACTTTTGAGCTAAAAGCTACAAGAGTGAAACACAGAAGATCCACATTAAAGAGTTGAGCCACATCAGAAAGAAGAGATACTTTTAACCTAGACTCTGCTCCTGAGCTTTGGGTAAGGACTTAAAGGAGTTCCCTCAGAGCAGGGGTGTCCAAACATTTTAGTAACAAGGGCACTTTAGTTCAATAGACTCATCCAGGTGCAGACAAGCTGGATTGACAAACTGTTTTGAACTTTACAATCATCTTCAATAAAGTTGACGTTGGCTGAATGACAATGGTTTACCATCTCATCAGTTGCATTAGCGACGCAATTTTGTGCCACAATCAATTTAAAAAAAAAATATATATATATATATATATATATATACATACAAAAAGAGGGCTGCATTTGGCCCACGGGCCTGAGTTTGGACATGCCTGCCTTAGAGACAGGGGGAGGAGCTCAGTCACACTGAAGGAGCTCGAAGTAGAGCCGCAGCCAGTCTCTCTGGGGATTTGTTTTGGACATGTCCCACTGGGAGGAGACCACGGGAAGGACCAGAGGGGCTGAGTCTCTCAGCTGGCCTGGGAATGCCTCAGGATTCCTGCGGATAAGCTGCTTAGACTGCTGCCCCCGCGACCCGACAATGGGTAAAGCGGAAGAAGATGGAAGGTAAATAGGAGTCTGGAATTGTATTAATTCAGGGAAGTTTTTTTATTCCTTAGAGGCTTGGAATATTAAACTGTACATTTATTCATTTTCAAATTTCTGATAACAGATGGAGATGGAGCTCAACGCAATAGTGTAGAATATTCCAACATTTCTCTGGAGAAAAGAGGAAGGTTAAGAGAAAAGCCGTGTCAAAGCTGTGTCAGATTTAAGCGTGAGTTCTGAACACAATAAACAAACACACAGTCTGTGACACGACACATGGACAGATGTCAGGGTTCCAGATAAAACACAAAGATCAGGTATGTGTGAGGAGAGAGGAGGAGAGAGGACGTTCAGACCTTAGTGAGATAGTCCTCCACCCCTCTGCTGTGTCCCGAGCCCGCAGGACTGAGCAGAGACAGACCAAGAGTCCGGTCCAGTCCCAGAGCCCCGGCAGACGATCCCAGAGAAGCCCCGAGCGCAGAGCTGGTCACCAAACTGCCGGCGATCAGAGACTTGCTGCGTTCACTCAGTAACTTAGAGTTGGCTTCAGTGAGACGAGCATTGGCCCTGGACACAAACACAACATTATACACCCCTGATATACACCAGAGGTCTCCCATCACAGTACTAACCAGGCCCTGCCCTGCTTGGCTTCAAACGTCTGATGAGATCTGGCTTTCACGTATGTTGTATGTGGAGGAAGAGGAGTGAGGGAAGGGGTTAGTGAGTGTTTTGGGCCTGTATCTTGTCTGTGCGACTAAGAGCATTGGTGTGTCTTGGTCTTGTCTCTTACCATTGGCGTTAATGTGTGTGTGTGTGTGTGCGTGTGCGTGTGCGTGTGCGTGTGCGTGTGTGTGTGTGTGTGTGTGTGTGCGTAATGTCTGTTAGGTGACTGGATTAATAGACCATTTTTGCTTCAACCAATCCCATTTCAAACCACGCTCATCTTGTTTCCTTTTATTAATAATTATTTTCTGTGAATAATTCTTAGTATATTTTCTGCATGTTTGAAATAAATAAAGAAACAAAATGAATAATAAATACCTTTCCAGTTTGGCGGCCAGAGACTGTCGCAGGCGCAGCTCCTCGGCGTGCAGGCCTCGGTATCGCTCCAGCTCGGTGCGGCTGCAGTCTCTCTGGCTGAGGCTGTCCTGCTGCATGGACCTGGCTCTGGACACCTCCGTCTCCAGCTCACGGATCCTCTGCTCCAGCTGCGACTGCACCGACGCCTGATTGGCCGCTTTGATCTGGTCCAGAGCCTCCTGAGACGCCGCCTGGGTCTGACGCAGAGGGAGCCATGGGTTTATTCACATGTGGATTGTATGAAGCAGTTGTAGAATTGTGTGTATTTCAAAATGGAGAGCAGAGAACAGGAAAATCAGAGACCTTTTGGGAGTGGGTTCTGATATGTTTCATAATGATTGTTGTTTTGGTTTTAAAGCTGAGGGACCTAACTTCACTAGATTTCACATCATGTATTTCTGGCCCCTGTCACAGCTTTACATCAGTTTTTTCAGACAGAAAATTGAAAAAGAGAGGACCACCCTCACTCTCAGCCCAAAGAGTCCAACAGTGACTCACAGGGATCTTTCTTTCGAGTACGCAAAAAATAACTAAAAGATAACAACACAGAGTTATCTATTTTCTATAAGATATTTAAGATTTTTTTAAACGTGTGACCTAAAATCTAATTACTACTACTACTACTACTACTACTACTACTACTACTACTACTACTACTACTACTACTACTACTACTACTACTACTACTACTACTACTACTACTACTACTACTACTACTACTACTACTACTACTACTACTGTTTGATTCTCTGATCTGTTGCTGGAGAATCGACAACTCCAAGACGACTGCTGTTGTGATTGTGAGGCTGTGGTTACCTGCAGGAAGAGGTTGACCTGCTCTAGTTTGTGCTGCAGCTCGTGCCTGGCTCTCTCCTCGGCCTGAGTCTGCTCCCTCTGCGCCTCCTCCATCTGCCTCCTCAGCTCCTGCAGCTCCCCCTCTGCTCGTCCTGAACGCCTCAGGCTCGACAGCTCCTCCCTCAGGGCGCTGTTGTCCTTCTCCAGCTGACTGCGCTGCTCGCTCTCTCGCTGCAGCTGCGTCTGGAGCTCGTCCGTCTGCGCTCACAGGAAAGGACGAGATCTTAGGTCACTGGTCTCGTTGGTCTGATTAGAAATATAACAACCATGGACTCTATGAGACTTGGAATAGAACATTAAGAGATCCTCTGTTTATCCCACAGAACTGTTTTTCTTTGTATGTTGTTGATGGTGAAGTGCTTTATGGTCCTGGTCTGTAAATGGTGCTATACAATTAAACTTACTTTTCAGTGACAGTAGGGAAATGTTTCTTATACAGTGCATTTGTGCAATACTTAGAGCTTTACAGACATTTAGAGCTTCTATAATAACTAACAAAAATCATTCCACTGTGAAAGTGGGATCTTTGACGTGAAGTTTGCATGTTCTCCTCATGTCTGTAGGTTTCCTCCGGGTGCTCCAGTTTCCCTTACCACTAAAAACAGCTACAATTGTCCCACTTAACACCCTCCCTGAGCCCACTCCCGCCCCCTCTTTCTGGGGCCAGGACTCCTCTGACAGTGGGACTTCCTTAATTAATAATTAAGATAAGATAATATAGACTTAACTGAGACTTGAGACTTGTTTCTTATATTCACGGGTTTCAGGAACATCTGAGGGACCTGTTTGCTTTAACAATAAAATATTTAGATCTGGAAACCCAACAGGTCCAAATGTTCATGTGACGTCATAACTTTCCAAAGAGCTTATGGTTTAAAAACATATACATTATGTTGACCAGAAGAAAAGCTTTCAACCGTGAGAATAATTTGGCGGCTTTGTAGAGCTAATCACTAACAATCAGGGAACTGGGAAAACATTTGGAAAACTACGTCTTTATAAAGTATTTGTGGCTCCAGATGAAATTCTATTCTAGAGCATAAATGCAGCCTCTCAGATCGCCTGAGAGCAGACATAGGGGTTTGTCTTTGTGTTGTCCTTCTGTGCTTCCCTTCGTTTGCCACGACTGGACTTTAAAACATAAAAACAAAGTTGTCCAAACCTTCCTGGAGTCCTGGTTGAGTCGGGACATGTCCATCCTCAGGTTGTTCACTGGAGAATTGTACTCTGCTCCGGAGTCCTGATCGCGCAGCTTCTTTTTGGCTGTTTTCACTAAAGTGCGCAGCCTGTAGACACATGTACAGTGTGTAGCGTAGAGTTTAAGGATGAGGACCCCTAGAGTCTGGTTCTCTGTAGAGTCTGGTTCTCTCTAAAGTCTGGTTCTCTCTAGAGTCTGGTTCTCTCTAGAGTCTGGTTCTGTGTAGAGTCTGGTTCTCTGTAGAGTCTGGTCGTTCTAGAGTCTGGTTCTCTCTAGAGTCTGGTTCTCAGTAGAGTCTGGTTCTCTGTAGGGTCTGGTTCTCTCTAGAGTCTGGTTCTCTCTAAAGTCCTGTTCTCTCTAGAGTCTGGTTCTCTCTAGAGTCTGGTTCTCTGTAGAGTCTGGTCCGTCTAGAGTCTGGTCCTCTCCAGAGTCTGGTTCTCTCCAGAGTCTGGTTCTCTCCAGAGTCTGGTTCTCTCCAGAGTCTGGTTCTCTCTAGAGTCTGGTTCTGTCTAGAGTCTGGTTCTGTCTAGAGTCTGGTTCTCTGTAGAGTCTGGTCCTTCTAGAGTCTGGTTCTCTCTAGAGTCTGGTTCTCTAGAGTCTGGTCCTTCTAGAGTCTGGTTCTCTCAGACCTGACTCACCTGTACATTTCTTTCTGCAGCTCAGAGTTCCTGTTTATCTCCTGTTCGAGTCGAGCGTCCGCCGCCTTCTTCTGTTCTGCGATTTTCTTCACTTTTTTCTTCTCTATTTCCATCTGTGACAAAACACAAACACATCATTCGTAATTCATCAGGTTAAAGCAAGGATACCTAACTTTCAAACTCTTAAAAGTTAAACTACGCCATAAATCCATCCAACTCGTGTTAAGTTTTCTTTCAAAACAGCTTTGCTTCTTTCACATCTTGAGATCAGCTTTTTCAGACAGAAAAGTGAAAGAGGATCACGCTCACATCAGCTCAAAGCATCAAATAGTGACTCACACGACGCGTCATTAAAAGTAAGGAAAACTTATTTATAACAGACAAAGAGACAAATAAGAAAAACACAGTATATAATGGTCTTTGTTCACTACATTAAACTTTTACGAGGCTCTTTCTGTTGGGACAAAACCAATGTATAAAAATGGGTTTTTTAATTCTATTGTACGGAAATTAGAGGCCAGATCAGTGTTTTTCAACCAGTGGGCCGTGGCACGTTGGTGCGCCTTGCGATGTTTATTAGTGTGCCTTGGATATGAGCCAATATCAGCTGCTTGGTCAAAATCATGTGAAAATATAATAATTTGAGTTGATTATGAAGTTTTGTGCTTGTTGGATTTGCTATAAAATTCACAATGATGAGAATGACTTTGCTTTGATACTAAAGGCTGGAGAGTTTCAATTTTGTACCAAATTCAGTTGCTGATGTGCCATGTGATTTTTTGCAATGACGAAGGTGTGCCACGGCTCAAAAAGATTAGGGAACGCTGCATTATATATATATATATTTAAAAAAAAACAATTAATAAAGAAAGTTGTGTACCCCAGCTTTAAGACACACTTGCTAAAACAATGCCAATACTCTGATTTGGAAATAGAAAGAACAGAGATCGAAGATAAGAATATAAGAAAGAAATATAAGAAACATAGCTACTACTTATTTGTATATATTGTGTGTGATCCCTGTGTGCTCTTACTACTGTCCTGTCTGTGCGCTGCAACATTGAAATTTCCCCACTGTGGGACGAATAAAGGAATTCTTATCTTAATGGTGTTTTGCGAGTGCTGCCATTAAAGGCGCTATACCCGTTTCTGCAATGTTTGAATGTTTAGCAATGTTTAGGCTAGAGGACGCAGGCTGTTTGCTGCTCGTTCTGTGAGTGGAGGAGAACGTCCCGCTCAGACTCTACTCAGCACTTTTCACTGCTTGTAATTCATACACAGCTGAATCAATGACCTCAAGTTTTCAATTAAATTATGTATTATGATACAACTTGTATGTAGTAAAAAGCATTTTTATGAACTACTTCGGGTATAGCTTCTTTAAAACTATGTTTTTTTTAAACAGTTTTTCCTCCACGTCCTGAGTCGTTACCTGAGACGCCAGCTCCCCTTTTTCCTTCTCCAGCTCCGACAAACGCAGCCCTAACTTGGACCGGCCTTTCACCTCCTGCTCCCATAAAGCCTGCGAGTCCTGAGCCGTGTGAGACAACATGCTCTGCTTCTGCACCTACAGAGAAAGACACTCAGTAAAACATTGTATCATTCTTTTAGCGTAGAGAAAAATGTTTGCGTGAATCAAATAATTTGTGGTGCTTAAAAATCAAATGGAAACGCAACATGTAAAAGCAAAAATAGACATGTAACAACATGAACACTTGAGGAGCAGGTGGTAAAAAGAGCCCATTTACAGAAAGGGAAGGAAAAAGACACAAACCTCTCTACTGAGTTGGTCTTCCAAAGACATCTTTCTGCTTTGGAGGTTTGTGACCAACTCCTCAAAATGCCCCCTGACCTACAGGAATATGGAAAGGTACGGTTGGTCCTCGTCCGATTCAACGTTTGAGTTCATTAGACTCAGAAAGAACAGTATCCCACAAACCAGAGAGAAAAGACTGGACAAGAGACGTATTAGACAGACACACAGGCCCTCAAAACCCACGGAAAAACATTTGATTTTTAGGCACATTATTTTCTGCTTTTTAAGGCGTAAAGGAAGAGGAGCAATCCACACAGAGCTATAGCTACAAATGATACCAACCCCTTCCTCAGGAGCCCAGTCAGACAGCTGGAAACAGACCAAATATCTTAACATCCAACATGAACTCATATCAAAGAAGATTCTGACATCACTTTCTCTGGGACTAGAAGGTGCACTGTAGAAAGTGCTCTCACCATGGCAGCTTCCTGAGAGCCTTTCTGTAGAGCCTCGATTCTGTTGGACTGTTGTTTTGCAGCTGCCTCCAGCCTTGCGTTGTCTATCTCCAACCTGAGAGAAAGTAAAACATTAAACACAAGAACCTTTGACCATCACAGAGGGGCGCAGTGACAGTACCTCTGAACAGCATCTTCCAGTTGTTTGATTGTGGCAGCAGACGATGCTGAGGCAGACAGCGCCTCCTGAAGTCTCTGAGCTGTAATTACATGTTTCTTCTCCTTTTCATCAAAGCCGCTCTTCAGAGAGTTGCAGCGTCTCTCTGCCTGCACATACTGAGCCTCACTCTCTGCCAGCTGCAAGAGACAGACCATAAATCATAAAGACATATATTACAGCTGCTGTGTTGTACAGAGAGTCTCCTCCTGTGACCTTTTCTTTGAGTCTGTCTAAGTCCTTGAGGATGCGGGCCTTCTCCTCCTCCAGGTCGTTACGGTAACGAGTGTTCACCTCCAGAGAGGCTTCGCTCATGGACAGTTTCTTCAGGGAGTCGGCCAGCTCCTGCTGCAGCTGCCGCAGGTTTGTCTGTGTGAAAACATGAACAATCAGAATGGTTCACAATGGTTATAGCTTATGGTATTCTATGTACATGAACAGGTCACCTCTCTCTCATTCTTCTCTTCATCCAACTTGTACACCTGGTCCCTGAGGTCAGCAGCCTTACTGGCCAGCTCCTTGTTCCTCTCCTCCACCAGCAGGACCCTCTCCTCACAGTCAGAGCGCAGCTTGGACAGCATGTCACTGAAGCGCTCCTGTGCATCAGTCACAGCCCTCTCTTTAGCCTCTCCTTTGTTGTTGGCCTCCTCCAGCTGTTGCCGCAGTAACATGCCATCGCTTTGAGCCTGGGCCAGACGCTCCTGTGTGGCTTCATGTCGCGCTCCTGTCTTTGTGGCCATGTCTTTCTGGGCCTGAAGAGCTTTGTCCAGCTCTTTGACCTGCGCTGCCAGCTGATCCTTCTCCTTCTGCAGGACGTCCAGCAGCAGCCCCTTCTCTGTGAGCTGCAGAGACACTCTGTGCACCTCGTTCTCCACACTGTTCCCCTGCGCCTCGGCTTTGGACAGTTTTTGAGTCAGACTGCTCACAGCCTCGCGGTGACTGGTGGCCTCAGCTGGGAGCAGATTAACAGATGATGTTTAACTAAACAGAGTCAAATACAACAAATACAGTGCACAGACAGAACAGAGAGAACAGACCTGTGAGTCGGTCCTTCAGCCGCTGGCTCTCCTCCTTCTCTCTCAGCAGAGCCTTCTCTGTGTCTGCGATGGACGCCATACACCTCTCTGCTTCCTGCACGGCTCCTGTCAGACGAGTGCGAGTGGACTCCAGCTCCCGCTCCAGCGTGTCCCGAGCTTGCTTCTCATTCTCAAAGCGGTTGGTCATAATGGCCAGCTCAGACTTCAGCGTGGTGAGTTGGTTGTTGCAGTTAAAGGCAGTTTGAGTGAGAGCTTCACTGTTGGCTTTGACGTCTCTGCGGGAGTCTTCCAGCTGCTCCTTCAGGGTCTCGTTCTCCTCCAGCAGGTGGCTCTCCTTCAGGCTGCTGTTGGCTTGTGAACGCTCCAGGTCTGCTCTCAGGATGCAGATCTGCTCCTGGAGAGAGGTGTTCTGCTGATGGAGCTCTCTCTCCCGGTCGCTGGCCTCTGTGAGCTGAGACAGAGCCTGCAGGAACAACACACACATGGCAGTGAAGCATTACAGGACTGTTATTGTCATGGATGTGTCTGTTAATAAAAGGAGTGAGTACTTGGTGGCTTTTGCTGATGTTTCGTTTGTTCTCTGCTTCTATCTCCTGCTGTTTTCGCAGATGTCCGTTCAGTAGGTTTTCTTGGAGGGCCCTCGCACTGCGCTCCTGGACCAGCAGCCTCTGAGTCTCACTGTGGTCCTCCTCCAGCTGCAAACACCACAGATTCCAACATTAGACCTACTGCATTTTCACCATTGACTCTTAAAGACCTTATGCCGGGTTTGATTTATTTAGAAATACAGTTTTAATACCATTTTATATTAGAAGAGAACTACTAAAGGTTTCAAAATCAGTTGTTGTTTTTTTTGTCTGATCCCCCCAAATCGAAATAACCCCATAGCAACGCCCTTAGAGACAAAAAAACTTCACAGCCCTTGGTGACGTCAGAACGGGTACGTTTCAACGCTGTAAGTTGTTTACAATTTGGTATTCGTTCTTATTTCGCGGATATTCAAGATGACAAGGCCATGTACAGCGAGTCTAAGATAAGTACTAGAATGTAACATTTCGTTGTCACTGAGATAGTCCAGTGGTTGTGTTGATGGACTGCCAATCCAGATACCGGGGTTCAATTCCCATCTCGTACACTTTTTCACACTCAAAACGGCAATTTATGTGTAGTGAGCAATTGTCACCTGTAGAGGGCAGTATTGTGTTGGGCATCAGTGGAGAGAAGAGAGAAAAGGCAGTCCTGTGGCATAGATCCATGGTTTTCAATGCATGGGCGTAACCCGCTATGACGTCACACACAGGTTAGAGCATAGACAACTTAAATTCATGAAAAACACGTTCTTTTTATAAAATATAGGATATTTTTGCCGGAATCTATTTCAGATTGACATTGTCATGCAATTTTGATATCCACAATTTAAAAAAAAAAACCCCGGCATAAGGTCTTTAACTATTAACACTTTCCTGCTTCAGGTTATTGACCAGAGTCCTCATTTCCAGCTCCAAGTTCCTTAGAGTGAGTTCGATCTTTTGCTTTTCTTGGACCTCGAGCTGTTGCTGCTCCTCAGTCCTCTTCAGCTTCTCTTTAGTGCTGTTGTACATCATTGTGGCATTACGTCGATTCTCCTGCTCTTGCTTCAACTGGAACCTGCAACAACAAAAAAGTGTATTATTTGTGAACGATTGTCTCAACCTAAATTCACCTTAACATTAACATAAGTATAATACACATCATGATTTGTAGATGTCTTTAATCACACATTTCTTACTTTAGATTTGTGACTTCAGTCTGCAGCTCCAGTTGATTTCGCTCCAGGGTCGACTTGACATCTTTGACTTCGTCCAGTGTGTTTTTGGTGTCCACTCTCTCCATCTCCAGCTGGTTCACTTTATCCGACAGGTAACTGTGGCGGCTCTTCAGCTTCTGGATGGTGTGCTCGTACTCATGGAAAATGTTCTGCAGTTTCACCATGTTTCTGGAGTCTGGGAGGAAGAGGAAAGAAACTGGCAATAGTTACTAACGACATGTGGTAAGAATGATTTTAGAAGAGATCTCTTAAACATCCTACACTGAACCTAATAGAATAAAAAAATAAAAATGGTACTCAGACTTAAATAGTACTGAGGATAGAAATGACATCAGAGCAACAGGATCCCTTCTCTGAGCGTAATAGGTTTATATGTTATTATATGTATGTGTCTTTAAAACAATCCAGTGAGCATCAGTCTTTTTGGCATCACTAATATCTACAAAAAGTAGAGCACAGTTGGTAGAGCACTGGTTGTGGGTTCGAAACCACCACGACCCATGATGTCTGCTGTCGTTGTGCCCCTGCGCAAGACACTTAACCCCACATTGCCTGAAGCCCCCGCTGAAAGACCAAGGCCATGTCTTCGATCATGGAGAAGCCATCATCCTGTGGACTGACCACCTGCAGCAGTATCAGCGAGGGACAGGTGCGTTGAGACTTGGGGGGCAGCTCTGACCCAGAAATGGATTAATAAAGTGAAGAAAATGACATGACTTAAACAAGACTGTTGTTGTAGTTTTGCCTCTATGTGCTTGTGTGTGCTTGTTTTTATTGTGCTATTACAGTTTGATTGCATTGAGTTTGGGAGGTGGGGCTGGTCATACGCGTTTTACTTCAACCCTTACTCTTTGAGCAGGATTTAATACTGTTCAAATAAACAAACAACGAAAACAAATATATATAAGGTAGTAAACGATCAACACAGACTCACTTGTGATTAAAGTAACTTATTCAAACAAAGTCCAGGCCACATAGCAGTGACATTTTGTTCTTAATGTTGAAAATAAGTCAGTGTGGCAGGTTACCCAGAGAGGTGGAGTCCAGCTTGTCCACCAGCAGAGCGGCGTGTCTGTATCCCGCAGACGGAGAGTCCAGATCGTCTGTGGCCGTGTCCGAGGACTGGCTCAGCTCATCAAAGTCCTCCGCCGGCTCCACCTCCTCAGAATTCTGAAAAACACACACATTCAGCATAACACATTCGAGACGGTTTCGAGCTGTGACTCTGTGAAACAAGGATAGGCCTACCTCATTTTTGTTGACTTGTTTAGGAAGTCTGTGCCGATCAGAAGACAAAACAGAAAAGATGTAGTTATGTATCGTTAATAACAATGTTAATACGACCGGTTGAAGTTTTATCTGGGTATAATGCAGTATAGTTAGTTTGGAAACAGTCTAAGCAACACTTTATCACAAGCAAGATTGATGTGTCTAAAAATACACTAAACTTTGTGTCTATTGAAATAATGTTTAAAACTGTATTTAAGATTCACATATGAAGTTTTTATTATTGAAATTTATTTAACCAGAAGGTCCCACTGGGGTTTCAGTCCAGGCCCCAGAGAGAGGGGAGAGTGGAGGAACCCTACGGATACACGGGGAGAACATGCAAACTCCAATAAGAAAGACCTGAAGGTGGAATCGAACGCCAATGCCAAACTTGCCGTTCTCTGAGAAAAATTGAAAGTAGGAGAATCCACCTTTTGTAGGCTCATGTTTCCCCACAGTGGGACTAATAAAGGTATAATTCTCCAACATTTGGGACTAGACTCATTAAAGCTGTAAAGTTGCGAGACGTCACCCACAAATTCTTCTCATGTTTCTGTATTTGACAAAGACCATTGTTTGTACATAGCAGGACATAGCACTTAATTCTTGCGTGAAATGTTGAAAGTGTTGCAGAATTCTACTGTTAGTCATGTTAGTCATGCAGCAACTGAAAGGCTGGAGAGAATAGAAGCATGCACCAGGAACCAAATATCCAAAACAACTCTGTTCAGATTGAAAATGAGGAAAAACAAAAGAGAGAGTTCATGCCAGACTCCAGGGTTTGGTTGAATACTTTTGGGGGTTAGTAGCAGCAGAGATCAGTGACGGCGTATACTGCAGAATACCTGACTTCATCTTCAGACACGTCACTTAAAGAGCTATCGTCAAACACAGACAGAGGGTTCCCGTTAACATGTCTAGGGGCCCCTCTGGGCTCCTGAGGGCCCTGGAGGTGGTGTCTGCTGCTGTGCATCTGCTGCAGGGGAAAGCTGGGTTTGGCTGGAGCTCCGTTGGTGCTGAGAGGGAAAATTAACCTTTATTTCACATAATAGTATAAAAGAGAGAGATAGTTGTGCTGGTTTGGAGTGAGGCCCGAGAGGCTGGAGCTGAAGCTGTTAAAGCTGGGGTATCTTTTTATAATATAGAAAGAGTTTTGTAAAAGTAACACGAGACCACACCATGCCGTCTTTACCTCTTGAGAAAACTTTTTATCTTTTGCAAACTTGTAATGAAGTGCCCTGAGAGTCACAATTTAACATTTGAATGAGGGTCCTCTCAGTATGACCTTTCTGTCTGAAAAAGCTGCGACAGAGGCCAAACATACTTAAGCATGTCAGCACTACAGATAGAATCAAACTATGAATATATTTTTCTGTCTTTTGAATGTTAGGTACCCCAGCTTTAAGTGAGTGTAACTTTGTCTTTAGGGTCTTCATCCTCAAATTAAAAGGTATATTGGAGGATTTTCCCAAAGAAACGCCCTCTCCACTTTTTGAGCCAGACTCTCTGGTCTTATTTGACGAGCACGTATCACCAGAATGATTAACAATTGGGAGGACCAATATTCTTGATGATCCACCCGGAAGTAGAAAATCCCCCAATACACCTTTAAGTTGCTGGATCAAACCTGCCCAGACCGACTGTGGAACACTCTTTCCTCTGACCCAAAACTACAAACAGATTCAAACATCTTTAACAGAGTCTGAAACTGTGGCTGAAATCTGAGAGAAGTTGTTCACATGTTCAATGAATTGTGCATTTGACTAATTGTATATTTGTACATTTAATTGTGTGCATTAATGTTATCTTCTTCCCATGTTTACATGCAATATACACTGTGCATGAACTTTCTCCTTATCTTAACTTTGTCCTTATCTTTTTGCAGCATATGACATCATTATATATGTGCCATTGACAAAAAATTAAAAAAAGCCTCATATGAACAAGTGTTGAACTTGGTCTGGCTATAACACTAAAGGCAGGTCTGGTCTGTCCAATGTAACGGTTGTGTCCATATAAAATACATAAATATCATCTATGAAAATATACTCAGTCATTTTAGGTCTTCTTCACAAGGAAAACAATATGAAAATAAATTATGGACCTGAGAATACTGCTAATCTACAAATATCAGAATCAGAATCATTTTTATGCAATCAAATGTGAATGCAATGTAGTCAGCCCCATTCACAAAACAAGTTAGCACAAAAAAAAACTATTAATAAAACAAATAATATTTGTTAAAGAGTGTACCGTTTGGTGGGTAATGGCTTGCGTTCTTGTGGAGCCGCTCGTGCCGTCAGCTCTTCCCTGAATCCTGTTCCAAGCTCACGTTTCTCAGATCCCACGTCTTCAGTCAGATTTCCGCTTTTGTCCCGGGACGCAGAGAGGCGCTGCAGCTCTGTGTGTCTCCATGTCTCTGTGCTGCTGTGTTTATGCACCTGCAGAAAGAAGAGCAAGTGTTTCATGATCCTAGAGACGAGAGGAACTTCACCTGACAGCGGAGAGAAAAGTCCGGAGCGGCTTCTCCAGATGCATTTTGGAGCATGTACTTGTATACTTTGTCATTCATAATTTAGTGTGAGCCGTGTGGAAGGAGACCTAACACCTTACACTGGTTACTCTGAGGTATTTTTACTTAATGACATTCAAGATATGTCCTTATCATTCACACAGCATCGACGTTGAAATGAAACTAAAAGTGGTTCATCAAATACAGCTCCAGATTGAACGATGCATCTATTTCTACAAACACTGAAAACTTGAGAAACAGTTGATGTGAAGAAAATCCTTCTTTATACGTATAAAGAAGTCTCAGGTATTCACACCAAAGTAACATGCAAAATCCATGCAATAACATCTAACAACACAGGATGGTGCCATAATACTTAAGATTGCCTCAAACACAACTTATTGTTATTCTCTTTATATCATCTCTCTATTTTTTTAGCTGATCAAACACATATGTTGTTTTAAATGTGCTTCAATTATTAACTTTGTATATTCCCTGTAATTGTCAAATTGTAGTCTTTGCAGAGTTCACCAAGCGTTGGACCGTTCACCCCCTAAAAGGGAACGAGAACTGGGAATAGGTTGTCAGAGTAGTAATGCTGCTATTGGTGTAGGTGTCACAAAAATGATCCCAAACGAGCATGAAGACAAAGTAGACAGTAGAAAATGAGGTGTTGTCATAAGTGATCAATTCTGTACATGTTTTAAGTAAATTCTAACTCTTTAATGTTTACTCCTTGCAGAAAGCAAATTGAAATATTTGTTATTTTGATTTTCTTGTCCGTTTTTTCATAATACATGCATCAAGAGTTCCGAGCTTCCGGTTCGAACGCACGGCATTGTGGGTAGTTGGGTCAAAAAAGGTGGGCATCAAAACACAAGTGCCGCATTGGATTACTTGTCGCGAACGATTGACCTCTCTCTTGTTTCCAGCCCATAGATTGTTTTATTAGCTAAAAGATTCACCAATTTCAGACATTTTGAAGGTAAGGTACAGTTTTTTTCATTTAAGAAAAAAGCAATGCAGTTTTTTCTTGTTGTTTTAGATAAACACAACCGACTGACTATAGAGCTACATGTAGCTTACGAGGATCGAGTGCTTACACATAAGCTTTATAAACTTGCCCAAAGTTGTACATTTTCAGTTGTAACGCCCCATTTCTTTTCTTACAGTGCGATACCTTGTCCATGGGTTATGGGCACCGGAATTGTGTTGTTTTTGACTGTCCTAACAGGGCAACAACTCGGGAAGCGGAGTGTCTCCATGTGTGAGCTTCACGGCTGTAAGAATGGCACTGAAACCGTACTGCCCGTAAACCCTAAAAGTATTTCTTTCCTCTCAATTAAATGTGAAAAGAGACGACATGGTCTGTACCTAATAAGAATCTACTTCATCCATCTCCTGTTCGAACCAGGTGCACGTTTATTCATCTGTTATATTGATTTGTAAAAATTAGTATTGTGAAGGTTTTTAAATAAATACTTGATCATAAATTTAAACCGGCACTTAAACCCGAGGTCGATCACGGCTCAATGGTCAAAGTGAAAGTAGTTCTTGGTTTGATAAAGTCTGGGCACCCCTGCTGTACTACATCATCAGAAACAACACCTCAACCAGAAAAGATGAAACTCTAGTGAAGTGACAGAAAGGGCAGATTATCTATGAAGAACAGGAACACAGCAGCAGATCTGGTCAACCATCTACCTCCTTCTGCATTTGGGCCTTTTCTTTCTCCAAATCCTGGGAGACTTCCTTCAGCATCTCTACCTCCTGTCCACTCCTCTCCATGTCCTTCTCCAACTCTTTGTCCAGGACTGCCGTCGCTGCCACGAGCCGTTTACTGAGCCCCAGGCCTCTCTCACTCTGAGCAAAGTCCTGGTTATCTTCCTCAACACTCACATCTCTCTCACCGACTTCACTCAGAGGTTTTATGCATTCTTTAAACGAGCGATGGTCTTCTTCCAAGTCTGTTTCTGAAGTTTCTCCTGAAGCTTCTTCTTTAGCTGTAGATGCTGTTCTGACTTTATCTCCTTCTATCGCAGCCTCTTCATCTGGATCAATTGCTTCCACATCATTACCCGGTTTTGTGGTGTCTGTCAAATCTGCGTTGTCGCAAACTTCTGTTGGTGAAATGGTCTTTTCCTTTGAGGTTGCTGACCCTGAACTTATGTCTACATCCTCTTTCTTCGCCTCTCCGTCATCGAGTGAACGATTACTAAGATTTGAGACTTCTTCCAAGACTGAGACTTCTGACAAGGCTTGATTCTCTTCTTGTTCATTTGTAATGCAACTAGTTTCCCCTTTCGTTTCAAAGGGAGGTGGAAAGACGACCTGGCTCTCGGAGATTCTACTGCTTTGAATTGACAAATCATAAAATTTTTCTGGCTCATCTCCCACAGTTGAATCTAGCATGGCAGCGTTGACTTCTAAAGGCAGTGGTGACGAAGTCCTACGCTCTTGTGGTTCATTGCTAAAAGAACTCGGACTCGGATCTTCCGACGGCGGGGGAGACTTTGTCCTGGGCTGATCCTCGTCTGTGGAGTCCTGAGAAAGGTCTTGTGTAAATCCGCCTTCGTTAATAGCGTTGCTGAATTTCCTCTGTTGCAGCGAAGGGGAACTGTCCTCTTTGATTTCCTCTTTTTCTGGTGTGTCTTGCTCATGTCTGGAGTCATCCAACATCTGCTCGCATGTGGAGTTCTCTGCAGATTCTGAGTCTTCTAAGCCGGACTCCCTTTGTTCTGGTATGGTTAAGAGTCTGGTCATTTGTCTCGCTCTTGCTATGGGTCTCTCTCCAGTGTCACCTCTCTCATCTTCATCACTGGATGTGTCTGGTGCAGGTTCATTCCCCCCCTCCTCCTCCTCCTCTTCCTCCTCCTCCTTCTCCTCCTCTTCCTCCTCCTCTGAATCACTGTGTCTAGATTTAAAACTCTCCCCAAATCTCGCTTTTAACTCTGCAGTGACGCTTCTGTACGTGGTCTTGACTCCCCTTTTCTCAACTTCTACCCAGATGTTTTCGTGGTGTTTCTCCCACGGTGCAGATTTGGCTGTTTCCTCGTGGCCTTCAGAGTGATCCCGATCGCTTAACGAACAGTTGTCGCCATTGTCAGAGGTGGGACGGTCGGACGGGGGAGTGGGGTCTACAGCTACGGCTCCTACATCTACTGCATCAGCTTCTCTTTCCTTGGTGGGTGTGATCGGAACGAAAACAGACAAAAAATATGCACATGCCAATATGAGTGTAAATAAAAGCATGGCATCTGTTAAATATGTTAGCAAAGATACGTTATGTTATGGCAAAAAGCAGTGATTAGTAGTAAGTGATGATTAACATGAGGCAAAGACGAAAGGACGAACACATAGACAAGATACTGAGATTGGAAAATATGTCCCCTAAGGTTCCATATTTTTAAGCCATAACGAAATACAATACAATCTGGGATGCTACATGTGGCAGGTGAGAAGGTACAACTAAACTGCACATATGAGCTGTCATTTTAAGCTCTCAAAAGGAAAAACAAAACTGTATGTGCTGCAAATACATATATAATTATCTTTAAATGTGTGAATCTTACCGGTGCTTCGTCCTCTGGCTCTGTCTCGTCTGCTGAGATTTTTCCTGCTGATTCGGACTCTGACTTTGGGGAATCTGAGCAGCAGAAAACAATGTACAAGTTCCACATAACGCATATTGCACACTGACGGAGACAAAACCAAATTAAAGTGCTTTCACCTGGTTGATCTAAGGCCTGCTGGTAAACTGCCTCCATCATATGATTGTCACTTTGCCGGTCAGAGTCCCAGTCGGACTCTGGAAACAAGAGACAAACCAAGAATCATTCAAGCAATCAAGAGCAGAGAGGTTCACTCAACACAGAAAACATACAGAGAAAAACAGTTATAAACTTTCTGTATTTATCCTCTGCATTTGACCCATCCCTCATTACCACTAGGGCCTCTTTCTGGAGCAGTGGTCGCTCCTGACAGATGTTGATGCTCTTGGTCACTTGGTCAGGGCCAGAGCTGAGGGATTTTACCTACTGCACATTGTTTTAGTGGTGGGGGAAACCGGAGCACCTGGAGGAAAAGCCCTGTGCTAACCACTCAGCCACCAACAGCTGAACATTTGTATTTGAAAAGTGACACCATTCCTGATAGAACCCATTCAAGTTGTAGAGTATATATACTACACAGAAGTCATATTACTCCCAAAAGAAAGTTAAAGAGTGAATAATTTGAGTTTACCCTCTTGACTTTCACGAGGGGTCATTTTCCTGGCCCGTGGCTGTGGGTGAGGCACAGGGGCAGAGGCAGGGGCAGGGGCTGAGGCAGGGGCAGGGGCTGAGGCAGGGGCAGGGGCAGAGGCTGAGGCAAGGGCTGAGGCTGAGGCAGGGGCAGAGGCTGAGGCAGGGGCAGAGGCAGGGGCAGGGGCAGAGGCAGGGGCAGGGGCTGAGGCAGGGGCAGGGGCAGAGGCAGAGGCAAGGGCTGAGGCAGGGGCAGAGGCAAGGGCTGAGGCTGAGGCAGGGGCAGAGGCAGAGGTAGAGGCTGAGGCAGGGGCAGAGGCAGAGGCAAGGGCTGAGGCAGGGGCAGAGGCAAGGGCTGAGGCTGAGGCAGGGGCAGAGGCAAGGGCTGAGGCTGAGGCAGGGGCAGACGCGGTGCTGGCTGTTCTGGAGTTGAAGCTGCTTTGAGGTGTGACTGCTGCAGCTTTAGGAACCTCCTCTTTCTTTGGAGGCTCAGGGGATTCTGCGAACTCCTCGATCCCTGGTGAAGGCACCCTGCGGCCCCCGGGAAGAGTGCGTTTACTGGCGGTGCTGGCAGAGTCCCAGTCAGAGGCGTCTGAGCACACACAACATTTCAGGTCAATGACACTACTTTGTCTCATTTGAAATATATTGTCCTGCAATGTTCAAATAATTTAAAAACAATCAAGTTAATCACGCACTATGTACAACTCCACCGGCTTGTTTAGAACTTATTTTTATGTGGACACAACTGTCACAATGGCAGGGATGAGAATAGGACATTTGAAAAAGTCTGAAATGTCTGCCAATCGCCCCTTCAGCATGGACTTAAAAAAAAAAAAGAAATGCACTATGAAATTCTGATGAATTCTAACATTGAAAAAGAAGGGAAAGGTCAAGCTTCGAAAGCTTGAAATATCTAACAATGTCTTAAGATTTTTCCCAAACTTCTGAAGTATTTGCAAACAATTGTATTTTGTGTGGAAAAAAATATCAAAGAGACCAGGGCAAGAGGGCCACTAACTCGATCAGTTCAGGATCATACATCTACAAACACATGTTCAGTGACGTGGTTAAATCAACAAATATTTGGTTTTATAGTAATTCATACAAGTAATTTCTTTCATTCATTTTTGAACGCTGTAAAGTCTCTGTGAACCCGTTACAAAAAGCTTTTAGTGAAAATTTGACATATACTTGTAATAATGTACTTTTGAACAAAATATCACGGAGGTCCATTTTTAGCAGAATAGACGGAAATCTTTCATCCCTGCAATGGACAGACCAGACTCTTTACTGTTATAACAAGACCATTCTAATTTTCAACACTTCATAGATGTGTGATTACTCTTTCTAAGAATGATGGCAGGGATCTGTTATATCCCAGAAGACGGCTGCCCTGAAGACTCAGGGTCCTGTTTGACTCGGAACGGTCTCCGTCTGTCCGCAGGATTGAGCAAAATCTACTGGACAGAAACTGAAAATTGGGTGTAGATGTGAGGAAGACCCTTTAAAATGACGAGATGATCCGTGGAGTGGGCGAGGGATGCTTTTTTATCTCGTGTTTGTTAAGCTGCCACAGGCCAAACTGCTGCGAATAGAAGTGCTGTTTGTGTATTGTCTCAGCTCTATGGGAAGTTGGGACCACTCTCTGTGACTTTATGGAGAAATAAAATGCATTTCAGGACATCATACTGTACATCCATGAAGCTTACCTGCAATGTCATCTACATTTCCTAATCCCAGCTCTTGCATTAAGTCTGAAAAGCAGATATCTACAGTTAAATTTGGAAAATAAACTTTGATTGACAAAAGAGAATGAGAAGATACCGGTGTTTTGGTCCGTCTTTTGGTCTGAAACACCTTCAAGCTTGTTTAGAATTGGTCCCCATTTTGTCTTTTCACTCTAAATAATACAAAAGAATATACTTCAAATGCATCTTTATAGGTTAGGATTATTTCCACGACTTCAGATGTTTTACCTCTTTCTGTAAACTTTCACCAGGGTCCTTTTCCTCTTGATCAACATTGCTGCTGTTAACTACAAGAAAAGACAGACATTCTTTCACACACTTTGGCTTTCTCGAAAGCCCGTTCTGGTTGTTTTCTAATGACTCAGATGGCCACAGTGCTGCAGACCACATGTGCGTGCAGGTGGAACATGGTTAATAAGCACAGGCACAGCACAGTTAGAGAATGGGAATAAAAGCACGGATGGTCAATACTGCTTTTTCAGGTTCAGTGAGAGCGAGCCCTTTATACGTCAGTAACAACAACACAACTTTTAAGACTAATTCACTTCGTCCAAGCAAGTTCTTACCAAATGGCCTTTCTAAAGCAGGAGTGGGACGATGAGGCTGCAGTGGCGGTGAATGGAGTAGAATGCATTAACACTAGAACTCCCAGACCAGTCAGTTTGACGACTTTTCATTTCAGAAGTGTAATCACTCCGCTTCTGAACCTTTTTTCTGTATCTATGTAAGTAAGTAAGTAAGTAAGTAAGTAATCTTTATTTATATACCGCCTTTCACACACAAGGGTCACAAAGCGGTTTACAATTGTTATTATTTTTTTGGGCATTTGTCTCTCACTCCAGACAGAGATGGGAGCGGGGTCGCCGAACAGGAGGCACATGCCAGACCTATTGTACATATTTTTAGTGGTAGGGGAAACCGGAGTACCCGGAGGAAACCTACGCAGACACGGGGAGAACATGCAAACTCCACTCAGAAAGGCCCTGGTCCGACCGGGATTCGAACCCAGGACCTTCTTGCTGAGAGGCGAGAGTGCTATCCACTCAGCCACCGTGCCGTAATTTCTATGTAATTATGTTTCAGAAATGATCTGGTCCTGGACTGGTTCAGAGCAATCCCAGGTGCTAGTTAGCATAGCAACACACTGTCTACTTGCATCAGTTAGCATTTATTTTTGCTGTATTTCATTTATATAAACCGAAATGACCACATACTAAAGATAATAACCGTATGAATTGAAGCAGTGAATTATTTTTTTTCCAGAAGTCCTAGTGTTAAACGGAGCATGCAGAGTGTTATGGGACAGGGATGTGGTGTGAGGTTAACGGGGGCATGCGGGTCTTCAGACCGATGATGCAGGACAAGCACTCGTACCCTCGCCCCGGCTGCCTGTGGGGTCTACACTCCGCCGATACTCTAGCACAGACCTCCTCCCGCTCCCCTCCCTTCTTACAAATGAGGGGATATAAAACAGGTCTACAAAGAGAGATTCCACACAGTTTAACAAGTTAATTCTGTTTCCGTCAAATAGAGAGTAATGATAATAAACATATTAATAATAATAATAATAAAAATATAAAATTGTTCCACAGCATGAAATGGTGCCTGAAATGGTGGAATTAGTGTCAAAATTTGTATTCAATAATAATGAGCTGTTATAATTGATTGTATGGCTACTACTGCTACTACTGCTACTGCTAATACTACTACTACTAATACTACGGCTACAGCTATTACTATCCTGAATTTCTCCTACAGGGGGATCAATAAAGTATCTATCTATCCATCGATACTTCTCCTACTGCTACTACTTCTTTTGTTACTCCGGTAAGAGATAATGAACGAGTTCATAAAAATGTGGTTATAAATATGTTAAAATACTAATATACTGTCACACAAACGACTGCAGAGCCTACTCCTCGTTACATAAACCCATGACATATTCTTCAAGTTCCTGGATGAAGAAAAGGAATGATCACAAATCTAAAGTAAAGGGAGTCAGGGGTTTTGAGACTCACCCTCCTCATGCTCTTTGACTGTGGGCAGTTCCTCTTGATGGACCACTTTCTCCTCTTTCTTTTCATGAAGTAAATTGACGTCGTCCAAATCAGACTAGAAAGAAGAAAGAAACATGTGG
Source organism: Knipowitschia caucasica (assembly GCA_964034765.1). Lineage (NCBI taxonomy): Eukaryota > Metazoa > Chordata > Actinopteri > Gobiiformes > Gobiidae > Knipowitschia > Knipowitschia caucasica. The sequence continues at coordinate 6,126,509 of OZ035842.1, read as the reverse complement.
TTTTTGCATAAAATAATGTAAACATTTTTGTATATATATATGTTTGTAGTCAGACTGAGACTGTACCTCAGAGTCCCAAGAATCCTGGACTGGTTCTTCCTTCTCTAAACCCAACTCCGACATGAAATCTAAAAAGTAAATAATTAACACTTTTGGTGAAATACATTAGCAGTAAGAAGTATGTAAGGAGATATTGGATTATTAGTTTTATATTTATGCGGCTAGAATCTGGAACAGTCTTTCTGAAAATCCTGAAAATATGAGACAGGCTTCTTCTCTGACAATGTCCTACACTCCGACAGTCCTATACAAATAAACTTGCCTTGCCTTTATTCAATACTACATCATTACCCCTCTTTTTGTCCTTGGATGCATCGGTCTCGGGGATGGTGGAGGCCGCGCCATGGGACTGGTCGCTCTCCTCTGGCTCCTCCCCCTCTTCCTCAGACTCCTCCTCTTCATCCTGATCCTTCAAGTCTTCGTTCTGATCACTGTCGTCATCCGTCGACATTTCTTTCTGCAGGTAGATGTAATTTATTCGTAATTACTTCAGTCCATTAAGATATATTAATGCAGATAGAACAATGAAGAGCACATGTTAAAATCGACCGCAGGAAACCTAATTCTAAAGGATTCTACTTTGGATACTTTCCATTCTACTTCTTTTACCTGAGAGACACATTTCTTTTCCTTAGAGCAGACAAGACTGAAACCTCCATCTTGTGAATCCACGTCCACATCGTCGATATCTGTTTGAGGCAGTGCTTCATCAGAAGACCCATGGGCAGGTGTTTCTTCCCATTCTTCTTGACGTGTGATTCTACTCTTAGCCCTGCCCTCAAAAGGAACATACGAAAGCAACTTGGCGCCATCTCGGACGTCTGGAATGTGGACCGTGGCCGTTGCGACGTCGTACTCCAGGTTCTGATCCTGGCTGTCCGAATCGTCACTGGATATGACGTGTGTGGGGTGGATCTTGTTTGTATCGAAGAGGTTTTCTTCATGATCGCTCCAACTGTTTTCACCATCCGAATCTCTCTCTTCGGACCCCAACGGCAGCGGTTGTAAAGCTGGTCCTGCATTGTCGTCTGGATGAACGCTTGCTCCATTTTTCTCAGGTATACGTGCGACTTGTGGAGACATCACATTATCTTTAGCTGAATCTGAATCCCAGTCAGACTCTGAATCAGACTTCCGAGATTTAGACTTGTCCGTAACTTGAGATCCATTGCGTTCAGAAGTAGCAACAGCTTTTGACTGTGTTGTTGCTCCACCTCCCACAGTAGGGCTATCTGTTCTTAAACCACTTCCCTCTACTTTTCTATGGTCTTTGGGTAACTCGGTGTCGCTGTCTATTGAAGATCCCCACGACGACTTCCGTTTTCCTACCGTTGCTTCCTCGTGGTCACGGAGGCCGTCCCAATCGGATTCTTGGCTCCTTGATCTCGCTTCAGCACTCCCTGGATTCTCAACGCCATCTGAATTCCCTGTGCCGTCATCCTCATCAGAAAGCTTGGCCTCTACTCTAATGGCCGACACGATGCAGTCTTCTTTCACGTCTAGTCTGACTGGTTGTGGAGAGTTTAGTTTACTTTGACTAGAATCATGTATTTCTTTACCATTTAAACTGGGTCTTTTTTCCACATTTTTCATATGGGTTGTGCTGAGGATGCCTAAACCGATGTTGCATTTTTTGGCACTGGAGGGAGCTTTGCCGCCGTCTTCCTCACTCTCGCCTTCAGAGTTTGACGGATCGGATGGAAAACCAATCGCCTCGCTTGGAATATTATCAGTATTTGTCTTTTCTACTTCATTCTTTAAAGTTTTGCTAATGTTTTGCCCGGTGTGGCCTGTAGCACCTGCAGTTTTAGCCGATGCAAATTGGAAAAGATGTTGAATGCTTTTAGAACTGCATGCTTTCTCCTCTTCCTCATCGCTCTCCTCTTCACTTTCTTCTTCTTCCTCCTCCTCTTCATCGTCATCATCCTCTCCCTCATCCTCCTCCTCCTCTGAGCTTTCCTCTTGAGACTCCTCTGTTGCTTTACTGCATGAAGGCTGCTCAGACAGGGCACTCTCTCCCTTCTTATCTCTACATTTTGTTAGCTTAAACGCTTCAAGGAAAAAGAGAAAAAAGGTTTTAGGAAAAAAACAGAACACATGTTACCTTGTTGTAGCTGGACAGAGGGGTGGAGGTCAGCCGTGGAGGTTTGAATGGGAGCGACTCGGGATGGGGGTCTACAGGGACGGAGCGGGTGCTGGTGGAGGGTAGGGCCTGGGGGACTGGAGGAGCGATGTGGGGGACTATCTCAGGCTCTGGTTCAGACTCGACGCCGCTCAGAGACGTGTCGAGCTGCGCCGAAGCTACCGGTGCAAAAGGGAATTACACAACAGCCGGAAAGACACCAGAAAGAAGATGGAACAATCATAGAAATAGGAATGGTACACACTACACCGACATATATACCGCATCTGGACTATAAGCAGCTACTTTTTTCTACTTCTTTGAATCCTGCGGCTTATAAAGTGATTCGGCTAATATGTGAATTTATGTTGTGATGTCGTTGTCAGTGCAGAGCTTATTATTTTGACTCCATTCAGGTTTAGTAGCTACAGGACACTTGTTTACTGTGTGCTAAAGCTAACGGTGAATAAGTCATGAAAGCTAACGGTGAAGAAGTCATGAAAGCTAACAATTAATGAGTCATGGAAGCTAACAATTAATTAATGAGTTATGGAAGCTAACGGTGAATGAGTCCTGGATGCTAACGGTTAAACTGCTGAACACCTGGTCATTAAATCATGCTGTCCTCTCTGCTACATTACAACGTGCCTTATACTCCAGTGAGGCCTATATGTGGACAACATTGATTTTCTTATAAAATGTCGGTGGTGCGGCTTGTATACAGGTGCACCTTATAGTCCAGAAAGTGCGGTACTGAACAACTAAACCACTACAGTTATGTCCACACTAAAGGAGGGTGTGTTCCTAATGTTCAATTCTTCATCTCCTCATATATTTAGCTTTTGTGATGTGACTAAAACTGCGTGTGTTGTGTAGTCCCTGTACAAAAGATCGCACATATTGTATTCTATAAACAATATGCAATATTTTGGATCTGCACATCTCAGTGTTTATAGAAATATGAATATCAATAGTGCATATGTGGTCGTACTATAGTGTAATTCAAACATACTGAGCGTTTATATACAAGGACAGGCCAAATACCTCCAGCTTTAGATGCAAACATTTGCCTTAGGTTGTACTTCTTGGGTTTCTGGAGAACATATAAACATGTATTTAGACTGGGAACAAAATGTGTACAACAGAACCCAATAAAAACCACAAATCAGAGCAGACCTTTTGAACGATGGGCGATTCATCGTCATTATCTGAAGAGGGCCAATCATCAGCGCCGCTTTTTGAAACCCTAATAAGATGAGTAGAGAATAAAGGCTTGGTCAATCAATGACAGACAAGAAATCAGCAGAGCAAGCAGAAATAGTTAAAGAAGTATAATTGTTGGAATGCTTTTGACAGTATTATGGAAGAGGACATTAGCTATATTTAGTTGGTTATAGTTTTAGTTACTCTACTCACCGACTCACAGACTCTGACTGGGAGACGTCCTCAACATCTACAAGAGGAAAGAGACTTTGATCAGATAATTACCGCCAAACTCCACTACGCTACTAGACTCTAGCGGATTGGCACACTCACAAAACTCAAATCCATTCACATGGCTTCGACATTCAACAATTAGGTAAAAACAACCATCGAACTCTGTGCTACTAAACTAGAGCTAAGCAAAGCAATACCTCCCCCTGCTTGTTTTGTTCCATGCTCTAGATCCAGTCAATGGTTTTGCATGAGGGATAAAGTTAAAGTAGTTAATGTCAAGAATCGGCAACACAAGCTGAGCCTCCTCCACTCTATTTGACTCGGATCATCTCTGAAGGACATTTACCGTCTTTGTCGATCGCCGGTCCTTCCAGAGAGAAGCCGGCCCCGGAGCGCTGGAAGGCTCCAGAGGGTTTTTTCTTGTTTTTGCTTTGGTCTTGACGTAATAAAGATGCTCCATCACTTTTCTGGGCAGTGTGATTATCGATGAGATGAGAACAACTAAAAAACAAATTAAATCAATCACTAGAACCAGAGTTATTTTTATTGCTGTTGTAAGTAGCAGGAAGTCACAAACTAGGAATTTCAAGGTAGAAACAAGTTGTAAGAGTAAAACAACTAAAGGCATGCATACAAAATCTTTCAAAATGCTTTCTGAACTATAAGCTGCACCTGTATATAAGCCTACATTTTAAATGAAATTCCACAAGTTCTCATGTTGTGATGTAACAGAGAGACAACTGTGTTAACTGGTCACATGATTTATGACCGTAGACAGTAAATATTAAAGGACGTAGTCACGCCTATCTCCACCGTTAAAACTATTGTGCCATCCCTTTTGCCGTTTATGGGCAGTTTCAAAATGACTGCGGGGCTGAAACATGTAAAAAAACATATTCATCTGTTAGCTGCACTAGCCAAGTGCAATTCAAAATTCCACAGCCGCTAAACTAGACTGAGCCAACTAATACACCCCCCTCAGCATTGACACACATGTGGAACGGAGCTTCGGGCCAAGAGCCGACTTTTGGACCATCCTGTAAAGACGTTTTCCAGAGGTAAGAAGATGCTATACGTTAACTTTGGCTATTTTTTATTCCAGGTCCACCCCCACAGGCCAGGGGTGGTATTGCAAGCATGTCAGCGCACATGATTTTGGACATTTTGGACACACTGATCATGACTAATTCACCTTCATCTATTTTGACAAACCAGAGTTGTGTGTCTACTGAAACTGGATTGGGTCAAAATAATAAGTCCATAAACTCTGCTCTGACAACAGCCCAATGTATCACAATGAAAATACACACATTAGCCGCTTCCATAAATAAGCTGCAGGGAGCAACAAAGTAGAAGTATTGTTTATTTATATAGCGCATTTTTACAGACAAGTAGCTGCTTATAGTCCTGAAATTACAGGACCCAAAATAGACAGTCATTGGTAAATCTATAACCAGAGGAGAGAGAAAGGGAAAGATGTTCTTACGCATGGTGTTGGTTCTGTGTGGCGTAGTCGTCAGCAGACCATCCTCTGTCGTCCTTCAGTGAAACATCAGCGTCATGCCGTAGCAGCAGCTGCAGCATGTCGTACTGGCCGTTTCCAGCAGCCATCATCAGAGCCGACCTGCACCACAGACTTACATCAAACACCACTTTCACAGAGAAAACACTGTTATCTGTTATGGACCTTTTACTGTCGTCTTCAGCGTTGACGTCTGCTCCTTCTTTGAGCAGAAACTCCGCCATCTCCACGTGATCTTCACGGACCGCCACGCTCAAAGGTGTGAGACCCTCCTGCAGAGAGTTACTACAGTTACTGCTCTCACTCTCAGCAGAGTTTAGACCAGGGCTGCCCAACCAGTCCTTGACTAGTCAACATGACCAGACGCACAGCAGACTCCACCCATTTCAGTTGAGTCCGTGACAACAGTCTGTGTGTTATTTTGTCCCTTTTTAATGCCACTTTTTCAATAATGCAATATTTACCTGTAGAAGAGGGTGTGCAAGTTGGACCTGGGCTGAGTCATTTAAAAAGCCCAACGGACAAGACAGTATGTTGTGTCTAAAATAAATCTTCTGGGTGGAGTCTAGTGTGCTCAGGTGAGAGCCACAGGTTAGAGCCACAGGTTAGAGCCACAGGTTAGAGCCACAGGTGAGAGCCACAGGTGAGAGCCACAGGTGAGAGCCACAGGTGAGAGCCACAGGTGAGAGCCACAGGTTAGAGCCACAGGATAGAGCCACAATTTAGAGCCACAGGTTAGAGCCACAGGTTAGAGCCACAAGTTAGAGCCCCAAGTTAGAGCCCCAAGTTAGAGCCACAGGTTAGAGCCACAGGATAGAGCCACAGGTTAGAGCCACAGGTTAGAGCCACAGGTTAGAGCCACAGGTTAGAGCCACAAGTTAGAGCCACATGTTAGAGCCACAGGTTAGAGCCACAGGATAGAGCCACAGGTTAGAGCCACAGGTTAGAGCCACAGGTTAGAGCCACAAGTTAGAGCCACAAGTTAGAGCCACAAGTTAGAGCCACAAGTTAGAGCCACAAGTTAGAGCCACAAGTTAGAGCCACAGGATAGAGCCACAGGTTAGAGCCACAGGTTAGAGCCACAAGTTAGAGCCACAAGTTAGAGCCACAAGTTAGAGCCACAAGTTAGAGCCACAAGTTAGAGCCACAAGTTAGAGCCACAGGATAGAGCCACAGGTTAGAGCCACAGGTTAGAGCCACAAGTTAGAGCCACAAGTTAGAGCCACAAGTTAGAGCCACAAGTTAGAGCCACAAGTTAGAGCCACAAGTTAGAGTCACAGGTTAGAGCCACAGGTTAGAGCAACAGGTTAGAGCCACAGGTTAGAGCCACAGGTTAGAGCCACAAGTTAGAGCCACAAGTTAGAGCTACAAGTTAGAGCCACAAGTTAGAGCCACAAGTTAGAGCCACAAGTTAGAGCCACAAGTTAGAGCCACAAGTTAGAGCCACAGGTTAGAGCCACAGGTTAGCCACTGGCCCTTTGAAGACTGGTTTGACAGCCCTGCTTTATACAAAAAATAATAATAATAATAATAAATCAATAAAATCAATCCTTTATTATCACACAGATGAAGAAATTCAGTTCGATGAATAAACATCATCAAGTTGCGGAGGAAGAGGTGAGTTTTTAACTGTTTTTTGAAGGAGTTTAGTGAGTCAGAGTTTCTGAGGTGGGGAGGGGGGGGAGAGTTCCAGAGAGTGGAGCAGAGATGGCGACTTCTCAGTCCCCCAAGGTTTGGTGCTTGGATTCGACAGTGGGAGTGAGTAGATTGTACCTTGTTGGGAGCGTTGATGTCGGCCCCGTGCTCCAGCAGCAGCCCTGCCGTGGCCACAGACGGGATGCTGGCCGCGAGGTGCAGCGCTGTGTTCCCGTTTGTGTCCACCAGGTTTGGATCTGCATGATTCTCCAGGAGGACGGTGGCGCAGGTGTCATGCTGCCCCTGCACCGCCTTAGAAGAAATGGAAACAATGCAATTAACAAGATTATTAACAGACTTTTATAAACCCTTATGTGAATCCATTTTATAAAAAAATATAATAATAAAGATGACTGCTGACAGTGTGAGGATTACCTTCATTAAGGCGGATCGGATTTGATTGTCACACAGGTTAAGCTTGGCTTTACTCTCAACAAGGAACTGGACCACGTCAACATGTCCAGCAGCACAAGCAATATGAAGTGCACTTCTGAAAACAGCAGAAGATCAAATCAACACATCTTAGCAACAAGAAGTTCCCTCCTTAAGTAGCTACATTGCTTGTATTGCCTCATTTCCCTCTGTCAATAATAAACATTTGGCTAATGACATAAATGTTATAAATGAAATAAAGAGAAACAATCACCATCAGAGTTTATTATATTGATGTTTTGTTATCTATTTTCCCTAAATAATAGATCCTGTTTGATGTGCGAATAATCTGAGTGTTCTTATTTCTCCTCTATTCCTGTACTGTCACTTTAATGCGCTGCTAAATGTCTACTGTGTGTACTTAGTGCACTTGTATGTAGTCATTTTAAAAAATGTTTATGACATTTTTTTATGCAAGCCTCTACCTTTTTACTCTTACAACTTGATTGCCCCTTGAGCCAAAGCAAATTCCTAGTTTGTGACTTTCTGTTTTTTTTTTGTATTGACATTGAGATAAATAATGAATAAAGGTTTATCTTATCTTATCTTATGAATATTAAAATTATTAATCCTGGTTTACAACGCATGTCTTCTATAAGCCTGCCACTTACTTCAGACAATGGTCAACTGTGTGCGGTAACTAGATCTGACCGTGCAACATAAGGACGCAAAAAGACAGGTGTCAAATACTGAGCTGGTAGTTTTCACACTTGGCACAGTCGAACTTCTCTCCAGTTCAACTCTCGAGTCCAACACCAATAAAACATCAGACTCTCAGTGAACTTTTTCATTTAACTTTTGAACCGTACCAGAGCTATTGTAGTAACCTACGACACATGGGTTCGGGTTATGACACTGATACCTGTTCTCTTTATCCAGCTGATTGATGTCATTCTTCTGTTTGGATGCTAACTGTTTTAACTTGGCCAAATCTCCCACTGACGCCGCCTTGTGCACCTTCCCCAAGTCCTTGTCTTTCAACTCGTAGCCCACAGAGAGCACGCTGCCATTGTCGGGGGTGCCGGTGGAGGATTTCTTTCTCTTGGCAAAGTTGAATATCTTCTTCAATTTACTCGACATCACCTTCTCGGCGTCACGACCTGCCATTCATTGGAAGCGGAGGGATGACAGCTCTTCTACCTGCAACAAGAGGTGTACAGTAAACCGGATTAAGATAAGATAAAAGAACCTTAAACCATAATTCCTCCCATAGTGGGGAAATGTTGATATTTGTTCCTTTGGCTGTCAGACTGTACCACAGACCTGTGTGAGTTTAAAATATGAACCATTGTTAGGTAGTTAGTTAGACATTTTAGTTAGTTAGAAATATTTATAATCTATGTACTTACAGTATGTATTTATATGGATGGGTTTTCTGCTGCTGGACACCTACGGGACGTAGTATCTATCTATCTAGCTATATCTAGGTTGCAGTGCACATACAGGAGTAAGAGCACACAAGGAACACACACACATATATATATATATATATATATATATATATATATATATATATAAGTAACAGCTAGCTAGAATGTGTGTAGATGTATAGTGTAAATTGTATACATATTTGGCAGGATACATAGTAGATAAAGTGACATTCAGTGGACATTTTGAAATTACAGTATTGCGCATTGCACATGATTGGAGTATTTACTATTTACAGATGAGATCACACTTCAGGCTCAGCAGCTCTCACTGAACAGTAAACCGGATTAGCCATGAGAAGACCCATAACCATGACACGGCACAATTATAGTGAGCAAAACACAAATATCAGAATGTTTGATAACGGTTCACATTTACCGTCTATAAGCACTTGTCTATGATGCTAAGGTCACCTCTGATCCGGGTAAAACCAGGACTTCTGAGCTACGAAGACACCGTGCACCTGGGCGTGTGGTAAACGATGTTGTCCTGAGGTTTCTGCTTTATTAAAAGAATCAGCGAGGCACTAAAACCCTGCAAATGTCTCCAACCTGGTCAGGTGTTGCTAGTAGCTTCACGACAGCTGTACGCTCGTGACACGTATATAGCCGTTTCCATAGCAACGTACCTACCAGCACATCATAACGATATTCCATATGCGAAATTGTGTTGGGTAGATTAAATAAAAAACAATAACATGCAAAATCAATTAAAAGTGTAATAATGTTGTCGTAACAGAAATAAACAAGTGATAACGGGCACACGCCCCTCACGCGCCATGTGGGGTTGCCTAGTAACAGGACGTAAAGTTGGCTGCACGCTGCGCCTCCCACGGCGTCACTTCACAAATCACACAGACCGCCACATTCAAAAGTACATTTAAAGCTCGTATTTAATGTCTGGAGATGACAAATGTGAGAAACTATATGCGCCAGGGTGATTTAATGCGAACTCATGTCTTGCCAACTGTACATCGGCGCTAATTAGCAAAGAATGAAGGCGAGCTAACTTCAGTTAACGTTAGCCGAAAGCAATCTGAAACCCAGCGCGCATTGTGTTGACTGTTTCTACAAACGCACTATACACTGGCTGTGACATCATTTTTTTAATGCGCAAACTTAATAACTGACCTGTTGATTGTCCAATTCACGCCGTACAAATCCATACAGCTAAAGCTAAGTACCGTAAATCCTTCATGAGACTTGCTTGTTGTTGGGGTTGAAAACAGCCAATCAGAATGCGTATCTGGGTGATTTACGCTTGTTTGGACCAATAGAAGGCCTCAGATTTGCTTACAAGGTTGGTTTACAAGAAATGGTGGAGAACGCTGGAGTTGTAATAATCATTAAGTGACACACGAGGGAGACCTTTCCTCTTTTATAATATCATGTGGCAGTGGAAACAACTGACTGACACTGCATTAAATGACAACCAAAAACCAAACACACGCATCAATTATTGTTATTAATGGAGATGTTTTACAACTGTCCAAAAGGCCATATGCTCGCGTTATGTTTTGTTATTGCATGAAACAATATATCTCAATATATATACTCGTTAATGTAAATGTATTTGTTTTGATATAGACCAGACATGTCAAAACTAAGGCCCACAGGCCAATTGCGCGTCTCTCTCTCTCTCTCTGTGTACCCTCTCCCTCTCTCTCTCTGTGTACTCTCTCCCTCTCTCTCTCTGTGTACTCTCTCCCTCTCTCTCTCTGTGTACTCTCTCCCTCTCTCTCTCTGTGTACTCTCTCCCTCTCTCTCTCTGTGTACTCTCTCCCTCTCTCTATCTCTCTCTCTCTCTGTGTACCCTCTCCCTCTCTCTCTCTCTCTGTACCCTCTCCCTCTCTCTCTCTCTCTGTACCCTCTCCTTGGTCTCTCTCTCTCTCTCTCTCTCTCTGTGCCCTCTCCTTGGTCTCTCTCTCTCTCTCTTTCTCTCTCTGTGTACCCTCTCCCTCTCTCTCTCTGTGTACTCTCTCCCTCTCTCTATCTCTCTCTCTCTCTGTGTACCCTCTCCCTCTCTCTCTCTCTCTCTCTCTCTGTACTGTTGTATATTTTAAATCTACACTATTCAGATGTGACAATATTTGACCATTTGAACATCATAGCCAAAAAAAGACCTCTGTGCACTCAGGAAAAACCCCAAGGACACAAGAAGTACGAGAATCATAAAGGAGGACCAGCTTACAAAAGCCAGACAATTATTGACTCCAAGAATAAACAAATGCTCTCTCCCACTCTCGACGAGGGCAAAAGTCCAACACAATCAGGCGCCCAGTGGTGGGGGGCATTGTTTGCTCAGGTGGAGATGGAAGACCGGGTCCAGACCAGGACCAGGGGCCAGACCAGTCCCAGATCTGTGACGTCATCGGACCCTTTGATAGAAACTGCTGGGAGGAGATTGGCAGTCAGTCAGCCGAGGGCCAGGAGAGGGACATATTAGTTTAGGAGCACTTTTTTTGTTGAATATTCTGTATCTGATTGTAAAGATAATTAAATGCAGATGTTAAACGTGAAGATCTCTTGTCTCGCTCTTGCATCGACTTTGGATACGTCAGTCAAAGGGAATTATTGACTTCATTTTGGTGACCCCGACGTGATCGGGGCAGGAGCGGGACAGAGATGAGCTCAGTTATAGAGACTGGATTTGTGGGTTTGGAAAAATCTCTCTGCTCTTCAAAAAGGTCGCTTCTAAGGTAAGCGGATCACAGTTTTGGAAATCTGCACATTGTTTTAAATAGAAGAGAGAGAGATTTTGGCTCGACAGATTGCAGCGTGGCCAGACGACCGCCGTGACGGGGCGTTCTATCGGACGCGATAGAACAATAGTCAGGTTTTTCGACGTTTTTGAACCTTGAGGGAAGCATAGGTCCCCTCTAAAAAAGAATATACAGGAAAAGAGCCACAGGGTAGAAGTGCAAAAGAGGCACACCTTCGTGCAGAGAGGCACAAGCATATTAGTGAAAAATAGGAATAGAATTAGAGAAATAGGGATAGTTAGGGTCAGAAGTGATAGGATAATAAAAACTCCATATCCCCCGGGGGGCGGGAAAAAAAGGGTACATTTAAACAGAAAAAAGCCAAGTATTTAAAATGTGGATTCTGATAATAATGATCTGATTAATGAGAAAAAAGGGAGCCACTTGGCTGTAACTATGAGTTTTCATGTGAAGAAATGACAAAAGATCAGTCTGGGAGTTTTTCTCTTGTATTCTGATGTAATGTTTCGATAGTTACAGAGAATCAGGAAAAAAAAAGATTCTGCTGGAACCCTCGATACATTAATCAGGTAGCAAATTGTAATGTTTTCCATTACTGACGTATTTAAATAAATGTAAAGTGTCGTTTGACGTGAGAGAACTCTCACCACTGATAAAACATTGTCACGATAAAAAACGAGGAAAATGTAGCAAATTTTAAAGGGGATGTTCATGAATTTGGTGTATTTCAGTCGTACATGTACTCCTCTGTTTGAGAAACCACACAGCCCCTCCTTCTCCCTCCTGGCTCCCTCTCTGAAAAATGCTTGAGGCATACAAGCCACTCGGCCCCTCCCCTCCCTCGTTCTGTCCTCTCTCTCTCCCCTTCCTCCTCTCTCTCTCTCTCTCTCTCTCTCTCTGTCTTTCTCTCTCTCTCGTGAAGAAAGAATTTTTTGTAGAAAATTACATATATACACACGATAATGTTACTGACATGGAGTCATAGGATCACAGAACTTTGAGTTAGATTATAAAGAGGCATTATTTATTTTTTATTTTTTATCTCCAAGGCGTCTAGACAAGTTTGCAGAATTGGTTTTCAGAATTTAATGTTTAAAATGTTAATATTAATTATTTTATAGGTTTATTTTGAATTGTAATTAATCATTGGTTTCGTATGGTAATTAACACACTTGTTTGTGCTTCTTGTTTGTCTGTTTTTTCCGAGAAAACTTCTGTCTGTTTCATTTGGCCAAAAATCGTCTCTGCCACAAACCACAACCGAGCATCATCATCAGCGTCTCCCCCTCTCCCTGCGGGTCGCAGGGGGCAGCGTCGGCTGCAGCAGCTAACAGGAACTCTCGAAGAAGACTCCTCCTGCCTGTGAGGAGGCAAAGAAAAGACCGCAGACTTGTTCACAAACTGAGTGTTGTCCCATCTACGGAACAGAAGGTGGCGGTAATGCGAAAAATAGGCCGCCAACCGCCGGAAAACCTAACAAGAAGAAAATGATTGAAAAGAAAAAGACATTGCAAGGAGAAGAAAGTTATTGAAAGAAGAAGAAAGAAAGTGATTGTTTAAAGAAGAAGGAAAAAAGGCATTGAGGCAAAGACATCGGACACTTTGAGACAAAAGACATTGAAAGACGCCATAAGAGGACGTGGCCAGGCTAAATGAGACAGACAGAAGGTAAATATATACAGACAAACAAACGCACAGAGACATATTAAGTCATATTTACACATTTAGCTAGGTCATTCGTTCATAACACCACATTTAGCTGCATGAAAGAATACAGGACAATCGTTAAAATTAATTAGACTCTTGCTTTAGCATGAGACACAAGGAGATTAGAACAGCAGTATATTTAAAGTAGAGGAGCTCTATTATTGAAACTAGTATTATTTAAAGTTATAGACGCGGAGAAGTTTAGAATTATTGATTTTGACTGCATGATCTTCGTAATACGGATATTTAAAGCAGTGTTTTCAACCTCTGAACCGTGGCTCGTTAATCATTTAAAAACAGTCACATGCACAGTTGAAACTGGTGCTAGGAAGAGAACTGCAGCTTTTAATGGATGTTGCATTTAGTACAAAATGGTTTGTTCAGACAATTAAAGTTTGAAAAATGATTTAAAGCATTTCTGAATTTTGGCTAAAGGTGATATTGGATTATTTCTGATAACACATAGACGCAACACTGTTCATTGGTTGAAAACAAAGATGTAGGGACATTTTTTGAAATCTTTTATGACATGTTTCTCTTCCAAATAGCTAAATTAGAAACAATTAGGACAATTATGTCTTTGATATAACTGTTGGCAGTTTATCTGAGACATGATTGGTGCAAGTACACACACATAAAGCAATGGTCTTTTCTCCACATGAACGTGAAACAAAGGTGAAGTATTAAAGTTTGAAACTAATTTACATTTTTAAGGAATCCGAACTGGCTTTAAAAAAAAAAAAGGGAAAAACATTTATTGCACGTGCATGAGTTTTTTTTTTAGTAACAAGAGCTCATTAAAAATATAGGGGACACAGTTTGTGACAAGCCCGAGTAAAGACCACGTGGTTTAAACACTAAAGTTTGAAATGGATCCTTTTAGGAAAAATCTCTCAAAGCTTTGCATGTTCTGCAGGCTCTGAAAGTTGCAACTATAAAATAGCTCATGAGACAATTGTAATTGGACATGGAAAAATATAACAAAGTTAAAATTACAGGCCTCTTGTGTATGTTATATGTTTGTGTATGTTATATGTTTGTGTATGTTATATGTTTGTGTATGTTATATGTTTGTGTATGTTATATGTTTGTGTATGTTATATGTTTTTGCGTCATGTCCAATACACTACGTTGACCTTAACAAACTGGACCAATACTAACGTGGGGTGTTGTGAGTGTGTTGGGGAGTGAACGAGGAGTGCTGAACGGAATCATGGAATAACAAAAGTTTTCTGTAATGTTTTAATGTGATCATGGAATAATTATTTTTTGTCAACAGCATACGGTGTAAGTACTAGAGATTCAAAGATAACAAGCTTTATTGAACAGGTGTAAAAGTGAGAGTACTCTGGGATGAGTACTCTGAGAAAAGTACTCTGCGGAAAGTACTCTGAGATGAAATACCTCGCTGAAGGTACTGGGAGCCCCTCCCTCTGCTGTTTGTCCGGACAGTGATTCGGTCCAACCGCAGTGAGCGGTCATTGGGAGGAGGACAACTTTGGTTTGTAACTCACATTTAGGGGAGTATGAAATAAGAAACATACATATTGTTAAGTCTGTATTCGGCTACAGCCTCTGCCCTGGTGTCACACACCGTCTGTCAATGCAGTTATGTTTTGCCCAATTGGATTGATTGACAGGCCGCACCATGCGAAGAGAGGAAAGTGGGCGTTTCTTGTGTTCTAATGTTTCTTTTTCAGATGAAAGATAAACTGCACCTGCTTCAGGGATGACAGTAGTATGGATCATAAGGAAAATGAGCCTCTACTTTGGCACCAAAGCCCACAATATGAATTGAGGACGATCCGGGAGGAACAACTGGAGATGATTGGAACAGTAATCTACACACACATACAGATGCATGTTTTATACTTTGGACCACGACCAACAGAGGGAGTATAGTAATGTTATTGTCATAGGTGGTCATGGTCCTTAACCTTCTAAATCATTAGAAAGAAGTGTAAAACATATATTTACAAGAACAAATAAATAATAGAAAGGGCAGCCTAAAAAAGCAAAATGGGAAAATTATTAAGTAATTTTCAGAGTTGCCAAAATGAAATAAAATTCTATATTTGTCCCATAGGGGGTCATTCTAAATTTAGTGTTGTGCAAAGTCAAAAGGAGAAATAATAGCGCTTATAACATCAAACAGATCTACTCTTTAAGATAATAGATCATATAATAATAAGATAATAATAGAATAGAATGAAATAGTCTGGAGCTATAATGTCATTGGATTCGAGGAGCTATAGGTTGAAGTGTCAGAATAAACAATAGTAATAATAGTTAGACTAGTGAATAATCAAAATAGTTCTATTGTGGAAATAAGTATCAATAAGGTCAAATTGTTCTAATAACTAAAGTAAAAAGGAATCAAATGGAGTCAGATTTTAGATGTTTCTGTTTTCCACATCTGTAGGAATTAGTGCAGATGTGTTTATAGAGAGTAGTATTAAAATGCAGACATAGAACGACAGGCTTTAACACAATTTTAAATCTAAAAATAGCTCAAATATAACATTGCTTTTGACGCAGCCTCTGAGCTGCTCCATTGGAGAACAGGTCAAATGTTATTGTTTATTACAAACAGCTGATGTATTTACACATATTAAGTTTGGGACAACTCTTTAAACAGTTATAAGCAGTGGACAGAAGCCATGAATGTGCTTTTGTTTATTAAATAATTAATTCCATAGCCTTATAATCGTAGAGAACGTTTTAAAATAGTTAAAATCCCTTTCAGGCAACTTGATTTAGATGTATGTCTTTAATATTGGAGAACGACTGTGTTGTTTTTGGAATTGTCTGAAATACAATACATAGAATAATGATTTGCAGAACAAGAACCGGCCAATAAAAAATCGTCTATTGCCAATGCAATTGTTACAATCAGAACTCAAAAATTGGGAATATGCCTTTGCTCAAGCTGCAACCAAGATTTGGAGTCACAATAGAGTAAAAATAGGAATAGATAAATGCATCAACCATAGATGCTTTCAAAAATAGAGATTATTTTTAGCCAAGGCTAATATCAAACGGTAAAAGGACCATTTCCTTCATATTATGTCTAAAAGTATTTACTTCAAAGGTAGATAAAGTTCAGTACAGTTTATGCACAGTTTTATTAGATACTGTCAAATTCACTTGTTTCAAACATGGGTGAATGTTGACAATGCAAAAAGCTAATGAGATAGATTAATGAGATCGATTAGAACCAACACAGATTCAAAAACACTTGAAAGCATTTTTATGTATTTGGGTATAGCACAAAAGTAGATCTTTAGGTAGTTTTGAGAATTTTAAGAGCTGTCAATTTGTCAGCAACAGATTAGAGAATCAAAATACCGTTGTATAGGGACTAACCCCAGAGAAACCTGCTAAAATAGATTAGCTCCTGTACGGATAATACCAATTTGATTAACGATGTACATTTATCCCAAACGGTCTGAGAGAAGGAAGTGACAGCACTTCCTGGTTCAACAAAATGTGTTTGGAAAAATGAGCAAAGCCCCACAAAATGGCACAGAGCCACTGATAAGGACAGCAAACCACAGTATAGATAGATTTATTAGATAAAAACATATGTTTAAGAATATGGCTCAATAAAAGCAAAGATGCAAACATATTGGTAAATAGATTAGAATAGTTTAAACTATAGTGAATAGTTTTAGTGCATACATTACAGACGAGGTTGAAGAAGAATCAGAATGACAGCAGTGGTCATCAAAGAGTTTAGTGAAGGAATGTTTCAATGTGGTTGTGTGTTGTTTGTCTTCCTGTATTAACTCTTCACAGATATCGAGCCAGAACTAGGATGATGGAATCTCCCCAGTCCCGTCACCCAGAAGGGATATTGAAAGATTGTGACCTAAATTGGTTTAATATAGGTCAACAGAGGGGAACTGTTGTATATTTTAAATCTACACTATTCAGATGTGACAATATTTGACCATTTGAACATCATAGCCAAAAAAAGACCTCTGTGCACTCAGGAAAAACCCCAAGGACACAAGAAGTACGAGAATCATAAAGGAGGACCAGCTTACAAAAGCCAGACAATTATTGACTCCAAGAATAAACAAATGCTCTCTCCCACTCTCGACGAGGGCAAAAGTCCAACACAATCAGGCGCCCAGTGGTGGGGGGCATTGTTTGCTCAGGTGGAGATGGAAGACCGGGTCCAGACCAGGACCAGGGGCCAGACCAGTCCCAGATCTGTGACGTCATCGGACCCTTTGATAGAAACTGCTGGGAGGAGATTGGCAGTCAGTCAGCCGAGGGCCAGGAGAGGGACATATTAGTTTAGGAGCACTTTTTTTGTTGAATATTCTGTATCTGATTGTAAAGATAATTAAATGCAGATGTTAAACGTGAAGATCTCTTGTCTCGCTCTTGCATCGACTTTGGATACGTCAGTCAAAGGGAATTATTGACTTCAGTACCCTCTCCCTCTCTCTCTCTCTCTCTCTCTCTCTCTCTCTGTACCCTCTCTCTCTCTCTCTGTACCCCCTCTCTCTCTCTCTCTCTCTCTGTACCCTCTCCCTCTCTCTCTATCTCTCTCTCTCTCTGTACCCTCTCTCTCTCTCTCTATCTCTCTCTCTCTCTGTACCCTCTCTCTCTCTCTCTCTCTCTCTGTACCCTCTCTCTCTCTCTCTGTACCCCCTCTCTCTCTCTCTCTCTCTCTGTACCCTCTCTCTCTCTCTCTATCTCTCTCTCTCTCTGTACCCTCTCTCTCTCTCTCTCTCTCTCTCTGTACCCCCTCTCTCTCTCTCTCTCTCTCTGTACCCTCTCTCTCTCTTTCTGTACCCTCTCTCTCTCTCTCTCTCTCTGTACCCTCTCTCTCTCTCTCTCTCTCTCTGTACCCTCTCCCTGGTCTTTTTCTCTCTCTGGTCTCTCCCTCTTACACCCGTTGTATAAATTAGGCCTCAGGCAAGATGGTATTGTCGTAGATCAGGTGTTCTCAAACATTTCACCCAGGAAAATAACAACAGTAATAATGTTTGGAAATTGCAAAGTTAGGGAAAGAAAATGAATATATTGAAATAAGGATTCTTGGAATTATTATTACAATAAGATAAACTGGAAGTCACACATCAGTCATATACTGAAGAAGATTTCGAAAATGATGTCGGTAATGAACACAACCAAACATGTTCTGGATCAAAATGCTCTACATTTACTTTACTGCAGTCTCGTTTTACCCTATTTATATGGGTTGGAAATTTGGATTTATAATTCTAAAAGTTCTCTACATCCCCTTGTAATTCTTCAGAAGCGTGCCGTAAGAATTATTCACATGGTTAGGTATTTGGATCACACATTTTACTTTTTTAAAGTAAAAATTGTCAAAGGTTTTGGACTTAGATGAATTTCATACAGCACAACTCCTGTACAACACAAGTAAATATATGTTTCCGACAAATTTTCAAAGACTCCTTGCAGAAAGAGATAGAGGTCACAGTCAGAGGGGATTTGGAAAACTCCAAGTAAAGGTTTCAAGGACCACGAGGAGAAATATGTTTGTTTCTGTTTGTGGAGTTCGAATTTGGAACGGACTCCAGCAACAGTGAATCAATTCAAAACAACATACAGAGAAATTCTGTTTTCAAAATATAGAAGAACAGGGAAATTCTATAAATTGACCCTAATTAGTATCTATTTATTATTTATATATTATTTATGTCTATTTATTATGACATTCTGAAGTATTTCATGTTTTTCTCATTAAGTTGAATGCACTTCATGCTATAATCATGTAGTTCTGAATTACAACCGCTCATGTTTGTAGTGAGAGCGTGTGGGAGTACGTTTACTTCTGCTCAGTCCCTTTTCGAGCTGTGTCTATCGTTTTGGCATATCTTATGTCTTACTACTCACATGAATTTCTGTTTAATGTAAATGTGTATAATAATGCACATGTTTAAAGGACATTGTGTAAGCTCGAATAAAGTCTAAAGTCTGTGGAACTACTTCTCTACAGTTAGTCTACAGTTTAAATAAACCCACAACCCTTTCAGCTGAATAATGCTTACAGCCGCAATAATTACGTCAAAACACAAAAGTATATGTGTCAAATAATTGGTGAAATACAATGAAATATCATGGAATCTTCTCTTTTAAATCCTCATTGCATCTAGAGTCCCCCACTTTGAGAACCACTAACTCAAAAGAGAAGGAATCTTTCTTTTTCAGTATCTTCCAACCACAACCAGCCAAAGCCTATATTTTCACAGGTTATCATTGCGTAGGTCAACGTTCATGTTTTTAAATAAGCCTTTAGAGATGCGATAAGAGGTTAATGACTTGGCATCTGTGTTGTTCTATTGTGAGCGTTTGTTTTCAAGTTTGTACCAAGATGACAAGCAATTACTGTGACGTGGCATTACCATGGGGCTGTGTGCAAAGACCGAGACAAGAGGAGACTCCAGAGAGATGTCATTTGTCTGATACATCGCTGTCCTCAAACCAATTAGTTGAGCAGCAGGAAGACAGAAAGAGGCACCTGTTGCATACATTGTTTAAATGGATGAATGGTTAGTGGTTTTTAGCTTTCCCTCAAGACAAAACAAAAACATGATGAGTTGGTTATTTCCTGTTAACTTCAACAGCCGCCTTAGCTATTAAAAATAACATGACCTGGACTTAAACAGAAAGCAAGCTTGTTCTAATCCTACACATCCTGAGCTTCCGAAAAATAATAAACTCCACGACAGAGTTGTGACCAAGCTGCGGGTTTCTCCAAGATGTCTACCCCAGGTGTTTCCAAGATGTCTGTCCCTGGTTTTTCCAATATGTCTGCCCCTGGTCTCTCCAATATGTCTGCCCATTCAGATCAAAGGCCTGTACTCATTCATGCTCGCATCATGGCTGATTCCCTCTCTCTCTGGTCTTTCTCTGGTCTCTCTTTGGTCTCTCTCTGGTCTCTCTCTGGTCTCTCTCTGGTCTCTCATTGGTCTCTCTCTGGTCTCTCCAGCTCTGGTTCTCCTGGTCTTGTACAGTATGCCCAATGGTTCCACAGGACCAGAGTAACAGGTGAGAGTTCTGACCAATCAGAGCACCAGAGAGCGACCAAAGAGAGAGACCATAGAAAGGGACTAGAAAGAGAGACCAAAGAGAGAAGCCAAAGAGAGACCAGAGAGTGGCCAAAGAGAGAGAGAGACCAGAGAGAGACCAGAGAGAGACCAGAGAGAGACCAGAGAGTGGCCAAAGAGAGAGAGAGACCAGAGAGAGACCAGAGAGAGACCAGAGAGAGACCAGAGAGAGACCAGAGAAAGACATGTGAGCGTTCTGATCAAACAGAGCGCTTCTGATCAGAGCGGAGCTGGAGCGAGCCAAATTTGTGGCACAAAAGTGTGGATTTAAAAAAACCCAATGGATTTCAAATGAAAAAAAAGTTAAGGATGAGAAAAGACACTTTAATCTTCACAGAATTCTCCTGTAAAGCTGCAGACGGAACACTGATGTCTATGGGGCAATCTTACGTATGGCGTGGGTGTCAAAGTCAACATTAATGAGCTTGGCCCCCGGGATGATATTTGATTAATTAAATATTGTATTACTAATTAAATGTTCAGGACATGTGTTTTCTCTTTGAAGGAAGTTTGTTTTTGTCTATGAGCAGTTTCAAAATGTTTACACTTCAAATTAGTGACAGAGCGGTTCACTGTGTTAGGTCTTGGTCCAATAAGTTACAAACTATCATTTTAATACGTAATTAATCAACAGTGAACCAGTCGGGCCCTGATTTTTTTTTTCCTCAAATGTGTTTCCTCAAATTTTGTTGCCCCCACTGAAAGATCAAGGCTATGCTCACACTCAGAGAGCAGCCGTCCTCCTGTGGACTCACCACCTGCAGAGGGTCAGTGAGGGGCTGGTGCTATGAGACTTGGGTGGCATCTCTGACTGCCACCCCCCTGACCCAGAAATGGATTAAAAGGGTAGAAGATGGATGGATGGATGTGTTGAGGCTGCAGTACCGTGGGTGGCCTCTAGTACCTGTGGAGACAGTTTTAGCAGCACCTCAAATATTCAATGTCCTCTATATGAAGTTGAACCGTTATCAGAATGAAAGGATTCTTCAAATTGCATGAATCATGTTTTGAGCCGTGTTCAACTATTTGGGTTAGAACAATATTGTACTGATTGTAAAAATATCTCCCAACAAAATGAAGCTGTTTGTCACTTTGTTGTAGGGCTTTGTGTTTGGGGGAGAATGATGTTTCCTGAAGAAGAATGGATTTCAACACGGCCCCTGAAAATACACCAGAGCCTTTTGTTTATCCACTACACTCAACCTGGAGGATCTCTTTAAAGTAGGTTTCTGTCAGAGCACCTTGTTGTGTTGTCGCATGTATGTTGTACTGAGAAAGATCAGAGAGGGACCAGAGAGAGACCAGAGAGAGACCAGAGAGAGACCAGGGAAGGCCCAGACAGAGACCAGACAGAGACCAAAGAGAGACTAGAGAGAGACTAGAGAGAGACCAAAGAGAGACCAGAGAGAGACCAAAGAGAGACCAGAGAGAGACCAGAGAGAGACCAGAGAGAGACCAGACAGAGACCAAAGAGAGACTAGAGAGAGACTAGAGAGAGACCAGAGAGAGACCAGAGAGAGACCAAAGAGAGACTAGAGAGAGACCAAAGAGAGACTAGAGAGAGACCAGAGAGAGAGACCAGAGAGAGGCAGGAAGAGAGACCAAAGAGAGACCTGAGAGAAAGAGACCAGAGTGAGAGACTATAGAGAGAGAGAAAGACCAGCGACAGGCCAGAGAGAGAGACCAGATGGAGTTGTACTGTCTAGACTGATCCCTGGTTAAAAGAACCAGAGAATGATCTGTTGTTTCACTTGCTCCACATCTGAAGAAGCAGTTTGTCTGAGAGCATGAAAACTGATGTGCTGAAGAGTTTTGATAAGATAAGAATATAGTTGACAGCTGCCACTGCTGAGATAACTGGCTCTACAACAGACTTTCTGGTATGAACTTTTACTTTAAGCAGCAATGAGAATAATTTTGAGTGTGACCACGGCCCTCTAAGCCCTCCTTGTTGTCCCATGGTCCCCCAGGAAACACCTTTCTTTCTTCATGTTCATGTGGACGGAGTCAGGCCACTGATGTTGACATAACCTTTATAGAATCTTCTTTTATGGCCTCTGATTTAATTAAATAAAAGTGTAAAACTAATTTCTATATATATTCTTGTCTACAATATGACACCATGTATACAGCACGGTCTGGATCTCCCACATGGTTCTTGTTTGGGAGTAAACACATTGGTTCCATTCGGTGCCAGTCGTGAGTCAGTCCTTAACCTATGAGCCTGTTTTTTATCATTAAAATGACATTAAAGCGTTGGTCAGGGCCGTGTCTTCCCAGGGTCTCCGCTCTTAAGAGGCCAATCGGAAACGTGCAAAACAGAACACGGAAAGTCCAATCTCATGGATCTCGTGAAGGGGTGTTCCACTGGGTCCTCAACTGGGTCTCTCTCTCTGGTCTCTCTCTGTTTGGATCGCTCACTGGTCTCTCTCTCTTTGCTCTCTCTTTCTTTGGCCACTCTCTGGTCTCTCGCTCTCTCGCTGGTCTCTCTCTCGCTGGTCTCTCTGGTCTCTCTCTCTCTGCTCTCTCTCTCTCTCGCTGGTCTCTCTCTGTTTGGATCGCTCACTGGTCTCTCTCTCTTTGCTCTCTCTCTCTTTGGCCACTCTCTGGTCTCTCGCTCTCTCGCTGGTCTCTCTCTCGCTGGTCTCTCTGGTCTCTCTCTCTCTCTCGCTGGTCTCTCTGGTCTCTCTCTCTCTGGTCTCTCTCTCTTCTCTCTCTCTCGCTGGTCTCTCTCTCTCTGGTCTCTCTATTGTCTCTCTCTCTTCTACCTCTCTGTTCTCTCTTTGCTCTCTCTTCTCTCTCCCTCTTTGGCCTCTCTCTGGTCTCTCTCTGCTCTCTTTTTTGGTCTCTCTGCTCTCTCTCTCTGGTCTCTCTCTGGTCTCTCTCTTATCCCTCTCTCTCTGGTCTCTCTCTCTCTCAGGTCCTCATATACCCAGTGCAGGGGTGTTCCACTGGGTCGTCAAGAGGCTTATGAGGATGCAGGTCTTCATTCCAACCAAGCAGGAGCACAGCAGAGAGACAGAGAGATAGATACTGTAGAGAGAGAGAGAGAGAGCGAATGAATCTGGCAGATGGCGAGTGGAGTGGTCACAGGCTTAAAGAAGGAGTTTGTGATGATTTTAACCACGTGACAAACGACTGGACAATCACCAGAGTCTAAGTCATGGATAATCTACTCACCCACCTCAGTCTCAGGAGGAAAATCAATAATAATGTGAACTAATTAAGACTGCAGCGCTGACTGTTGTGGTTTTCACTGTTTAGAGAAAGTAACTGCTAATACAGTACATAGTGATAGCAAAGAGACAAAAGAATATTGTGACGACAGCAGCATTTTAGTTATACCTTAAAGTCTGAGAGAATTTGCTTCTGGGACGTTTGTTTTTGTTTGGATCAACTTTAGCTGCTGTGTACTTCAAGAACTTTAAGAAACGGTTTTCAAGATTTTTCAGTGCATCTATTATTACTTTTACTTTTAGGGGCAATAGTGGCTCAGTTGGTAGAGCATTGGCCTTAGAGCCTGAAGGTTGTGGGTTCGAGTCCACCACAAGACTTATTTCACGACTCCCACACTCACGACTGCACACACACACACACACACACGCATACACGCACGCACGCACGCACACACGCAAGTACGTACACACACATACATACGCACACACATAGTATTGGCAACATTAATAGCAGCAGCAACATTTCTTTACAACGTCAATTTAAAGGTACTCTGTGTAATTTTTACAGTTGCTCCAAATGAAAAACATGTTAACTTTTTAAAGAATATTTACCTAAAACATGAGGTAGAAGCACATGGGGCTGGAGGACTCTATGACAATGCGCCATCTTGAAATACAGTGGTTGATAAGGGACAAAAAGGGGTTTGAGCGAGAGTTGGGGACCACTGTCAGAGACGACATCAGATTCAGATTCATTTATTTGCCATTTGCAGTAAAACCACATTGGAAAAACTGTGCAAGACCTCCCCAGTGTGCACCAGACGACACACACCAGAGCTCTTGCCACGGCGCCATCTTTACATTGTCCTGCGAAGCTTCCGTAGATTATGATATATGATTTCAACGCTAGATGGGAGTAAAAACTACAACCTTTAAACATTTCTACATCACATTGTTAACATTTCAATATCCAAAGATTCAAACACAAAGTCACTGCTGTTCTTCAGTGAAAACAAAATCAGGTGCATTCATCCCCAACTAGGAGAAACTATTTTTAAAAGTATAAGCCCTTTCACGTGTGGACTAAATAACAAATAAATAACATAAACTGGGCCTTTTTGTGTTTCTGACTCCTCTGAATCTGATTGGTGGATGGACAGAACGAATGAGGAAATGTAGAAAGAAACCATTTGAAGCCTCAATCACATGCTAACGTAAATGTCTCTCTCTCTCTCGGCGCTAAAACCTCATCATATACATCCTTCCAGGGACTTCAGGGGTCAGCGGGAAAACAATCCAAGACAATCAGAGGAAAGAGGTATTCCTACATCGACTTCCTCACTGCGCCTTTTTATCTGGAACTAAAAATACAGCGTGGCCTTAAATTACTTGTTTTAATGAACCCTGCCACAAACGCTGTCTCCAACGGCAACGCGCTGAAGAAGACACGCCAAATATGGACGTGGTCAACTTCCTGTTTTAAAAAATCAAAGCGTAGCCTGAGAATCCAAGGTTTTGAGACGGCGTTCATCTGTCGGGCTGGTGATACAGTGGTTTGTGTAGCACAGTGTAGAGCAAGGCAACTCAAAAGTGCTGAACAAAATAAGGCCGTGTCACGTTTTACAGAAGGGTTAGAGTTAGACAGACTTCATGTACATGTAACAATATACACAAAGCAGGAAACTGGCTAGAATTGACTTTAAACATGTATTCCAAAGATCAAAGCAAATCTTCAAAGACTGAACTTCAGAAGAGAAATATGAAGGTCACGACTCTTACCCCGTCCAGGGTCTGCCAATCACAGAGCTCTGCCAGCCTCCAGCCTCAGCCAATCACACAGCCCGGCCAGCCTCGAGCCTCAGCCAATCACACAGCCCGGCCAGCCTCGAGCCTCAGCCAATCACACAGCCCGGCCAGCCCCTTGAGAACCCACTGACAGCAAAGCGGGCAGTTTAAAAGCAGCCACTCCCCAATAAACAGCCCTTCCTGAAGCTCTTAACACCCACCACCTCCCCAGCGCCTCCTCAGCTCCTGGTTCCTACTCAGGTTTCCGCTCTGGCTCCTGCTCTGGCTCCTGCTCTGGCTCCTGCTCTGGCTCCTGCTCTGGCTCCTGCTCTGGCTCCTTCTCTGGCTCCTGCTCTGGCTCCTGCTCTGGCTCCTGCTCCGCCTACCCTCCATTCACACCATGCTTCTAGCCACCACCAGTGCTTGACCCCGGGGGTCTGAGATCATCACAGCAGCAGTGATCTCCCCTCTGCACGTGTCACTGCTGAGGTCAATGCGCCAAAAAAATAAATGTTTTTCATGCATTCATGTTTCTGTCTTGGTCTCTTCACATTGAAATATATATTTAAAGTCACAAACCAACGTGTTCTCTGAGGTTAGAATTAAAAGGAAGAAGTCAGAGTTAGAGTTCCAGCTTTGACATGTTGATGAAGTGAAAAGTGAAAGAAAAACACGTTCTGTGAAAGTTGTCCAAAGAAAAAATAATTATATGAATAGTTAATTTTCAAAAACAGATTTGTGGCTTTGGGAAAATGACAGAAAGGCTCTAAGCTAGTTTTTATGACATGTTTTAGTGCCATACGATTAAAGTTTCACCTCTTGCTGAGAAAATCCTTTCAAATGTTCTGTCAAAAACAAAACATGTTGAAGATTAGAGCAAGAGAAAACTACTTTTGACACATTTTCAAAACAGAGTAATTAGATTTAGCAAACTATCTCTTTATATTCAACTCACAGATTCTATTAAATAAAAACAATAATTATGCATTGGTTTTATAAAGAGCTTTCCAGGACACTCAAAAACGCTTCACAGGTCATTATTCTTTCAGTGATACATTGTGGAGATATAAGTGTAGCCACAGCTGCCCTGGGGCACACTGACGGAAGTGAGGCCACCAGTCTGTGCCATATGCATTGAAGTGACTCCTACAGACAACTACAGCAGCTAAAGTGGATCTAAACAAAAACAAACGTCCCAGAAGCGAATCCTCTAAAGACAGACTTTAAATATGACTAAAATGTTGGTTTCCCATCACGATACTAACCAGGCCCTGCCCTGCTCAGCTTCAGAGGTCTGATGTGATATGGCTTTTGTTTGCAAGTATGTATTTGTGTTTTAAGCAACAACAGATCAGAGAATCAACAACATGACCACACATTTACTGTCCATAAAGTTTAATAAATGTAAATAAATGTCTCGGATCAAAAAAAGCATTGTATCTGGAATCTGTGGAGATGTGAAAAAAACAACATTGAATATATACATAACATTTAAATTGAATTATTAAGGATTATTAAGCTTGGACGAAACTCAAACTCGGACAACATGAAACCTCCAATCGCTCCAATCTAAAAGGTTTGTGGGAAATCCTGTGAATATAAAGTTGTTTTTTCCTCGTGGAACTGTTATCTCGGTGTCAGTGCTGATCCAGGGATTCTGAAGCCAAAAGTTAAAAAAACAAAACAATTCAATGTTGTCTAAGTTTGCCATTCCATTGTGTTTTCCTCCAGAATCAGACTCACACTGAAGGCGTTTGCGAGTGTGTCTTTGGCTCTGCAGAATTCTGGGAAACATCCATGTATTAGTGTTCAGCGGGGGGTGTGAGGAACATGTGTTTGATATCACTCACAAACACTTCCACTCACGCTTTTCTGCATCGACCGAAAAAGCACACGAAATATTCAACTTCTTCAGACTTTAGGGATGTGCAGAAGGTGGTTTCAGAAACGATTGGGACCAGCTGCAGGTCTGGGCGCTTCACAAACTTCACTATTATTTTTACAGTAATGTGGGCCTCTCCGGGGTTTCTCACTTTTTTCCCGGTGGGGTTTTGAGTGGTTCCTTGCCGACCATAGACTGTAAATATCAACGGACGTCTATCTTCGCCGCTCTAACTTATGTGCCACAACCTCCGCGGTCTATGGGCAGTTTCAAAATGGCCGCAACAAATCACAACAGCAGTGGTCTCTGAGGATTTTACAAAGTTATTAATTCCTCAACAAACGATCAGAGAAAACAAACCGTTTGAAGAGTACAAAAAAAATACATAGAAGCTATTGGTCTATTAGGATCAGGATGACCACTGAGGCTGTAGACCCAGGACTGAGGCTGTAGACCCAGCACTGAGGCTGTAGACCCAGGACTGAGGCTGTAGACCCAGCACTGAGGCTGTAGACCCAGGACTGAGGCTGTAGATCCAGGACTGAGGCTGTAGATCCAGGACTGAGGCTGTAGATCCAGGACTGAGGCTGTAGATCCAGGACTGAGGCTGTAGATCCAGAACTGAGGCTGTAGACCCAGGACTGAGGCTGTAGACCCAGGACTGAGGCTGTAGACCCAGGACTGAGGCTGTAGATCCAGGACTGAGGCTGTAGACCCAGGACTGAGGCTGTAGATCCAGGACTGAGGCTGCAGATCCAGGACTGAGGCTGTAGATCCAGGACTGAGGCTGTAGATCCAGGACTGAGGCTGTAGATCCAGAACTGAGGCTGTAGACCCAGGACTGAGGCTGTAGACCCAGGACTGAGGCTGTAGACCCAGGACTGAGGCTGTAGATCCAGGACTGAGGCTGTAGATCCAGGACTGAGAATGTAGACCCAGGACTGAGGCTGTAGACCCAGGACTGAGGCTGTAGATCCAAGTCTAAAGATTGACAGAGGTTGCAGCCAAATTATGATATATTATCTAAATTAACCACTTTAATTTCATCCCAAACGTCATGGCAAATATCCAACGCTACCTGTTTATAACACATTCTTAACAGTTGGTTTCATCAGTTCTATATTCAGACCTCACACAGGTTGCCTGGACTTTTGATCAGGGTGTTATCTGCACAGCTCCAGCATCAATTGATTTGTATGTTTTCTGGTGTGGAGGTCACTCAGCAGTGGATCCTATAGCATCCCAGAGACCACTGTGATGAAAGCATAGTCCGCTGGGTAAATACAAGGTCGAATGTGTAAAAATATCATCTTTTTTTCACATAACCAGTCATACAATGTCCCCATAAAGAGTGAAGTTGCTGCAAATATTTGGCTTGACATGCACGCTAAAAGTACATGACGTTTACCAGATGTTCTCCCCATCTGCCACATTCACTACACTGTCCGCAGCCTGATAACGCACATCAGTAGTCACTCGATGGGGGTGCGTTCAAAGATAGCCGTAAATCTGACCGCTATAGAGCAAACCTCGCAAAGAAAACCCTCCATGGAATACCCTGACCTCCAGTTGTCTGCATTTCTAGGAATTGTTATTTTTGTCTTTGTGTAACTCGAAACATTTGCCGTAATCAGTCAACTTCCCAGGAATATGGGGGATTTAAACAACATGTGAGAGAAGGGGGGGAGGTTCTGAGCCCGGAGAGCCCACCGCGGACCCACCACCTGCTGCATGTCCCGCGGTTTGCTGGTCGTGTGTGAAATTTATTGGCAGCGAAAAGCTATGCGCCAAAAGACGGATTGCGAACGTGAGATTGGAAATGTTGAACGAACACGGGACTTTGAAACGCGACCTCAATATGTCGCTGTGCTGAATGGATGTAGTGAAGCTGGAAGTGATTAGGAGAATATATGGATTTGAATAAACTGGACACAGGAAAGACGCGAATCGTAAAGGCTTTGTTATGAAAGTGTCTAAAGTGGAGAATCTTACGGCATATACTGTAATAGCTTTCAGTTTGTCTAGAAGTTGTATTTATTTACTTCCAAAGCATCTGCAAAGGTTTAACTGTGAGACAAACGTTCTGTCAACTGCATTGTGTGTGTGTGGGGGTTCCACAGGGGTCAATCCTGGGACCTCTTCTGTTCTATCTACACTCACACAAAGAGATGGTGTGAACTCCAGTCTCTCGCCCTAAAGCCTTCAAATTAGGTCAGATATTAAGGGACAATGTAAGACTTAGAATTACATTGAAACAGCCACAGACTTTGCCTGCATTCGTAGGTTGGACTACAGTAACAGCCTGTTCACAGGAGTGTCCAAACAAGCTCTCAAACAGCTGTAGAATATTCGTAATGCTGCAGCTCGAGTCCTGACTAGAACCAGGAAGTACCATCACATTAGTACTGGTCTCAGGTCTCTGCACCTGTGGCTCAGAGAATAGACTTTTAATCAGCTCGGTTTTTTAAAAGTCTCTCCAACTCCTCGAACCAAAGTACATCTGTGACATGTTAGTGTCATATGAACCAACTCTGAGGAGCACAGGGACTGGTCTCCTGCTGGGACTCTGAGGAGCACAGGGACTGGCCTCCTGCTGGGACTCTGAGGAGCACAGGGACTGGCCTCCTGTTGGGACTCTGAGGAGCACAGGGACTGGCCTCCTGCTGGGACTCTGAGGAGCACAGGGACTGGCCTCCTGTTGGGACTCTGAGGAGCACAGGGACTGGCCTCCTGCTGGGACTCTGAGGAGCACAGAACTAATAATGACAAACTTATCACAAATTTCATATCGAGTTCAAAGGCATGGTTTCTGTGACCTTTATCGATCTATAATAATAACAATAATAATGCTGTTGTTATGTTTTCAGCTGATGTCTTGTTTTTAAGAACCAGGACAGGGCCTTTCTGAGTGGAGTTTGCATTAACTCCTTGTGTCCGCATACATTTCCTCCAGGTGCTCCGGTTTCTCCGACCTCATGAAAAAAATAAAAAATGTACAAAATCCTCCTGCTCTGGTAATTCTGACCAATCGTGCTATAAAAACACATGTGCTTCAAAGCCATTTCGATATCTCAGTACATTTTCAAAATCCCTGTCTTTTTTGCACAGTAGCTTCGTTAGCTTGATTAATAGTAAAAGGAGTAAGCTACAACTCTACACGTGTGACCTCTGACCTCTGACTGTCAAAACTCCCTTCGGCGAATACAGACTGAACAGAATATTTTATTACTTGTAGAAAAAACATGACACACGTTTAAATCATGACAAAATGGTGGACTTATATTCTGACACAGCAATTAATGTGGTCTTCTGTCGTCACGGTAACACGCTGTCAAAGGTAGAGGGCTGTGTTTGTGGGGGGGGGGGAGACAGGAAATGTTTTGGGGAAACTGAAAACTTCTCAATCTTTCGGAAAAGCAGCCGTACGTCGAGGAGTTTGTTTTCCTACAGCAGAAGGTAATGCTCTCAGCTGAGCACAGTCTCCCCTTCATTCACACCGAAGACCTGCGGTAAACATAGACTGAGGCTTGGTACGAAAACGCTTTACCAACTCTGAAGTGACGAGAGAGAAATGAATGGATCTGGATTACACATT